>VWZX01007568.1:1163-47373 GCA_013399015.1 Galbula dea
ACAGGGCCTGCCTTTTGTAAAGCCATGCTGACTGGACCCAGTGCCCTGGCCGCTCTGCAAGTGCTGCAGAACTGTACTCAGGATGATCTGCTCCATCAGCTTTCTTGGCACAGAAGTCAGACTGACAGGCCTGTAATTTCTCAGATCATCCTTCAGTCCCTTCTTATTTATGGGGGTAACATTGGCTGATTTCCAGTCTGCTGGTACCTCCCCAGTCAGCCAGGACTTTTGAAAAATGATGGAAAGTGGCTTGGTGAGCACCTTCACCAGCTCTTTCAGCACTCTTGGGTGCAGCCCATCCAGCCCCATGGATTTCATGAAAAGACTTTAGAAGGAAGATGAAGACATGCAGGGCAAGAGAGCAAGGGAAAAAAAAAAAACAAAACACTACAAAAGAAAGGGGCAGAGGCAAAAGGGTATCCCTGGGCAGTCTCTTATCACAGTAGTTACCAGGGCCAGCCCTGCTTAGCTTCCCCAGTAGGATCCCTCCAAGGATGATGTAGCTGCTCATTGTCCCCTCCACAATCCCTGCCTGGGAACCTGCTGCCTGCACCACTGCCAACCTCCTGGCTGCTGGCACCCACACCTTAGCCACTCTCACTGCACCACTTTGCCTACCTGCTGGCCTCCTCATACCCTCACCTTCAACCACCTCCCAGCACACCACACACTCCAGATGGTCCAGCTCCATGGACTTACCCCAGCTTCTCACAGGGGACCCAGAAAGCCCCTACTGCTGATGTCTTGATTGGACAGAAAAGTCTAGCACACCTCCCCTCACCCCATACCAAGGACATGGAAGACACAGCTCCTGCTCTACAGGCTGGGACCAGAGGTGCTGACACTGCGCACCACGGTGTCAGCGGGACAAAAAGGAGGTGGGAGATGTCCCCAGCACCTCGTCCCCACCTGCACCATCTCTCTCTGTCACCTCAAACTTGTCAAAATTGAACCCAAATAATATAAAAACAATCCTCTAAAGATGTGACCTGCACAGCAGCCCATGAGGAGAACAGCTGCCATCTTCTGTGTGGCAGCCCCAGAGCACCAGGGGGAGTCTGTTGGAGCCCACCTGAGCCTGCCGGAGCAGATCAGACACTACAGGATGGCACTGGAGAGCATCAGAACCCACCAGTGCTTGTTGGACTCCCCCATGGTGGCACTCAAGTTAGTGGGGCCTGGACGTGACATATTCTCAGTATGAGGATGAGAAAGGCAGTGAGAGGTGTCTGTCCTCCGTGAGCTCTCACCTCAGCTACTCAAGGGGTCTGACAGCTCTTCCACTGGAGAAGAGGAGATAACAGTTCAGATAAGAAGTTTTGGTCAATGAAATCCTTATAATTACTAATTTTAAACCAAACAAACAGATTCTCTTCTCTCCTATTTGGCACTTTTGAGACTGCATGTGGATTCCTGTGTCCCTTTCTGGCCTCCCCAGGACAGGAAAGACACTAACACATGTGGTGTGCACCTCAAGAGGGTGAGGGACTGGGACACAGGGCACACAAGGGCAGGAGGAGGGAGTTGTTGCTGTGCAGCTGGGAGAAGAAAGGGGTCAAGGCTGGATTAGCTGAGCTGCTGATCTTCCAGAACGCTGAAAGGGCTTTCCTGACCTTCTGACCTCCTTTGTCTAAGGTCTTTAACCCTTGCCAGGGCAGAAAGGCCTCATACACCTCCAGCCACCCCACCCAAAAGAGAGGCAAGATGCAGCTCCCAGACTACAGACTAGTACCAGGGGTGCTGACGCTGTGCACATTGGAAGGAGTTTTCTCTAGCAAGCGTGGACTAAGGTTTCAGAGCATAGCCTTCTGGTAAGTGCAAAACAAAAGCCAGAGATCACTAGTGAGTTTGGAAACAGCATCAGATTCAAGAAACTTTCATCTGTATAGGCTTTAGATCTACAGAAAGACTAAATTTTCTAAGTATGAAGAAAAACACAATGGTTGTTATGAGATACAAACTAATCTACTGTAAGTCATTGTTCCAACTAAATTTAATTTGATCTATTGGGAACTAATGCACTGGCTTCTGTGTATATTTACTCACTTCTGCTCTTTTCTGGATGAATTATTTGAGATTGCAGTTGTACTTACCATTTTCCTTAATGAGACATTGGAACTCTCTATACATCTCTTAATTACTGTTGGCTTTCTATGTTGCTTTGCATGCCTAGTATATTCAGTTCACTGGCATTTTATTTATGTAGCTAAGAAGTCTTGCAAATAATGTCTGGTAGCATTCCAATGAATTTCAAGGTTTAACTGCCTTGAATTTGTAGAGTCATAAAGATCAATTTGCAAACACGAGGCACAAAGTGCAAAGAAATGAAAACCTATCTGGTGTTTAAGTGACTATTAGTTGCTCAGAATTTAATAGAAGATTGTATGCTACATCAAAGTTTTACAGTGTTTTGGAAGCACACAAGTGATAAAGGTGCCTGTATCTTCAATAATTAGTATATAAAGAAGATAGTAGCAAAAATCCTTCTTTTACCTCATGTGACTGCACCGTGTAATTTATACAGTAAATAAGGATCAGTAAATACAAATTGTTTCCAGATGACTTGCCTAAATCTTAACTTGCCTAAATCTTAACTTGCCAAAGCCTTTAAGAGTGAGGCCAAGTGAGACAAAGATCAATGAAAGGAATAAGAAGGAAGTAGGTTGTGCAGCAGCAATGGATCTATTTTTGCCTACTCTATGTATATTCCTAGGAAATTCTGTTGAAGTAAGTGGAGTCTAATTCAAGTCAGAATTTGGACCCTGGACATATTGTATACAAGTGTATATATATATATTTTTAAGGCAGAGCACATACCTGTGAAACTACTGCTGGATACCAACCAGGAGGAGTTTACAGCTGAAAACTAAGATTGCATTTCATGAATGTAGTAAATTGAGTCTAATCACTTGGTACTTTGAATTTCTTTCAAACATCCTATATTTCAGTTTCCCCTGGTTGAGGACAACATACATTTTTAGAAGAAAGGCTACAAGATTCATTTCACATTGAATATACTGGATAAACATATGAAAAGCAAAACTGAAACTGATCTGGATCAGAAGACCAAAAGCCAAAGCTTTTATGGAGCTGTTATCTTACAACATTTAGGAGGGTTTTCTCTAAAGCTTCACTTCTGGATCATGTACAATCATATAGATATAGATGATATAGATACAGATTGTTTTTTAACATAAATCATATTTCCTGGTTCTAAGATGGTGAGTCAAAGATGAAGAAACATAGATTTGGAAAATCAATAGGCAGAAAAACATTCCTTTCTTATTATTTTCTGAAGTGTCATACCTTTTAAACCAATCAATCTAAATGGCATGATTTCTACTTGACAGGTGGCAAACAGAAAAAGTAAGTGAATTCCTCAAAATTGGTTCCTCAGTCTGGCAGAGGAATGAACTGAAGCTATTTGCAGATTATCAGCCTGTTGTATCTTCTGCTGTGTCACAAGTTTGAGAATACTATCAATTACCACCTGTAGTGGCTGTTAATCTAGCTAGGTTTGTGTTTTGATCAAGTAAACTGCTGCAAAGATGCTGTATACCTAAACATTTGTTAGGATGTAGGCCCATGAAGGCTATCTAGAGGTCTTCTATAAACCTGGAAATCTGGTTTATTACTAAATGATGTCTTCTTTTTTTTCTCCTTTCACTTAAGAACAAGAGGAAAACCAGTGTCATTTTTACAGGGAGCTTCCAAGCACTCAGTCACTTCTCATCTGCAGAAGACTGTACTACCCTAAAAGAGAAGCTGTTCTGTGCAGTGGGGTTTATGACTCAGCTGGACAACAATGGTAGAATCTATTCCCAGGTTTTTTTCAATGTATGAATCTAAAAATAAGTATGGTCTCAGTTAAAAGACTTCTCCTACACAGATTAGATTCCTTTGGTCCAGGAATAAGGTGCCTTTTCTATCTGCTATGTGCAATACATTCTGTCTAATGCAAAGAAAAAAACCAAACCCACAAGATGGTATGATCCAAAGATCATTCACCAGCAAAACCAGCAGTTCCAATGTGCAAAGAATTAGTTTGTATCACTTCTGTCTGAGAAACTCCGTGCTGAAATATACAAAGAAAAAGAGTTTGCCATCATTTCCCCCCTTTGCACTGCAAACAAAAGAGCTGTATTTCGCTTTCAAGCCACCAGAGTGTGTCTTTCTCATTCTGTTGATCAGGCAGATGCTGGGATCCCTGAATCTGTTGCTTAGGTTATATGATTATCAGATTCAAGAGGCAAATAAATGAGACTAAGTCGTCTTGATCAAGACCAATTTCATTCTTTTCAGTTTATTACTGAAAATGACAGTACCTTCCCCTTCCCAACAGCATAGACATTGGCTTTGTTAATCTGATTTTCAAGAATGCTATCTGTATCAGGAGCATGGCACTTGAAGGAGCCAAAAAAGGGGCTAGTTCGGGTAGTCTGATAGATCTTATTTGACTCTGAGAAATATGAAGAAGAATCTGAGACCTTAAGCAAGATTCCTTTATTTCCAAAGATAAAGCTGAAATAAAGAAGTGAATGAGTTTTGTGAAGCGAGTTTTCCCAGCCTGTGGAGCTAAAAGATAAAAAGATGAAAGTTCCTTGCTGAATTCAAAGCTGTAGAGAGCATTGTCCAGCAAGCTACTTTTCTTGCATATGATATCCATATCCCAACAAAATTTCTCCTACATGTCTGCAGTGTTAATCATGACTACAAGCAGATCTCAGTAGTAGAACAAGCAGTAGAAAAACAAGTTAAGAAAAATGTGAGTTACAAAGCCTCTACTTCAACAGTAAAATTCATAGTAAACTTTGGTCAAGCAATAAACATTAACATTTCACCACTGAGCATCTCCCCTTAAGTGGTTACCCTAAGCCACAGTCCTTAGTGTGTATGTTGACAGTAATTAGAGAAAGCTGTCCCCATATCTCCATGCCTCTCTTTTCTGTCTACAACATGGCAGAGTAGCAATTTCTTGACTCTGCCATGGAGGTCTGTCAGGAATCTTTTTTTCCTAAGCCATTTATGTTCTGATAATCACCAGAATGCAGACATAGCCAGGTGCATGTAGAAGTCTACTTTACTGGTGAACTAAGTATTGCTTGCAAAGCCTGTTTTCAAACCCACTGGGCACCCCTGCAGTCTCTGAGAAAGGCTGGAGGGGGTCTCCTACATAGAAATAGCCATGCTTATAGCCCATTTCTCAGACTCTTCACACTCATGACACTAGATGCAGTGTGCCCATTACAGGAAAGTCTTTCTTCATGCTCTCTAGACTACACAACACAGCATCACTGGCCTGCACAGAAGTGCTAAGCGCAGCTCTGGACTGGCAGTCTCAGGTGAGTAGTTGTGGAAAATAATTAACCCCACTGATTACTGGGGAGCTATGTGTGGACTATGTGACCTTTTCAGGTCCTGAGGAGGCAGGGGGGAGTGGAGGCAGACTCTAACTGAGGGCAGTTGAACCTTGCAGCACCCCCTTTCCACCCATTGACCACCAACATCTACAGCAGGCTTGGATTACACTTGGCACAAAGATTGGAGTGCAGCAGGAAGAAATTCCCCCTTCCTCACTCCAGCTGCCCTTACTGAAGAGAATATGGAGCTGAGATTTTTACATTTAAGCTATTTGAAGTGTAGCATAGCTCTTCCACCAATGAAATAGATGGAAGTATGAGGAATACTCGATGGGTCAGGCACCAACATTTAGTCTTGTTCATGCTGCAGGAACTGGCAGCTATCACTTTCCATGGACTGCATAGTGCTCTGCTTCCTTGGACTACATCCACAAGGCAATTCTTGCTGCAGTGCCTGAATGTCTAAATAGATGTTTGCATTATAACTTGGCCTTGGTAGACTCCCCTGTGTTGCTTACCCCACTGCCAAAATATGCACAGCTTTGGCATCTCATGTGATTTGCCAACCAAATCACTTATTTTCCCTCTTTGAAATTTTAAGAAAACACTAACACTTGGACACCTTTCTTAAAAGAAGATCTTACATTTTAGACAGTCCAGTTTTCTTAGTGCCCTCCTCCTATTTCCTGTATCCAGCCTAGGTGCTAACTTTGCCTTTCTTGATAAGCAGGGTTTCATGTTTCCAGCCAACCTACTGCTGGGCTCTGCATTAGTCCCTCCAGACTTTGCAATAAATGATTTAATGGAGGGCAGAAGTTTAGCAGTATTCTCAGGCTTCCTCCATTTTAAATTTGAAATCCTGGACTGGTACAATGCCTGCTCTCTTCCTCAGTCATTTTCCAGTAAAGCAAAATATTGAGCCAAAGCCGAAGAACTAGTGAACAACTTGGTGCAAATTACTTCAGCATCCAGTCCCCAAAGTTAGTCAATAAACATGGAGGAGTCCTTGTTTATTACCTCTGTACAGAGGTGCCTTGTTGACTTCTCTTTCCAGTTCCTATTTTCCTTTGAAGAAAAGGCCATTGTGCTTTTGTGAAATTCAACTCCTACAAAAGAATGCTTTGTGTCTATACAGCTCCAGCAGTAGCAATACGTAATGATGGTAACAATGCTAAGCTCATGTTGAGGAGGATCCTCCATTTGATCACCCAGAGATATGTGTATTCATTTTTTTTCTAGTTCTGATCAGCTGCAAAGACAGAGACAGCATGCAGAAGTAGAGGTCTGATGCATCACTCATAATGCTAAGACTAATATGGCTTTATATCTTATTTTAGCTACAGAGGAAGTCCTGAGGCTGTGGGGGATTATTAGAAAAGCAGCAGTATGGAAATGTGTATGGAGGGGGAAGGGGAATGAACAGCTGGAGGGTGACTACTGCTGGTGCTCTAGATGGAAAGCAGAGATCTCATCATAAGTGCTGAGATCTCATTGTAAGCACTTTGATCTCATAAAGACATGCGAAAAGAACACGGATTGTTGTGGACCGCCACCAGTTGTGGATTTTGTATACCATAATAACCAGCATGGGTTTGATTCCCATGCTATGTAGTGATGGACTATCTGACTGCAATATCTGTCAACTGATTTATGAACTGGTTTTCTCAAAGCCAGCAGAAAGCCACATTTTGTAATTCATTTGACTTTTAATATTGTGTCAGCATATGAGAAATGCTTCAGTTAGCCCATCACTTTCCTTGAGGGCTAAGGTTTTTTCTACTACTTATTCACAGATTTTCCATATATTCTTCTAAGTAGGGGAAAATTCTCTTAAAATATTAAGAACTGTTATTGGCTAAACAAGTTCTTTAACAGATAAATTAATTACTTCATAGCCTCATTCAGAAATTCTTTCTAAGTGTGTGACCTTGCCACAAATTAATAACCAGAAATGTGGACCAATATGAGAAGCAGATATGCAAATTTAGCAGCTGAAAGTCTCAATAAATGCCATTTTACTTTCTCTCTGCCATTTCATGTATAATCCCAGATCCATTCTTTCTCTTGCTTTCCATGTTCTTTTGTCTCAGTGAAGCTATCAGTTTTGTTGCACTATTCTCACATCTGTGGCCCATCTGTTAGATGTTTCTTCTTGCCATATTTTATTTTCTAAGGATTTCTCTTTTTCATCTTTAGCTATTGTATGAAGCCCTTATCTTCACCCTCACTGAAGCTCAAGATAGCGTATGCTCTCCCCTAGCTCCCAAAAACAAACCTTTCCTTGTTCTCTGAGGTCCTGTCTTGAAGTTTGTTTGGGACCTGAGATTTCCATTCAGCATATAAAGACAGACAGTTTACTGGAGAAGCCACAAGGACAGCTGAAAGCTTGGTTCAGAAAAAGAGATGGGAAGTGTTAAGAAGAAGGAAAATCACAAAGGCAGAGAGGGAGGAAAGCAGGGATGGAAGAAAGGAAATCCTCTGTGTTTGGAGATATGAGATTAGGCGCAGATAGAGACTCCAGGACTTGATCTCCCAGATACTGTGTGTCTGACCCTCACTGTATTCCTAGAGCATTCCATCTCACATGCTCAGTTGCTTGTTTTTCCACTCTTTTGCTTAATAATTTAACAAGGAAGATTGAGCAACTACTGCCTGAATAATTGAAGGTGTAATTCAGCTGGCAAGAGTTGAGGGGGGCATGTGAGCACTTTATTAGCAAGAAGATATGTCTCAGTATGAAATGAAATGTCATAGCTTAATTCTAGGTAATAACCTAGAACCTGCTCCAACTCCCTCTGTTAAAGAGATGATGTAGTAGTTGTGAATAGGGGCAATGAGTCTTCAGCAAAAACACTTGAGCTGTTTGGAAGGTGACCAACTTCTGACACTACAGGGAAAAAAAATAAAGCTGTTACCTTCCACTTCTTTATGTTCTGCAGTAGCAGTGGTGAGCTTCTGTTTAAAGGCATGGTAATCCCCCTACATACAGCTCTGGCTTGAGCTATTGTATGCAAAAAATTAGCAGCTTCCATACTGCAAAAATTAATATAGACAGTGAAACTGCTTCCTGGTTGCCTGGAGCTCCTCCAAAGGAGCTCAAAATTTTGTCCTATGTGTAGCAGAGTTCTTCAGGGTCGTGACTTCAGTTGTTGCAAAGGTATAACTCACCTTGCTAAGATAATGAAGCAGAGGCTATTTTGGGTGGGCTTCCTTTTTTGAAAGACTTTGGCTAATCTTAACTGTCTTGCAATAGCCTAAGAAGGCATAATCCAGCTGTGGAAATCAGGTCTGACAGGATTTTATTCAGTCTAGTAAATGCTTGCTTCAGTTCTGGGATTTAATCATTCCACATCTGAGAGCTGTGCTGTGTCAAAGTTTTGAGGGCTGTCTCAGTTCAAGTTATTTTAGCTCATATGGAACAAAACCTTAAACTAAAAATATATATCTTTTCCTGCTTTACCTCCTTAAATTTGAGTTTATGACGACAGTTAGCAGGACATGGATTTTCTGAGGAGATTACTTCCTCCCCTACCCCAGTCACATTTTGCTGCTTATCTGATTTTCACAGAATCACAGAATATCCTGAGTTGGAAGGGAACAAGAAGGATCATTGAGTCCAGATCCTATTTAGGCACAGGACAACCCCAAAGTCACACCATGTGTCTAAGAGCATTGTCCAGGTGCTTCGTGAATTCCAAGAGAGTTGATGCCGTGACTTCATCCCTGGGGAGCCTGTTCCAGTGCTTCACCACTTTCTGGGTGAAGAATCTCTTCCTAACATCCAACCTGAGTTTCCCCCAGCACAGCTTCATGCCATGCCCCTGGGTCCTGTTGCTGTTCACTAGAGAGAAGAGATCAGCACCTACCCCTCCCTCTCTGGTGATGAAATTATACATACAATGAGGTATTGGTTGGGTCTTTTAGGTTGGCTCTCTTTGGTTTTGCCATCTTCTTTCCTCTGGACAGGAAAAAAGATTGCATTAGTAAGGTACTGCTGGCTAACCTTGCCTTTACAAAACATTGGGTTAGAGAAGTGAATGAGGACCATCCTTTCTGCTTCCACTTGCTCTACAAAAGTGTCTTCTCTGCCAGCATGAATGAAGCAGAGTCCAAGCAACATTTGATCCAGTGTGGCTGGTCCATGTCATAACCTAGCTCCTAATCTTATTTAATAGCTACAGAAAAGGCTATGCTGGGCAGAATCCCTGGGGTCCTGTTGTCATAGGAGGAAGGCAGAAGTGAAAAGTTGTGGAGAAGTTGAGAGGACTTAATGAAACAAAGTACTTTGGAGTTGTAAAAAAAACCCCACATTAAAATAAATGGGAATGTACCTTTATAGGCATAGGCAGCTTTGAAAATTTCACTTATTTCCAGTTGTCTATTTCAGTTTTTTGTTTGTTCTGACTTAAGTTCTTTGAACAGTTTATGACAACTGAGAATCCAAGAGGTTGCTTATGTCCAGTCCAGATCCTCTTAGGAAGGTGCTGAAGTTAATTTAATGAGCAATTATCCCATGGCCTGAGATATACCAGTAATACAGTTTGACAATGGAAAAAACAAGTGATGCCAGAGACAAAGGCAGGAGAAATATGGTTTATTTTGTGACTGTGTGAGTTGGTAAGGAATGAGATAGGTGACATTAGGAGAAGATAAGCTTCACCCCACCCCACCCAAGCATATAAAGACAAACATCATATTGTCTGTGATAGCATAGCTTCTTTAAATAGAGAATAAACTGGAAAAGTTAAGCTTGTATGAGATTCTTAGGTCATCTCTGACAAAATTACCTCTGAACAGGAAATCTGACCCATAAAAGTCTTGACAGAAAATATTCTCTGTGCTTCAGGCAATTATACAGGTTTCCCAAATAAAGTATATGATTTCCTCTACTCTCTTTCTTCCAAAAGTCTCCAGCTCCTCTCCAGCTTGAGACAAAACAGAGGCAAGCTGCATTTCCATAGGGCATAGTACTTTGTTATAGTTCAGCCAGTTACTCTACTACTGACCTTCACCTCAAAAATAGACTAAACTTCTTCAGTAAAATAATTTATGAGTCTGTGCTGAGGTAGCTGCCAAGTATATTGCAGGTCACCAAGACTACCAGACTTGTGAGGAAAACAAGCACTGGCACTAAGAAAACTTGGGTTGAATCTTGAAGAATGGGTATGCCAAAAAAGGATGCTGAATAAAACAGGGAGAATGAACATTGAGGAGGTGAAAGCAGATGCTGATAGAAACCCAAGTCACTTCACACTGAGCCAAACTCACATCCAGCAGCCTTAGTGTGTGTGAAGGTGAAGGCTGGGAAGGCTCTCTTGTACTGTGTCAAGGCTGGGATGCAGGCACCTCAAGGATGGTTACCAAATTGGTAACACTGGCAGGTTTGCAAGAGACCTTTTGAGGGAAACATTTACACAAAGCAGCAGCTTCCACTGAGAGACAAACACATCAAAAGGGTGCTGTTCTGCACAGAGGCACATCATACCAGCAGTCCATCTCCCACTGAGCTTTGTCAGCTTGCTAATTTGAGAAAGAAGAGTATGGTCTGGCATACCAGCCTTACAAGTTGCTGAACCCTTGATGAAACTGTTGCCAGCTGTAATGAGAAAAGCCTCAGAAGTTTTTTTTCTTTTATCTGGGTTGTGGCAATCCCACACTCACAGCTCCAGATAATATTGTGCCTCTTCTGATGTCTTGTGCTGTCTCTATCACAGTTTTCCAGCAGGCCTCCAGCCACTTTTTTGTTCTTACAGACACTTGCTAGGTTTTCAGCTTTGGTGGCCCTTACTTTTTCAGCCCACTTGTCCTTTGGGTAGGAAAAAGCTACTAATAACTGCATGTGATTTTGTAGGTTATACTGCTTTATGCCAGCTTTTGTCTCCATCTTTCACAGTATCTCCTCAGTTCTGCTTTTGCATTCTGCAGACCATGCAGTGAGAAAGATGTGGTGTGGATGACTACAACAGATGCAAAAGACCTGTAAGGAAACAAACATGTTTAGATAGGCAAGTACTTTTAACCTGAAGCTACAAACTAATTTCTGAGAGTTCTCTCCCTCTTCCAGGGGAAAAAAAGAAACAGAAACAGATCCCACAGCCAATGTGACTTTCACATCTACTAGAAACCAGTTGCTTAGGGCAAAGATAATAACATCCACTTTAAAAATATTCTCTCTTTGAATGAAGAAAGCAAGCCAACTTTTCATTTAATTTCAAGTATCCAGGGTGGTCTTTCTGCTGTGTCCATTCTGGGAGAGCTTCCAAAAATATTAATTTAAACTCAAACTTTATTTTCCTAGAGGAAGTAATTCAAAAGAAAACATTTAACTGTTCTCCCTGTCCTCTAACACTGCTCAATGAAGATGTATGATGAGTGAGACTATCTCCATTCTTCCCATTCTTGCAGCAGTATTTTCAAGTCTTAGGTCTCCACTGATATTTCATTCTATTTTTAAAAGATGGAAAAAAAGGAAAAACAAAATGCAGCTTCCAGCCAGCCCTCTTTCAATACACCAAGGTATCTTATCTCCTATCCAGATTCAGTCAAGTTTTCCCACAGGTGCCAGCATCATGAAAACTCAGAAATGCAAAATTTAAACAACTGAGCCAGTTACTTGTACAGCTTGCATGAAAAGCTGACCTTCTTTGGAAGGAAGATGAAGGGGTTAGAGGGTAGAAATTGAAGGGAAAAAAAAGGAGACATCTTTGCTCTTAGAAATTTTCTTTGTCAGATTTTCTGATGTCCACAGACAAGAAAATACTGTGGTTATCTGAATCTCTGGTTTAATAATTTATTATGCTGTGGTTTATGGTGGGAAAACAATAAGTTTTCCAGAAGGAAAACTATGGGATTTATACCAAGTCTTCTATACTGACATTTCCCATGTATCCCAGGAAAGAAAACAGTGGTGGTGGAGGCTTGTCTCTTATGGTCTCAGTAAGAGTCCTCATCTTGGGTTTGAGGCAATACCTTGAGGAGAGAGAAACAAGTTCATCTTCTTTGGCCACTCAGGCAGTAGCCTTTGCACTGAGGCAGCCAACAGAGGCAGTAGTTTGTGTAATTTGGGTTATAACATCAGATCTGCTTGGAAATAGAAGGAGATCACTGCCTCTTTACAACTACTGCAGTGGAGGGAAATCTTTTTCTGAACTGGGGAAGTTGTGAGTGTTCACCAGGAAGCCTTGTTTATAGAACTGCTAAAGCATTAAGCTTTATCCAAGGAGTGAGCTTCTTTTCAAGAATGTTGCACATGAAGGGGGCTAGGTTAAGCAAAAATGGTGAAATCCTAGATTTGAGTTCCTGCAGAATTTCTACAGGTGTGGATCTCTGGATGGGAAATCCACAGGATTGAGCTTGTTTTCAAAGGGACTGTCATAGTGAGACTTCAAACTCAAAACACCTCCAATTCATTAACTGTAGACACAAGTTTTGAAGATGATGTCTACTTGTGTTGAGGCTACAGAATGGGCTCTCAGGACATCTGTACCTTCAGATTCCTGCAGTAGCACTATTTGAAACAATACAAGTGAAAAGGACTCCTGAAGCCCAGAAGCATTGACTGTTGCCAGAAAACAATTCTGAAAAAGGATGTTAAGCAGCAGGGCATTATTAAGTGTGGCTTTCCTCAAAAGTTCAGAATTGACACATGACCTGCTTCTGGATTTGAACATTTTTGCAGGGCATTCCTGATTTTTAATTTTTTCTAAAAGGATTGACCTAGAATGGCAGATTAGTCAATCCAAGTGGTTTGTCTGTAGTCAAATGTGAGAGACAGGGGAAGCTGCTGACAGGGGAAGCTCCCGACACAGGGCTTTGCATTCGGGATTGTTCATCCTGAAGAAGAGAAGGCTTCAGAGAGACCTTATTGCAGCCTTCCATTACATAAAGGAGCCTTATAAGAGAAATAGAGGGAAACTTTTTACCAAGGCCTGTAGTGATGGGACATGCCACTACAAGGGACAGTGGTTTTACAGTGAAAGAGAGGAGATTTAAATTGGACCTAAGGAAGAAATACTTTACAGTGAAGATGGTGAGACAATGGCAGAGGTTGCCCAGAGAAGTTCTAGATGCTCCATCACTGGAAACATTCAAGGTTAGTTTGCATGGGGCTCTGAGCAACCTGATCTAGTTAAAGATGTCCCTTTAGATGGAGTTGGACTAGATGATCTGTAAAGGTCCCTTCCAACATAAACCATTCTATCGTTCTGAGATTTGCTTCTTCTCCTGTGGTGAGCTTGCAAGTGTTTTCCTGTGCATTTGTGAAAAAGTACATGCTTCCTGGAAATAATAGGAAATCATCATTGGAAGGCTCTGTTCTCTGGTCAAGAGAGGTTCCCTGATTCTAAAGGAAATGTAAATTTGGTGGGTTGCAGCTATGTAAAGACTCCTCCAGCTGAAGGGAACCCCCACACAGTAAATGTAACAGCACCTGTAGTGACTCCTGTGCCACTGCTGTGCTGGGTTACTGGATGGCATATGTTCCAAAGATTCTGAAAAATCTCAATAAAAATAAGAAGTGAGATGAGAAGAGACACGTTTTCTGGGCTTGGTGTGGGAATCTGGGGCTGTGCTGTGGACTTGAACAGTCCTGGCTTCAATGTGATGCTCCCTGGGAGTTCCCAGTCTTCATACTTCCAGAAATGCAGGTGAAAGGACCTCTGGCGTGTCACTTGTTTTTTTTTTAGAGAAGGTTACAGCTCCTGTAGCACCTGACAGAAGACAAATGCTACTTGCTCCTAGCTGGAGCTTGAGGCCACCATACTGAGCTGTGGTCAGGCCCACAGGGTCAGCATCAATATCAGGCACTGTTTCCCACAGTGCACAAAGCAAAAAAAAAAATTATCACTATTTGGGAAACTGTCCTGTAGAAAACAATTTCCCCAATGATTCTTAACATAGCAATGTTGGAAGCCAGTCTTTGCTGGAATGAAGAAAAAGGCATTCATTTAATAAATTATGAGGAGCAGCCTGACTCAATGCACAGCTTCTTAATAGTACTTGGCACTGCTACTGCTTGTGATGATATCCTTAATGCATTTGCTACTGAATAAGTAATCGATTTTCCCAATGCGATTATGCATTCTGCTCAACTCATTTTTTGAATATTCAGGCATCCACTTTCAGATAGTAGTGTTATTTCATTGCAATGACCAATCTTGTAGCTTATATTTCTATTTGGTTTCTGTTCATTGCCACCATATTATTTGTTTGTAAGAGGAAACTTTAGTCCCTAATCCTAAGAAGCATTTGTGTAATGTTAAGTGCAAGTGGAGTCACATTGACCCTTACAGATATTTGTGTATGTTCAAGGGCTATGCTGGAATACTTTTTTCCTGTGGAGCCAGATTTGCTTGAGTCTGTATTACAAAGAAAATTTTGGTCCCTGTACAAATTAGGATTGCAGTATCTGGGTTGTTTTTTGTTTTATTTTTTTGCAGTAAACATCTAGCTCCACTTGAGTGTAAGTCAAGAGTCTGCTCTCTGAGTAAGCTTCACCACAGCAGCTGGTCAGAGAAAGAATCACAATTGAATCTTCTCCTTGTAGTCAGCAGGTTGTTAGCCAGTGCATTCACCTATATAGGAGACCTCAGTTCAAAACCTTCCTCTGTCTAAAAAACTTGACCTATATCTCCCAAAGCCCAAGACACTGCACTGATTGCTGATGCCTTCCAGGTGAACATCCTGAGTCACTGAGCAGAAGAAAGTGATGGAATCCTTTGCAAGCTTCCTTGGCAGCACAGTGGGAATGGCACATGGAGAACACCCACCCTGGTTTGAGCCTGGCAGATTCACAGCATTTTGTGGATCATGATGGGTCCTAGACGTGTACTAGACACCTAGTGACTTGGTGCTGTGTGCTTTCAGACAGTGGTGTAAACACTTGTGCAGTGGTGTTACGTGAAGGCACCTTAACCATTGCTGAATACATTAACTCAATCTTAGAATCATAGAATCATGACAGTTGGAAAGGACCTTCAAGATCACCTAGTACAACTGATAGCCCTACACTACTCTTATCCCTAAACCATCCCCCTGAAGTGCCACATCTACCTGTTTTTTGAAAACCTTCAGGGATGGTAACTCCACCACCTCCCTGGGCAGCTATTTCAACACCTCACCACTCTTTCAGTGAAGAAATTTTTTCTAATATCTAATCTAACCTTGCCCTGGCACAGCTTGAACCCATTCCCTCTAGTCCTATTGCTAGTCACAAGGGAGAAGAGGCCAACACTCACCTCTCTACAACCTCCTTTCAGGTAACTGAAGAGAGCAATACGGTCTCCCCTCAACCTCCTCTACTCCAGGCTAAACAGCCCCAGCTCCCTAAGCCTCTCCTCATAAGGCCTGTTCTCCAGACCCCTGATCAGCCTAGTTGCCTGTGGTGGGTTTAAGGGCTCTTCCCAACCCCCCCGCATGGCAGTTAAAGGAGAGACTGGATTGGAAGTTAAANGGCTTCCCCCCCTAGGGGGGGGGGGTTTGCAGTGTCCTTGATTCAGGAATCTCAGGTTCCTTAAAGGGACAGTCCAGGCAAGGTGTGTGTGGGGAAAACTAATAACAGTATTATGTATGTGGTGGTGGAATATCTTTTAGAAAATACAGTTACTGAACAGAATTAATTCTGTTCTAATCCAAACCATAACATTGCCCTTCTCTGCACCCTCTCTAGTACCTCAATGTCCTTCCTATACTGCAGTGCCCAAAACTGCACACAGTGCTCGAGGTTTGGCCTCACCAGTGCCGAGTACAGTGGCAAGATCACCTCCCTACTCCTGCTGGTCACACTATTCCTGATACAAGCCAAAATGCTGTTGGCCTTCTTGGCCACCTGGGCACACTGCTCGCTCATGTTCAGCCAGCTGTCAATCAACACCCCCAGGTCCTTCTCTGCTAGGCTTTAAGAATATTCTCTGTCAGCTTTAAGAATCAGGAAAATTTTGGTCTCTTGTGTAAAAACACAGACAAAACTACTCCCTTTGATTCTGTGCTCTTGTTTTGCTCTTTTATGTTGGAGCTGACTGATGCCTATAAGGAAATGCATTCAGCTAACTTGGGCTCTAAGAGCTAGCAAGGGAGATGCTCACATTCTGTATAAATGTGTATCCCGTTTTCCTGCTGATGAATTATTTAAATCTCTGCTATTTATGGAAGCTGTCAGCAGGCTTTGCTCTGCTGCTTTGACAGGAGAAGCAAAGGAATCTGAGTGAAGTGACCAACTAAGAGTTACAATTTATGACTAACAGTCACACTGCCCTTGGTTGTGTTTTGCTTGGTATTTGACAGTCCTAAAAGATATTACCTGTTACTATAAATAAAACACATGCTACCAGGATAGCTGTTCTTCATTTTTCTAGCAAAATGACCCATTTTTTAAATTTTACTTTTAAAATCTGTATCATTAAGGCTTGTGTGTGTTATTTGGGCTTTCAGCACAAACAGCTTTTACACTAGTCTCATGTTGCTGTTCCTCCATGTGGTATTTGTATTCAGAGATGGATTTCACATAGTAATGCTGAAAGCTCCCACGCGCCACAGAGAAATGCAGGCTGGGCTGCTACTGAACTGGCAGGCAGACCTGGTGCTACTCAGAAGCTAGTGAGCAGAGGAGGGTTAGGAAATTGTTAGTGTGTGGTTCAGATGTCTCCAGATCCCATGAGCTGTTTTTTAACCTCTCTTCTAGTCCTGAAGCCATCATCTGAGAAAGAGTTTGGCTTAAGGTCAATGTGCAGCCTTATTTTTCAAGCACTCCTGCTGCCATGCAACTGCACAACTGTGCAGAAGAATAGACCTGGCCAAAAAATTATCCAGGGGTGGGAAAAAAATAAAAAGAGGTTTCAAAGTGTGCAGGCATTACTGCTGGCACAAAGGTGCATGCAAGAAAATACAGTAAGGGAGAGGATGAAACTACTTTTTTTGGTGGAGGCAGCTTGCATTAAACCAGTTTAAAGTGATTATGGAACTGATCCACTGAGACATGATACAGTTGTTTTCATGTTGTAGCCATGTAACTTAAAAGTGGTCCTGTAGAAAAAAGTATGCATAAATGTTTTCCTCTTTATTAATAAAAGCATATATGCCATTAAACAATACCAATAATTTATCTGGAAATATTTCACAGAGAGAAGAAAGATTATCTATCTATATATATATATCTCTATCTAGGTATCTCTTTATCCATATATATCATGTAATGTGTGCAGTAATCATGATATAGTCTTGCTAAAGGATTCAAAAGTGTTTTACAAAGATTAATCAATTGGTTTCTGGGAGTATTCAGTATCTCAGCTCTACAGAGAGGTCAACTGAGCATGAGTGGCAGATCAAGACATCAAAGACAATTGAGTCAGAGAAACTTCTTCACTAAATTCACTGAACCTGGCTAAGGCCAAAAACTGTCAATAGCAGAGCAAAGGACTGATTGAATTATCCAGATTTCCCATTTCTATATTTTGCTTCCTATTCACATCCCTTCTGTGTGTGCCATTAAAAAGATGGTGCTACAGTGACTATTACTTTTGATGAAGGTCATGTTAGCTTTAGTCTTTCTTTTTTAACTTTCCCAAAAGCATATAATGGTAACTCTTCCCTGGGATGAAATTCAGTCTGAGGACAGTTACAATAACCTTAAATTAGCATGCCCATTTCTTCCTAAGTTAAAGAATGCCAAAAGAGCACTTTTGTGGTTTCCCAGTGTGTGCTTAGTGCTTCTCTCAAATAACATAAAGTGGCTTTGAAAATGTAATTGATAGCATGAACTCATCTTTTCTAGTCCTGGAATATTGTAGACTGTAAGTGAATCAAGAACGAATATTTCCTGCTGGGAAGACACCCACTACACAAGGTGAAGGTGCCCACCAACCACAGTGTAGGGGTCCCCTGGCAGAATTAAGTGACCACTGCAAACTGTTGCAACAGTCTTTGTTAAAACTTTCAATGCTTATTAAGTGCTCATCTGCTGGGCTGGGAAGGGTATTTATGAGTAGTTCTCAGCCCAACAGTTAACAGAAGTGGTTGCCTTCCACACTTGCATCTGCACACTTGAAAGATGGTGAGCATAGGCATTAGGATTGCAGTATGTGACCAGTGTTCAGGGTCATCAAAATGTGTCTCTATGGTTTGGGAAACATTTTTTGTAGTCAGTTCTTACACAGATGGTATCCTACCTCTCCTATGGGGTCCCCACTCTTATCCTAGGAAAGAGAATTTGTTTTCAAAATAAATAGCTAACTTAAAACCAAAAAGCAAAACAATGTAGATGGAGGTTTCACTCACTGATGAACACCAAGCTATTGCTCTCTGACAGTGATACAAGCAACTGGAAGACCAGATTGTTCAGCTTTTTTTCCTGACTCTTCCAGTAATGATTTCTGTGACCTTTAGGGACCTCCTATTATTTCCAAACCTGCATGCCTGCAGTTTGGTCCAACAGGAGCTGAGTCAAGGCTTCCTGATGTGAAAGAAACTGTTCCCATGTGTTTCAGCGGGTGGTGAAGCAGCAGATCCTGGATGAGTAGTCAGGATTTTTTATCATTATTTCTCAACTGCAAACTGAAGACAGAAAACAGGACATTCATTTTTGTGCCTACCTGCAGATACAGGCACTTAACTTCCATTAGCTACATCCAAGAAAAAAAAATACTTAAGATTTTATATGTTTCTTAATAAAACAGAGGAAAAAAACCTATCTAAAGTACTGGGGGAGGTGTGGAATTTAATAGTATGAATGTGGAATGCCTCTTGCTTATATGTTTGATCTCAGGGAAACTAGTATTGTCTCGTGTCTTCAGGGGACCTGCTTCTGATTTATTCTGGCAGAATATAAAGACCAGAATTGTCAGAGTATATGAAAGGTCCTAATCTGGGTGTTTGGCTTTCTCCCTGTGAATCAGAGGGAAGAATGTGACATCTGGTAATTGAGAAGTTCTTTTGCACTATACTATTTCTCAGTGTTATGGCAGTTTAAAAATGCCTTGTAGTCATAGTGACACCAAATTTCAAGTTTTAAGGTAACTAGAATGATCCTCACAGCTGCTTTTGTAGAGCAGTTGAGAGCTCCTGAGACAGAAATGTTGGGAAAGTGGGGTTTTTTCAGTGGTGTCAGGAAATAAGAAGTGTCAGGAAATAATCTAGAAGCTTCTGGATTCCTTACTGTTCTTTTGCAGAGCAGTCACCTCACATTTGGGTCAGATTTCAAGCAAGCTGAATATATGGAGGAATGAAATAAAGACACAGTCTTTGTCCTCCTCTTTGTCAGCAAAGCCTGGGGGTACAGTTGTAGTAATGAATGAGAGGGATGAAACATGTAATAATAAAGTGAGGCAGTGGGGGAAAACCAGAACAAAACATGTGACAGATCTGCTAACAAATAAGCTCACAGTATGGGAGAAGTTAACAAATGTAGTTGGAATGGAGAATGGTAAGTGGAGAGGAGTGGGGCAGGGAGGGTGAAGGGAGACCCATACACTCTGGCTGCCCACTATTGTATCCTTCCAGTCCTTCTTTCCTCCTTGTCAATGATTTGCCTGAATAGAGAAGTGAAAATTAACCTTTCCAGCCCCTTTCATGTGATCTGCTATTTTATTTTTGGTTTGGCTTGGTTTGGTTTTTGGGGTTTGGGTTTGGGTTTTTTTCTGTACAGCACTGGAAATAATAGATGTTGAAGAGCCTGTTCACAAGAGAGATTTGTGCACCTAATTACTTCTGCACTGCACTAAGTGTTTGCCCACAGTGTCAGTGCCCCCCACTCTCTTTTCTAATTAAAACTCATGCTCTTTGTGTGTGTGTGGTTTTGTAAACCTCTTCCCCCTCCAACCCTCTCCTCCCCAAATTCTGATTCATTTGTATAAAACAAGCTCAGGAAGCACAGTGACACCAAGCACATTAAGTACTGACATGCCCTTAGCTCTCTGGGGAGCACAGATGGGGGCTTCAGCTGCAGCAGGTGCTGAGAAGACAGATCCCAACTCAGCCAGAGAATTATTGTGCATCATCTGTATGGGCTTATTGTTTAGATGCATCCAGCTCGGTCACACGCTACACGGGGCAGCGGTGATGCTGAAGGGAGCTA
Source organism: Galbula dea (assembly GCA_013399015.1). Lineage (NCBI taxonomy): Eukaryota > Metazoa > Chordata > Aves > Piciformes > Galbulidae > Galbula > Galbula dea. The sequence continues at coordinate 21,588 of VWZX01007568.1, forward strand.
ATTCAATCACTGCTTTTAATTTAGGAAATGAAAAGGATGTTCTCCCATCACTCCCTTCCCAGAATGCAGCACATGTGGATTATATGACAGACTTCACAGTCAGGCTGTGTTTGCAGGAGTGAGGAAAGAAGGGGGGCAGAGGGGAATGAGCTGATCATTATGCTTACAAATATACTTTCTCTCGTCTTTCTAAGGGAGCTCTGTTCATTTTGTTGTTGCTAAAGAAAAGGATCAGGCATTAAGTTTAAAACTACTGCTCCACAAGCTGTAATGCAAAGTGCACTTTTGGCTGTGCTAATGAAATGCTGCAGTGCATGCAGTGCTGGCCAGTCATAGTGAGCTAGGCACAGCAAACAGCAAACAGCAGAGATGGGAGTTTTCAACTGCACCTTACAGAGTTCCTTGGACAAATTGCAAAACCAGTCTTCAGTGTGTGTCCTGCCATCCTCAGGGCATCTAGGGGGGTCACAGTTATTCTTCTGGCTCTAAGCAAAAGAGTTTACACTAGAGGCTTTCTCCAATTACCTCTTTAAAAAATTGGAAAATTTATTTGTAAAATAAGAATGGAAGAATCAACTCATCCACCTGCATCTCTGCAAATGCACATGCACTCTGTGCTTTTAGAGATCCTCACAACAGCAGTGTTTTCAGTCCACTCAGTGGCCAAACACTAAGTGGACAATAGAAAACATGCTTTGTAGACCAAGCTTCGGGTGCCAGGGCTCTTACTTGTACAGGCTGCAAAAGCAAGCCAAATAAATTATGTTGCCACATATGTTGTGACTCTTTTTATGTGAGATGAGGGAAAGAGGGTTAAACAATTTCAAGCTTGAGAGGGAGGATGGTGCTGCCACGCATGATGGAGAAAGAGATGGGATATCAGGGCAGGAGAGTTACAGTCTTGCTAGGGCAGGGATTCACAGCATGTCCAAGAGGAAACAACAGAAAGGGAAAAAACATCAGGTGAAGACACAGATAGAAGAAGTCAGTACAGAGGTCCTATTTCAGAGACAGTAAGACTGGTATTCACTTAGTGCATTATATACTTTATGTTCTTTACTTATATTTTATAATATATCCTTTATTAGTTACTTTAAGTTGTTACACTTATTAAAAGCTGTGGGAGAAAACAGCATCATTAAAGAATGTTATATTTTTTCCATAAATTGTATTGCTGTGAATCTGCTGTTATGAATGTCTGTCTCCACTTCTCATTCAGGAACCTTAATGATCAAAGGGATAATCAAAAAAGATGCAACATGAATCCTGCTGCATGAGAGGTGAACACCAGAAGAATGAAGACACTAGCAAATCAGTGCTTCTGTAAATGTCTTCAACTCAGCTGACCCATATTCTAATAGGATATAGGGAAGTAGTTAACTAGGGACATAGGGATGTGCCAGAGGAGTGTAAACTCTCTGAGTAATAGCCTTATCCTATACAGCTTTTAGAGAGTATTCTTTTAGAGAATTTGCTTAATCTTGTGCCTCTTTTTTTAACCCTGGGCTGCTGCTATTCTTTTTTGTATTTGAGGCATCAAAGCAATAGCACCTTGCCTATTTTAAGATGATGTTAAGCCTTCCACCTCCCACTGGCACTGCCCTAATTATAGCTGTTAAAGCATTTGCGGAAGAAACGGGGAAGGAATGAAGTGATTTAGCTGAATTCATGCCACAAGCACTTCTGGGCCTGTAGTTCTCTCCTCAGCACTAGAGGAGGGAGGTCTGTTAGCCTGGGTTGGGAAGGATGTCCCCTGCCTCTCTGTTGCCTGGCATATCCCTTCCTCTGCTAGGACACAGACCTCCTTAATTGCATGACCTGTTTGAACAGCAGGAGCCAAAATAAGCTGTCCTAATGTTGGTTTCCTTTCAGGATCACACTAGTGCTAGTCTAGAGTCATGGACCTAGCCTGTGCCCAGTTTCCCTCCTTTCTACCACAGCAAAGCTAGTGCAACCATTCCCTTTCTGACACAGAAGTGATGCATCCACCCACTGGCCCCTTTGGAACAGAGATGGGATTGGGACAATTTCTTGGATGTGAGAAATGGGATGTCTACCCAAACCAGCATAAAATTTGCACATAGGTGGCTGCCAGGAGGGACACTTCACATCTGTTGGTTGAGGTGTGGCTCCAGGGCTTTTCCTGGCAGCAGTCACTTTATTTACAGACATTAATGCTGTGAGAGCCTGATAGACATGACAGAGCTCACATACTTGGGTATATCCTTCTCTACCATAAGACTCATTGTCTGTTCAGAGAAAGTATGCCTTCAGCTTGCTGGCTGCAAGAAGGACTTCTGTTCCTACCAGAAGGAGACCTTGGTCCCACTGCTTTTTTAAGCAAAGTGATCTGGGGTGTTACTTCCAGTACTGCTGCTACCTTTTTAATTGACACCTGCAGCTGACTTGATCACAATGAAGGATGACTTAAGTAATTCCAGTTTAACTACAGTATTTAGGTGTTCTCCCATGTAAACACAGTTTCTCCATAAATAAGTGAAGTTATGGAATTTTCAAAATTTTATACTAATGCAGAAGTATTATTCTTGTTATATCTTTGCACTGGTCATCTTTATAAATTTCCCTCTGCAGTTGAAGCACCACTGTCATTAATACTCTGTGTCATTGTGCTTCCTGATGATGGCTGGAGTTGGTATAAATCAATATTGATAAATGTGTGTACCATGGAATACTCTTACAAGATTTGACAGAAGGTTAATTCACTGATTTTTAAGCTTTCTGTCTCAGTCTGCTTAAATTCACTGCAGAGGGTCATTCTTTCCACAGGAAAATTTTTAAGAGTCATTGAATCAAAACTGGTGAGTAACCAGTGTCCTTTATAACTACTGGATAATACAAAACCTGGAGACTGTTTTACACTGAAGAGTTGCTAACACTGTAGACAGAGACTGGGTCAGAGAGTTTTCAAAAGGTCATACCTGGGTAACAGCTTCTGAAGACTAATTGCAGGCATAGAAAACTGATTCACTCCCTTCATTGTTGTGCCACAAGTCAGGCACTAATTATAATGCAAGAGGAACTAAGCTAGATGTGAACTACTTCAGGAACTGGGTGGTCTTTGCAGAGAAGGTGCTGGTTTTTCTAAATCACTTGAACTGGTCTCACTCTAGTAGCAACCAGATTTTAGTAGAGACTATGTGAAATTCAAGGTCAGCCAAAACAATTAAGAATTAAAACAACATTGACAATTTAAGATAATTGGTTAATGAGCTTACTGTGCTAGTGCCAATTGCAAAGCCATGGAGATTTTGTGGAAGGATCTGAAAATTATAAAAAAGGAGCAGCATTCTTTGATTTTTTTCTAAAGTATAGAAGATTTTCTACTTAATGATTATCTCCTGTCTTCAGTCCCCTACAGATCAAAGGGTAAGAAGGGTGTAACAAGTATTACTGGACATATATAACTTTGTTTTGAACAGACTATGTAAGTTGGTAACCATGTGCACTTCTCTTGGGACTCCTGAATGTTTTCCATGGATGGAATAGAACAATGTTATGTGCAGTGAAACTTGTTTTGGTTTAGTTTTTATGTAGAAATAAATAGCAACTACTAGATGGAGGAAGGTGATCAATTGGATTAAACCTCCATACTTTGGCAGGAATAACTCATGCTCTGGTTAATCCCATATAGAATAAGGAATGAGGACACCTTGACTGTGATGAAAAGCAGAGAGCATTGAGAGTGGGAGAGACAAAAGCAAACACCTCCTCTACTGTTGTCCTTGCTGACATGTATTTCAGCAGTGGCTGTAAGGCAGAAGCTTGGTTGTTTCAAATAGCTCATTTATCTATGTATAATGAAGGTGCACCTAATGTAAATGCATAACACTTGAATACCACAAAATATTTGGGGTTTGGGTAGCAGTTGTTAATAATATCCCTCTTGCAAACCTTTCACCAGATAACTGTAGCACAGGAATAACAGAGCTAATGCATGGTCTTAGTCATGAGTCTGGCAAACTGTCACATTGATCTGCTTGTATATACTTAAATCCAAAACCTCTAAATGGTTCAAGAAAATCCTAATAAAATCTTTGTAAAGAGAACTGTATGTTTCACCAGAGACTATGTGTTGTGATGACATAAATTACCCAGGCACTTGGCCAGGAGGAGGTAAAGCTCAGTTAAGAAGTTTTTATGGGGTTGAGAGTGACTGTCTGGAAGACTTCTTACAGAGTAAAACTGAGTGAAACAAAGCCTTGCACCAGGCTAGGGAGCCTGGGTCATCTCTCCTAGCTGGTGACTTGAGCACATACTTGTCTGGTTTAAGAAATAACCAGCAAAGATCAAAAGCTCTGGTCACATTTGATGGGGCAGTCAGGGGAGGGAGAGAGCCACAAAGATGATTAAGGATCTGGAACATCTTCCTTATGAGGAAAGGCTGAGGGAGCTGGGTCTCTGTAGCTTGGAGGAGACTAAGGGGTGACCTCATGTATACTTACAAATATGTGAAGGGTGCGTGTTGGGAGGATGGGGTCAGGCTCTTCTCAGTGAAGCCCAGTGACAGGACAAGGGGCAATGGCTGTAAGCTGAAGCATAGGAGTGTGAAAACACGTAGAAATCTTTTCCCAGCTGAGGTGCCAGAGCCCTGGCACAGACTGCCCAGAGAGGTAGTGGAGTCTCCTTCTCTGGAGAGATTCAAAACCTGTCTAGATGCGCTTCTGTGTGACCTGGTGTAGGGAATCCTGCTGTGGCAGGGAGGTTGGACTAGATGATCTTTCGAGGTCTCTTCCAACTCCTAATATTCTGTGATTCCTTGATTTCTTCTTTTTCTTTGTATTAACATGCTGAAGAGCTGCTTTTAAAAAAAAAGTGAAAAGCAAATATAATTTGGAGACCAGTCAAGAAATAATCCACTGCTTCTGTTGCTGAAAAATAGCAAGGGTTATGGTTAGGTTTAGGTCTAGGGTTAAGCTTACGGTTAGGGCTAGGGTTAGGGTTATGGCTAGAGTTAGGGTTAGAGTTAGATTTAGGGGTTAGGGTTCAGGTTAAGGTTAGGGTTATGGTTACAGTTAGTGGTTAGGGCTAGGGTTGGGGTTAGGGATTAGGTTTAGTGTTACAAGTTAGGGTAAGGGTTTAGGGTTAGTGTTAGGCTTAGTGTTATGGTTAGGGGTTAGATTTAGTGTTAGGTTTACAGGTGAGGGTTACATTTTGTTTTATGGTTTGATTTAGGATTAATTTTGGAATTTAGGATTAAGCTTAGGATCCAAGTTAGGGTTAGTCTTTAGCGTTAGGCTTAGAGGTTAAGGGTTAGGGGCTACAGATAGGTTTAGGTTTAGATTTAGGGTTAGGGTTATGGTTACGGGGTAGTGTTAGGTTTAGTTTTAGGGTTAGGCTGATGGTTAGTCTTAGGCTTTAGTGTGAGGGTTCAGTTTAAGGTAGGCTTTAGTAATTAGGTAGATTAGTGTTACAGTTAGGGTTAGTGTTGGGGTTAGATTTAGGGTATGTGTTACAGTTTAGGATTAGGATTATGGTTAGTGATAGGGACCTGTGAGCCATTAGGTGTAGATTTAGTATTAGGGTTGGAGAGCTCTGTGCCCTCCTGCTTCTTTGTGTTGATCGGAGGATAATTATAGTTATTCTTTATGAGCCCTTACAGAACAGTAAGTCAGTAGCTAAGTCAGACTAAGTCATTCTTTAATTTTATTGTCCTGTAAGTGTTTGACTTGGGGAGCAGCATCTTCTTCAAACTGAGCTATTGCCCAAAGATATCTGTGAATTATGCTACTGTCCTCTGTTTTCTGAAAATTCAAAAATACTATTCCTTTTTCTGTCTACACTAGTCATGAAGTGTTCTTTTTTTGTATTAATCTGTTCTGTCCTTATAACATTTGTACCCTGAAGCTTCTCTCTGATGCATTTTGTTGAAGTATATCTTTACTAAAAGCTCAAAGGTTCAAAGGGAACAAACTGTGACAAGAAGGTCATATTATGTAAAGTTGTTAAAAGAGAGGACAAAATAATGTCAAAAAGTCATTTTATGAATGGACTTGGCACAAAATAAGCTGTTAGGTGGTCTCAGGATGTCAAATGTGATATGTCTAAGGGCAACGTAAAATTTTTGGGTTTCTTTCCCATGAAAATATCAGGGATGAAGAAATCAGAGGTACTTGAAACCAAGCTACAGTAGAACACACTGCATTCCTGGTAGAAGTTATCATGTGTCAACCATATAAATTCAGATTGTGTGCACACATTTTTAAGACTGAGTTGTCTGCATCTTTTCTTCAGTAATCATCATAACTTGAAAGGAAAATCTTTTGCACTGCAACAGCTATGGACTTGCTATGTAGTGAATTAGCTGGGGTGAAACTGCTGTATATAAATGTAATATGCAAGGTCTTCAGTTGCAGAGTTGGAGAAACAATAGTGTTAATGCTCTGGGCTTGTTGCAATAAATCTTTTGATCAGACTTCAGCAAAACTTTGTGCTGCAGCTCAAAAGAAGAAGTTCACAGAAACAGTTTCAAGAATAATCACATTTCTTGACCACCAGATCAAAAGCATTCAGTCGACCTCATTCCTTCATGAGTGAATGAACCATTTGTCCGTTTAAGAAGTAACATATGAAAAGGGGGTTTGGAGTGAGAAGTACGGTTACAGAACAGTTGATAAGAGGTGGGAAAAGTGATTCACTGATTTGTCCACTGTAAGTTTTCTGGTTGATTGTACTGTTAAAGGGCAGGGTGGAAAAATTTCTTAAAAAGGCAAAGCAAACAAAAATGCAAGTGATGTATGGAATATCTAAGTGGGCATATTGGGCATATCAGGCCCAAAAATAGTGCTGGAAGATTGAAATTTGAGCTACAATTCATGATGCTATAAATCTTTACAGTGATCAATGTTCAGAAGCTGGCATTGTGGCCCTGCTGATGCTCCTGTAGTAATATGGCAAGAAAAACAGGTGTAGCACCTAGAGATCACGAGGTGAGACTTTTCATATTTAGCTCTCAACACATAATCTAAGATAGCTCTTGCCTCTAATAATTCACCACATAAACTTAAACCAGAGAATGGTTGATAGATCTTGAAAATGGAGAAAGATAGCTGCAGACCCTTAATGTGCTTTCAAATCATTACCTTTTAAAGTCACAATAACCCTGCTGATAATGTAGCAAACCCAAACCCAAACCATACTCTGTGTGCATGCTGCAGGCATTTTGGCCAGCTGCAGCAAACCTGACTTCTGGAGCACGGAAGTGAAATGTGTCAGGAGGTGGCACATGCTTCAATGTCCCTGAAAACCCATCCAACCTCAGTTAAATTATGAGCAACAGAAACCTAGTGATTTGTTTGACTCCTAATATGTCATTCTCATTACCATTAGCCCCAGTGTCAGTGCAGTTTCTTGTCCAGCCTCTTTCCCCTCTCAAAGGACTGCAGCCCCCATGGATCCGATGTGCTTTCTAGCCTAAGCCTGTATACCCTTATACAGTCTAGTTTTCCCTGCTGCTTTGAACCGTGGTTTGTCTTTCAACTCCTTATTTTAGTGCATTCCTCCACTTCCCACCTGACCTGGCTTATTGACTGCATTTGGACCAGATGGCTTCCTCCCCCCAGCTCCTGGGATGCTGGCCACCCTGCCCCCAAGAGAGGCATTGTGCTTGGACTCTGTTCCACCGCTTGCCTCCGCAATGATGTGAGCTTATGGGAAAGAGCAGTTTTGCCTTGGTAAGTAACCCTCAGGGAAGATGGCACTCAGGCAGCTTGGCTGTATGCTAGGGCACTGCCTGCTCAGTCAGGAGTGTTAATTTTTAGCAATCTGAATTTCTGAAACATTGTTTTCTTCATGTCTGAAACTTGGCCAGATTCTCTTCTGTGCCTGACTCAGAAGTCACCTCTGCCAAACTTCAATTTTCTCTTTCAAATATAGCAACTCACCTTAGTATTTCAGAGAAAAAAATATTCCTCTGAGGTCTAAACCAGTATTTTTTCTGGTATTGTATATAGAAACAACTGAACCATTTGGACTGTTTTTTTAAGGTTATTTTTTATTAAAGAGAATCAGCCTGAGGCAAACATTCAGCAGAGGCAATACTACTCCTAATGGATAACATTTGGCAAAGCCAGAAGCAACTGTGCCCTGTAATGCAAAGTGTCAGTCAACCTTACTGGGCAATGCTAGAAGCTTTTTATAGAAGAACAGGCCTGAAGAAACATAAATTACCATGTCATAGAGTTCAGGATTTTAGGGGATTGTGCAAAGGAGAGTTGAACACTATGCCAGTTGAACTGAAAAAATAAATTAAACCCATGATGCTTTATATCTGCTTTGTTCTTATTTTATATGGGCTGCATGAAATTTCAAAGATATCCTGCCTGTAACTTTTTAAATGCTTTTAATTTCCTCAGCAATTTAACTACTGAAACTGAGTACGAGGTGCTGGGTGTGTTCATGACTTTCAAGAAAAGAAAAACTTGTCAAGTTTCAGGTTTTAATTAGATAAATTACTTTGTTCCCTCTCCTTAGACACTTGTATGAAAGCCCACATTTGGTTAGCAGGTTAATAACACTTCCAGTGTTTGCAGCACAGTTCTTAAAGGTGTGTAGTGGGTTTTGTTATTGCATACCCTCTTGCCTTCATTTTATATGAAGCCTTGCAAAAGGAGCAAGCAATTGGCACCTCACACCTTTCAATTTATTAGAATTTTTTTCAAAACACACCTGTGTTTAAGCCCACCTTCCCAGCTCCAACTGGGAGAATTCTTCTTTCCCCTGCCTGAAATACTCTTCTCACCTAGATTATCCCATGGCACCTTAATACCTTAATTACCTTAGTAATTAAAATGGTGGAGGCTTTCATAGACTACACACACCAGAATCTGATAATCTAGAGGTGATGCATTTTAGTAGACCAGTTTTATGCACAGCTATCAAGCTCTTGCAAAGTCATTACCTGCTTTGATAGATCAATGTAGCCAAAGCCTTCACTTCCACCCACTTGGGCTGTGTCCTTTTAGAGAAACTGCCAGATTCTTGGTCATGCAAATTGACAATCCTAACCAGCTGTCCTAGATTTTGCTGTTGTGGCCATAAAACTGCAATCTCTGAGTCACAGCCCTGGGTTCTCTGGTGGGGTGGCCTATGCTATGGACAGAGTTATTGGAGGTTTCTCTATTTTTTACTCCACCCACAACTGTACTCCATGGGCTAGAAACATATGTAGCTTCCTCCTTCAAATCCCACCTCTTTTATAGCCTTAGGCCATCAGTTTTTCCATGATGGATGCTATGATAAGGTGTTATGACTGTTGCCTTCTCCTGTGACACAGTGTCAAAACACAACTGGTGTGGAAAACAAGATCTAAAAGCACCTTGGACAATCTTTGTTATTCTAGTCCCAGAGAATCATAAATGGCTTTCCATCTTCACACACTCCTCCCAAAAAGCAGTTTGTTCTGATTCAACACTGGCAGATGAAATCACAGATGGTGTTTTTAACCCACCTGTTTACATGCAGCTCTGTCAGCTTCCCCTTTTTCCTGCAAGCCACATCACTTATGGTTAGTGTGGTGGCAAGTTCCCCCTCCCTATCCCTAGTCACATAAGCTCATACTTGCCAGGATTGCTCTCATGGCTCCTTCTCCCTGCGACTTTAGCTCCAAAGTATGCAAAGTCCCTGTCACCTTCCCCAAACAGTGAGACAAAGAGGTAGCATCCTTGTTGTACAAGTGTGGGTTTGAGAGAGACAGAGAGTGGGAGAGAGAGCAGGGGGGAGAGAAAGAGAGAGAGAGAGAAGGAGAGAGAGAAGGAGAGGGAGAATGAGAAGAAGAGAGAGACAGAGAGACCACATAGCTGGCTCTTCCTCTTTCTTCTCTCCCTGCTGGTATTTCTGGGCACCTGGTAATTCTCAATTTAAACCATAACAAAGATGCTCTAAAACTAGCATCTTTTTAGGACCTAACCCAGCAATCATTTGCTACCAGGTGTACTGCTTAATACTTTAACACATCTCACTTTGGGAGAAAAAAACACAATCTGCAAAAGTCCCCTAATTTCAATTTATTTTTTCATCTGGTGACTCAAAGAGGCAACCATCTTCAAATGCACAGTCATTAATAAGAAAGTGTTGTCCTTTTAAAGCACCTTCATTTCTGGTTAGAAGGTGGGCTACTGAGAACCACCATCATCTCTCATTCATTATATTGTAAAACTAGTCCAATGAAGCCTGGTTTGCAAATGCACTTGGAACGAAGATAATTTGCATGGTACACTCAAAAGGGAAGAGTCAGAGCATCCCTGTATGTGGGCATGTATTCATGCCCTGTCCATTCCTTCAAGCCCTATACATCATGCAAAAGAAAAGATTATGTTGCCAAAATAACTTACTATAAATACAGACTGTGTGACAGCAGCTAGTGCAGAGAAGTATATATGGCCCTTTTGTCCCTTTCTCAACAGTTGTACTGTATGTGGATTGCAAGTGGTCAGGAAATAGATCATCCCTTTGTACCTGCAATGCTTTTGATGTAAAATATGCTCTTAGCCATCATAGTCTGCACATCATATTTTCTGTTTGTAAATTCTGTGTTGGCAGCTTCCCTGCTTGAGAATTCCTGGTTATACACTATACAGTAGTGCCAGTGGTTAAACACATGGATGTTGAGATATGCTACATACTTAGAAAATGAGCTGGATTTGGGTGGTGGGGCTGAGCCAGCTGTAACTCGAGAGCAGATATGGTACAACATACACACAATGTTAGGAGTTGGAAGGGACCTTGAAAGATCATCTAGTCCAACTCCCCTGCCACACATGTCAGCTTAGTGTCAGCCCCATAGAGGTGCAGTTGAGGAAACCACTTGGGCAGTGTATGCGATTCCAAAGCATAAAGCCAAACTCCTTCTATCTCTTTTGCCAGCCAAAAACCTGTGGATCACTGTCTCATAATAAAACAGCAGGGGTTACTAACAGACACTCAAACTCCCAGGGCCTCAGACTGACATCTGAAGCTGCCTCAGAGGAGCAAACCAACTATCTCAAACTTCCTAAAAAGCTCCAGTGACCTCTGCCAGGGCAGACTGTACGTTCAGGTCATAAGGAAGCAGCTTGGTAACTCTGAGACTCATGGTCTTAACAGATTCTGTAGTTACCTACAAAAAAGTTTTATCTCAGAGCTTTTCTCACAGACAAATCAGTATTCATTAGCTTCTGGGTTGTTTTTTTTTTTGAGTTCCAGATGTTCCTTGCACAGAAATTAAGTTGCATATTTTTAATAGTAATATCAAGTGAAAGAAATGTTTTGCTTTTCACCCCTGTGCAAGAAATGGATCCGAGGACTCTTCCACTTCCTCATCTCAACCTCTTCCCCTCACTCATGCAGGTTTTTTGCATTTCAGAAGACTCTCCCTTTCAGATTTCTCCACAAATTTGGCTTTTGATACTGTAGAAAAACCTGTGTGAGCAGACCCTGTCCATGTAAGAAGTCCCTTCAAAATCAACAAGGCTGGATGTGAAAACAGGAGCACACCTGTGCAGAATACCATGGAAGGTGAGGACCTTCCTTACTTTCCTATGTAACAGGTTGGTGGACAAGATTCCCTGTCATCAGTTGCATCTGCTTGTGTCACATCTGCTCAAAACAACTTATTTTTTATAAGAAATAGTACCATAGTCTGCTTATTACAACAAGGCAAGTGCACTTAGCCTCTTCATGTCAAGGTATGTTTGGTACAGAGAAGTCAATGGAACGGTGAAGGATAAGGATAATGGTAAGGGTAAGGATACGTGCTTTGTGTTTCTGCCAGGATATTTGGGTTGCTGTTAGGTATTGCAGAAGTTTGTGTGTTCCTAACTGAGTATGGGGACACAGAGAGAAGAGAGCTGACTGTTGCCACAGCACATAGCCAAGACAATTTGACAGAGGAGAATGGGATGTATTTAGACAAATAGGGAAGGGACAGAGCTATCAAATATCTTGCTTAGTATAATGCAGAAAGATTTTGTAGCAAGAACTGAAAACAAATCTGGTTCACAGTTTAAAATCTTTTGAAGATCAGCTCATTTTTAAGTCAAACAGAAGCTAAATTATATTTGAATAGTCTCTAAACCCATACATTTATGACTATATTATAACACTCACAAAATTACAAACCATGAAAGGAAAGAAGTGGTAAAGCATCTTCAAATTTCCCTATTAAAAGTAACTGATTCTACAAAATTGAAGCTTTGACTTAATGAGCTTTAAACATGGTAATAGTATATAAAACTTAGTCTTTGAGGCTGCCATTTTGAGTGGAACTTCTGATGGCATAAGTTAAAAAAATTCAGTGTGTGACCAGTTCAGGAGGAACTGAGGACTAGCTGCTCATTTCCACTGATGAAATGATCCTTCTCCAAAATGTACACTGAAAAATTTTGTATGTAGCAGCCTTGTAGAATAGGAACTGGAGAAGGAAGACAATTATTATGGATAGCCTAATATGATTCATGTTTGCAATTTATGACATTTATTATTGAACTTCCAGTACCTGAGGGGGGACTTACAAAAATGCTGGAGAGGGCCTGTTTACAAAGGCATGTAGTGAAAGGACAAGGGGTAATGGTTTGAAATTGGAGAAGAGTAGATTAAGACTGGATATTAGGAAAAAGTTCCTTCCCATGAGGGTAGTGGAACACTGGAACAGGTTGCCCAGGGAGGTGGTTGAGGCCCTGTCCCTGGAGGCATTCAAGGTGAGGCTAGACAAGGTTCTGAGCAACCTGATTTAGTTGGGGATGTCCCTGCTCACTACAGGGGGGGTTAGACTAGATGACCTCTGAGTTCCCATCCAACCCAGATAGTACTTTGGACATCAAATCCCTGAAGCAATCAAAGTCTGCATGTCCAAAGTCCATGGTCACGAGCCTAGAACATATCCTCTTAGAAGCCCTGAGGATCTTGAATTCCAGTGCATTGTGGTCACTGCAGACAAGGTTGTCTCTGAGCGTTATGTTGGTCACCAGCCCTTCCCTGTTGGTAAGAACAAGGTCCAGCATAGCACCTTTCCTAGTTGGTTCCTCTACCATTTGGAGGAGAAAGTTGTCACCCATGTATTTGAGGAACATCCTGGATTGCTGGTCCTCACTGTATTGTCCCTCCAGCAGATGTCAGGATGGCTGAAATCCTCCACAAGGACCAGGGCCTGTGAATGTGAAGCCACTTCTATCTGCCTATGGAGGGCCTCATCTACTTGGCCCTGCTGGTCAGATGGCCTGTAGCAGACCCCAATTGTAACATCCCCTTCACCTGTGCTCTCTTTAATCCTAACCCTTACGTTCTCAGCCAGTTCATCATCCTTCCTCAGGTGGAGTTCCATTGACTCCAGCTGATGACTGATGTAGAGGGCAACACCTCCTCCTCTCCTTCCCTGCCCATCCTTCCTAAACATCTTATACCCATCTATTTCTACATTCCAATCATGGGAATGTCCAGTCAATACACCAGGATGGGTGTTTCATACTAGAAGGACTAGAATCGCCCAAGCTATCAGTCAGTGCCAACAGGTAGGAAGAACAGATAAAATAATGATAGCTTGCTTCAAGCTCATTAGGAGAAAAAAGGCTTTGTTTTCAGAAATGTGGTAATCTACATAATTGGGTTTCATAATCTCTATATTTTGTGCTCTTAAACTGCTTTGGCTATTCAGCACCTATTTAGTAGCTTTCTAATATATTCTGTTCTGCAAGGTCTTGGAAGATTTTGAGTGATTGCTTTCCCTTCTTTGAACCTACAGACTGCATTTTAAAGTAGGAGAGTGAAAATGTGATATGTGGTTTTTAACTCCCCAATTTAATCCAAACGAAGTAAAAAGTTTGCCCTATCAAACGGATGCAGAGCTAGACATTCCCAGAAGAGTGTGTGTGGTTTTGTTTTTGGGGTTTTAGAAGTTGAATCCTTGAGGGAGGGAACACTACTGTCAAGTTTCTTTCCCATGAGACTAAATGCTGCCTTATCTTCTGCATTTTTTCTTAAGATTTTAAAGCACCAGCTGCTGTCTTCATTTTTTTTGCCACTTGAGCTAATAAGTAGTTTAACTAAAGCAATGAATCATTCACACTGTTTTTCAGAAAGCCTATAGTTATTTCATGAATTTCTGGATTTATTAATTTCATAGTTGCTTCTCCTGCTACAAGTGTTCATTTAAAAGATCTACAATTAAATTGGTACATAGGGCCAGGCTGCTTTCCTTGGAGTTTCAGTTGAGAAACCTGTCATCTTTAGGAACAAACTTGGGAAATTACTACTGTAGAAGATAATTTAGTGTAAGATTTTTTCAACATGGTAATACAATGAAAGGAGACTTAAATAAATTAATGTAAAAGAACTAACCTTGAATACTTTTAAGAAATCACTTTACCATTTCAAAACAGCTTCCACTTTATATGTCAGATGCAGGCAACAGTGTCTCCTGCATAGCTGTTTCTTTCTGAAGAGAATACAAAACAGTGTCTGTAAATCATCTTTTCTTGAAGATCAAGCACCACTCGGGCTGTAGTTAACTCTCTGGTTTGCTGAATACTGAAATGAAATCTGAAAGCTTTTAATAATAATCTGGTCTGATGCCCCTGAAACATGTGGGAACTCTGCTAGAGACCTCTCTCTAGACAGAACTGGCCTACAAGATGTATTTTCCTGTGTTAGAGTCTTATTTTGCAATCTGCAAGCGATTTAACATCTATCCCTTTCTTGTGATGGGAAAAATGAGCTCCTTGTTCATAGATGTGTTGTAAAAGCTGAACTTTGTCCTGGAGTTTACAAGTATTCCTGAAATCTCAGATAGAAAGTGTATGGAAAGTGCAGTGAAAAATGCTTATTTCCTGGAAATAGTCTAAGGGGGCAGGCTTTGCTCAGTTTAAGTAGGGATTTTCAGGGTTTTAACCAGAACTGGTTACTGTTGCTTTGTACTTCCTATGAGTGTATGTTTATATCCTTGTTTAAGAGGATTTCAGATCAAATCTCATTTTACTCATGAGCACACTCAGGCATGGAAAGACATAAGTGAGTTGTCTGAGGTCATGTAAAAAAGTCTGGCCATGAAAAGAGTTCAGATCTCAATCATCTGTCCTAAGTTGAATAGTTTCTTTCACCATGGAAACAAGAAACAGGACACTTGTCATTGAGGAAGAGGAGCATGTCTAGGAATTTTTCCCTTCCTCTGTTTTTCTTTTCTCCTAATAGTAGTAAAAGTGGATTGAGGGGTTGTATTTCATTTTTTCTTTAACATATCTGTAGTCTAATCCAGCAAATGCTTACTGACACAAGCAGGCCACAGTCAAGTAACTTAGCTACTCTGAATATAAATAGGGAGGTTTGTATTTGCCTGACTTTTCTAAGTGATTAGTCTGAAATTGTGACTAAGTGCACGTTTCACTCCTCTGTTTGCAGGCCAGGGACACTCTCCATCTAGAAACAAGAGATGGTGACATCCAGGTTGCACAGCGAGGATGATTTGGACAAGTAACTGACTTTAATATAAACAGGATATGATCATATAGTGCAGATAGTCACTAAGAATATCTATGCTTGGAGCAGAATTGAGGTCAAGACTTTTTATTTGCAAGTGTGAGGACTGTGGTGGTGCAGCTCAGGATGCTGCTGCAGGACTTCCCTAGATTTTTGTACAGCTTATTATGTATCCCCAATTCTCTCCCTGTTTAAGTGGTTGCTGCTTCTCTTCAGCACGGTCTTGTTCTGTCAAGTGGAAAAGAGTTCCAGGGAGTCTGGTGTGGCTCAAGGGTGTTGTTCAAGGCCTTCACAGCATGGACTTCCAGCTTCTGGCTCTGTGCTCCTGTTGAACTAAACAAGGCACAAACACTGATAGCAACTAGACGGTAGATATGTCATTTTCTGTTTGGTACAAGGTATGTTTCTCTTCCTCTATTTTCATGCAGGCCAAAGTCATTTTAGGTGTATCCTTTCTAAAAGCCTTTGAAAACTTATGTGGACCTTATGATGATAAACTCAGAACCCTGGGTTGCAGTTGCCTCTGTGGCAGGGGCTAATTAGGCCTGGAAGACTTGTGCTACTTGTATAGCTCTAGTTCTCACACTTGTGTTCAGTAGGTGCCTTATCTGTGTGATTCTGTATGGGGAAGTTAATTTCAAAGTTATATCTTTAGACACTAGTTTGCTGTGAAATAGTCTTTGGTTTTGTTCCAGCTTCTGTGGTCTATTTTGGTAATTTCTGAGTGCTCTCTACTTTAGAGGTGAAAAATACAAAAGTAGAAACTCCAGCTGTACTGCATTGTTCAGTTTCTTCATTCAGCTTTCTGTGATTCTTGATGCTTCAAAACATTTTGCTAGCTTCTAGGGAAGAACAGTTAACTTTCCTTGATGTTCCAAGCTCAGCTCTTGCTGATTTCCACTGCTGGGCCTCTGATGTGTTCTTCTAGGTTTGGTGTGGCCTTAAATGTACTGCTCCTTTGTCTGCACTGCTTCCTGGTGAGAAGAGGGGCAGCAGAGTGGATGTGTTCCTTTCATTCCTCCAGATAAGCCTGGCATTTTAGTCATAGAATACATCATAGAATCATTAAGGTTGGAAAAGACCTCTAAGATCAAGTCTAATTATCAACCTATCACAACCATATAACTAAACCATCTGACCAAGTGCCACATCAACACATTTTTTGAATACCTCCAAGGAAGGCTACTCCATCACCTTCCTGGGCAGCCTGTGCCAATGCCTAACCACCCTCTCCACAAAGAAATTTTTCCTAACATCCAATCTGAACCTCCCTTGCAACTTGAGGCTATTACCTCTTGTTCTATCATTAGTTACTGGGAGAAGAGACTGCCCCCCGCCTGGCTACAACCTCCTTTTAGGCAGTTGTAGATGGAGATAGGGTCTCCCCTAAACCTCCTCTTCTGCAGTCTAAACAATCTCAGTTCCTTAAGCTGCTCCTCACAAGGCCTATTCTTCAACCCCTTCACCAGCCTAATTTCCATTCTCTGAACACACTCCAGCACCTCAATGTCTTTCTATAGTGAGGGGCCCAAAAATGAACATAATATTCAAGATGTGGCCATAGCAGTGCTGAGTACAGGGTGACAATCATCTCCCTCGTCCTGCTAGCCACACTATTCCTGATAGAAGCCAGGATGCTGTTGGCCTTCTTGGCCACATGGGCACATTGGTGGCTCATATTTAATCACCTGTCAACCAGCACACACAGGTCCTTCTCTGCTGGGCAGCTCTCTAACCACTCATCCCCCCTGCCTGTAGTGTTGCATGGGGTACTTGTGACCAAAGTACAGGACCCAGAACTTAGCCTTGTTGAACTTCATCCCATTGACTTCAACCCTCTGGTCCAGCCTGGCCAGATCCCTCTGTAGAGCCTCCTTACCCTCAAGCAGTTCAACACTTCCTCCTAACTTGATGTCATCTGCAAATTTAGTACATGCTAAATCTACAAATGTCACTGGACATATCAATCTACAGTGGAGCAGTATCCTACTGAACATGGTATTCTTTCTCTAGCTTTGTCATACCTACTGCAGAGAGAGCAGAAGATCAGTTTTCTGTCCTTCTGGGCACTCAGCATCTATCCCTTCCCTCTCAAACCACTGAGGCTTTCCTAGCAAATGATACTATACTGTAGGTTTACATGTTACAGTACTGCCAGAGAATTACCTCATTAATGTTAATTAAGGAAACAAAGAACCCATCTGGATATGTCTAATAAAATACTTACTGCTTGTTAGAAACTGCAGCTGGTCTAGATAGTGTTTTGTTTTTCCTGACTTGTATTGAGCCAACATGAGTGGATGTAGGCACAAGTATTCTGACAACACAAGATCTCTAGACTAGGAGAATATGAATACTCTCAATGCATCCCAAAAATGCATTTTTGAACAGTACCTGTAAACAATACTTGGCTCAGGTTATGCAGGAAGGAAAAAACAAAAGCATATCTCTTGTCCTTGAAAAGTTCATGTCCTGCAGTCCATGTTTAAAGGATGCTCACATCAGGCATGCTTTTGTTCCTGAACTATTGTGACTGCTGTGATGTTAGTTCTCCATTCTAAAATAGGCTTTAGGTCTTAACATAACAAAATCAGCTTGTTACTCTGAATCATATTAAAAACTATATTCCAAACAGAAAACAGATTTGTACTCCCACCAGTCTGGAGATGCAGTATAACTTTCCATGACTTTCTTCATACAGCCAAGTATCAAATTAGAAGATTAACCTTCAATAAATGGTTTGTTTACTGCCTGGCCAAGTGATGCCTATCCCAATGGGAGTCTTTGTTTCATTGAAGTCAACACTCTTGCACAAGCATTAAAGGTCTCATCTAAAGGAGTTACAGGAGGGATGAGAAGGAGGGAAGGTGGTGTATTAAAGTGGCATGGGAGTGAAGGACAATGACCATGGGACAAGGTGTTGGTTTTGTGCTCAGGTCAGGCTTAATTTGTAATAAGAGTGGCCTGAGGCTAAGTTTTGGATCAAATACCACTTGGTAAACCTATTTAAGCACTCTGGTAGCCAAGTGAAACAATATGCTGGCACAAAACTCCTGTGTGGCACTTTTGGTTGATACAACATGGTTTATAATTTCTCTCTGGGTACCTGTCTCTAAACAGTAGCTAGTCTTGTTGTGCTTTGCACTGTAGTGAACTATTCTTATTTTCACTTCAGTATCTTTGTTAAAGATGATTTCTAGGTGCCTGTCAAATTGGAGGGATTTCTTTCCAGAGGAAAAACAGGGCCACTGTTCTACTCCACGCTGGCCAGGACTGTGGCACAAGTTTAGAGCTCCCCAAAATGTAGTCTTCTAAGTTAGAAGGGCAAAGAAGGGAACTGATGAAGCAGACTGTTAGCATGAGACAGGTTTTCTAATCAAGAATGTTAATCAGCACATCTGTACCATGCAGCAGGGGAAGGGGGAAGAACTTAACTCGGGGTATCCCTCAGCTTGTAACTCTCGAGCAATGTTAATTTGAATTGTCCCCTAAAGGAGAGTTGCATTTCTACCTGCAAGATAGAGAACAGATGCATTTTGTTTGAAGTTAGGTGTCTTAAGCATGAAAATCAAAATTTCAGAGTGATATTACAAGTGGAAAATTGTAACTTAGGTTGCTATTTGTTGGCTTTTAAGATGCATTTAGATTATAATTACTAAGGGGAATCGCATGATTTCCTGGCTTTAACAAAACACTAAGCAGGCAGCTTCTACCTTATTGTGAAATCTGGGAAAGCAATGGTGAACAGAGGTAGGGAGAAAATGTGATTTAAAAAATAAGCAAAATTTAGACTTTGTCACAACTCCTATAATCACTAAGATATCAGATTCAGAGATATATGAACATGGTTACCTCTATAAACAGGATGGCTGATAATAAGAAGAGTTTAAAAATCTAATCAGAGGGCATTAGAAAAGCAGACACAACATGATAAAAAATGGAGTGTGGGAGATCCCTAGCATCAAACTCTTTTCAGTACTTGAATGGAATGGATAAAGGTTAAATTACTTAGGTTTTTGGAAACTTAAAGCTACCCTGTTAACTTGCAGCAATTTCTGGTTCGAATTAGTGATAAAAACCTGCTAGCTCTTGGCTGTCACTTCACATAGGTCTGGTTTTCTTTATTTCTGATAGCAGAATATTTTAAAGCAGCAAACTTGGTCTCATGATCTCCTTAAGATGGACTTAGTGAAGACAAAAAAGTATTGGCAGAAGTGAGTTTGTGGAGGAGTGACTTAAAATGAATAAATAATTTTCTTTCAAATAATTATCCGACATGCTTTAAGCTTTGGGAAGGGAAAAGCTTCCCTCTTGAGTAGTTTGATCAGGAACACACAGATGTTTATAGATGCAATGTAATTTGTTCTGTAATGTTATTTGGAAGTGCTGGTGGACATGCCAAGACCCCAACAAATCACCTGAAGAGGTCACCTCTCTATAGACACTGCCAAATCTTGTTGGATGCTTTCTTTTCTGTTTTGATAGCTCCTTACTGCAGGACCCTCAAAATTCCAACAGGTGTGGTTATAATAGTCTGGTAATTCCTGTGAAAGCAATTGAATTATTTCAGATTCAAAATCTTAAGTGAGAAAACAGAGAATAATATTAATCTACTTGGAAGAAGAAAATACTGGCCCCCAGGAAGTGAGGTGAACAGATACCTATTATTTAAGTGAAAGACATGCAGATGCTGTAACAATACATTTTTTTTTCCTTTAAATACTTAAGAGGGGACAGTGTCTGCCCAAGCAGAGTTCAGTAGTAAACCAGCTCTGACTCAGATTCCTCTAGATCTTGTTTCAGATTCAGGGCTTTTTAATTTTCTAATTTTTTTTTAAATGAAGCAATTATATCAACATCCAAAAAATATTATTTCAGATCAGATGAGCTAAATCCTATACAGTAGCTTTTGGAGCAGTAATTTATCAGAGCTGAACTTATTGGGATACCTCATGTACAAGACTTGAAGTTGGGACCATATTTCTCAGCTGTATTAAGCAGTGTTGTAGACTGGTTTCAGTAGAGCAGCTTCAGGCTAAGTTCACTGGTGTGAATTATTCTTTCTCACTTGGGCAGCCTCCACAGGTGCAGTGAGGACTAATTCTGCCTGTGAAGTTGTTGCATCAACACCCCAGGGGAATGGGGGTGGGAATAAAGTACCCAGTATTAGTACAAAGGGGGTCTCTGTGTCCTGCTTAAAATGCTGGGGCATCTACTGTGGCTAATAACTTTTCAGGGCATAAAATCTCAATTGCCATTTGCAAGAAAGAATCTGGAAGGCACAGAGTACCTTCTGAGTATGCTCCTGCTCTTCTTCTTTCCAGCAAGGATGTAGAGATGAGGAAATCCCAAGAGTAGCTCTAGGGCTAGGTAGGAAATTGAGATGGCAACTGGAAAAAGCCTAGTGTTTGTTCTTTACTAAATGCTTGTGAGGAATTTGCTAACCTTCAGAGGAAGGAAAGATGAGCTTTTGAAGGGGAAGCACTTACAGGAAATCTAATTAAACACCAAAAGGCTCACCAGCAGTAGTTTCTCCATTTTCCTTTAAGATAATCATATTTGAATGCTAAATCAACCATTTGTAAAAAATGAGTTTGCCCAAGAAATTATGAGTTTAAAAATACATGTACTCCTCTGGTTTTGTTTGGTTTTGTTTTTCAGACAATAAATCATGTTTATTTGGCTTGTCCTCACTTCTTTTGCAAATGAGGGGGGGTGGAAATCCCTTAAATAAAAACAGAGCTGGTATTTTCACAGCAAGACCTGCAGCTTTAATAAAAGCCTGCAAATACTACAGACATTGAAAAATATAAGAGCTGGAAAACAGTTATCAACTGTCCCTCTAAGTTCCTATCTACTGCTTCAAGTCTAGAATAGAAAATCTGTCTAGGTGAGTCAGCATGGGCACACTGCATGATTCAGGGCAGGACTAGTCTTTCCTTGACTTCTATGCCTGTGAAATTCCACAGAAATGTAAAAAAACTTCAGATCTGAGACAGAAAATGTTGGGTTTAAAGAAGGCAGTATTTTTTTTAAGCTACCTTTGAAATACATGTTATGTAGGAGTTGTGCTTGGTAGGCTTTTTAAATAGATCTTAAATCTACTTAAAGGCAAGCTGCAAGGAGGGTTAGAAGCTATTTTTAAACCAAGCTTTTTTCTTAGCATCTTATGAGCTGTTTGCCATCTAGTCACATACTTTTCTGCAGCATGGCAGAGGCTTTCTGAGGCTGCTTGTACTCTCCACATGTCTACTTCTGCTAGGCCATGGGAAACACTATCTAGATGGAAAGTTAAACCTCAAGAAGAGACATCTCAAATGTCTAAATGTACCTAAATACCTCTGCTCCTTCTCTTTGAGCTGTTCATTCAGACACTTCCAAAGTTTATACAAATGTTCCAAAG
Organism: Galbula dea; assembly: GCA_013399015.1. Taxonomy (NCBI): domain Eukaryota; kingdom Metazoa; phylum Chordata; class Aves; order Piciformes; family Galbulidae; genus Galbula; species Galbula dea. Next base: position 43,453 of record VWZX01007568.1, read on the forward strand.
GTCTGGCTTTCATTTTAGAGACTTCTGGCCACCTGTTATGTTTGCAGTTAGGAACTTCTCTTAAAGCTCATCTGCATGGGTAATTTATAATCTGTATTTTCACAATTCAATTAATTCTCAGATCTTGACAGTGTTTGTGAATGTTTCATATGGAAATACTTTGACATTCTATTTTATTTAAATGGACAATATTCCCCCCAATTTTTCTGTGATTCCTTTGATATCTGGCTAAACTTTCTTTTGAGTCAAAATGAGCACTTCTAATTTATAAAATGCAGCAAGCTACAGATGTATTTCTTTTTCTCCCACTTTTTGCTGTTATTAACCTGGCCTCATGCTGCTAAGTAAACAGGGCTGCAGTCTGCACGTTTGTTCTACATCCGCTCTTATGACAACTGGAAGGCTTGGTTCATTTTATGAGGTCTCTTTCAGCCTATTTGAAGTCTAATATAGTTTTTCACAGAAGAAATAAAACAGAGAGGATATAATCTTCATCTTTCATTCATATCCTTTTAAAAGGGAAAAGTTTCATCTTTCCTCCTCTTGAGTATAAAAGCCTTTACTAGCATGGTAGACTGGACGGTGAGTTAAAGTGGCAGGCTGAGGTTTACTGCTGGTGTGAGGTAGGCAGATTGCCACCTCCTCTTTGTATTTTTGGTGCAAAGATGAACAGCAGCAGGTTGTCCATCTTTGACTTATAGGATGATAATTATACATAGCATTGTTTTCCTCTGGCCTGGTATCAAGAGCAAGGTTCAGGAATGCTCATGGGCTGGAAAGGAACATGTGTTAGATAGGCAAAGAGGCAATTTTTCTGAATTTTATTAGCCTTGCCATTCTGGTAGTAAAACCAAGTATATAGAATCAAGGTGCTTTGGGTTGGAAGGGACCTTTAAAAGTCATCTAGTCTAACTCCTCTACAATAAGCAAGGACATCCTTAACTAGATCAAGTGGCTTGGAGCCCTATCCAAACTGACTTGGAATGTTTTGAGGGATGGGGCATTTACCACGTCTGTTCAACCTGTGCCAGTGATTCATCATCTTAAAATATTTCTTATCTAATATAAATTTCCCCTCTTAGTTTAAAGCCATCATCCTCTGTCTTATCATAATAACCCCTGTTAGAATATTTGTCCCCATCTTTCCTGTAGGCCCCCTTTAAGTACTAGAAGGCCACAATAATGTCTCCATGGAGCCAAGGAAATAAGAGAGACAGAAATTGGAGCTGGGTTCTGGAACTTGATTCAGGAACTCATGGATCACCATTGAGGGCAGAATGTAGAGAGTCCTCCTCAGATGCTGGCCATTGAAGAAAACAGCTGCTCTCCTCCCTGCAGGTGCAGCCTTTCACACTGCACCCATCACAATGGTAAACAAGATTTAGCAGTGACTTTTGTCTGCATACCAATCCTTGGTATTAACTCTAAACATCAAGTCTTATCACTACTGCAAGCAGACACTTGGCAAAAACCATGACATTAATTTCATAAAGTGAAGTTACTTAGCTGAAAACTAAAATCAATGCACAGAATTCTCTCTGTTCTAACTCAAACCAGGATAGTATTGATTTCCAGTAATATAATCTTTACAATAATCCTGCTCAGGTTTGGGTGACATAGAAAGCTTTGAACTACTCTAAGCTGGTGTACTCTTTTCCCCTAACACTGAACCACCTTAGGACTTCATATATTCCCAAGGCTGAAAGGAACTCCATGCTGAAACATCCTAAACTTATTCAAGGGCTTCAGTACAATTTACATAGCAGATCTACTAAAACATGAAGAATATATAGTTCAAGTTTTGTTACATTTTGAAGGAGTCTTGCAAAACTCTGAGACTTGAATTAAAACAAATTGACAACTTAATCATTTTTTTAGTAGCACTCTTATGAAGATTGTTCTCCTGTGGTTAATCTAACTGCTTTTTGAAGGTAGAGGAGTTGTCCTTAATAGAACACTAAAATGAAATTTAGTTCTTTCATTATCACTCCAGAGTATATGTATTAATTTCTCCTTATTGCTTAAAATGTCACTTAAAATGTGTAAATTAGTCTTAAAATGAGGAAAATAAAGATCTTAATGTCTTTTCCTCTGTAAAGTAAAAAAGGTGAAGCTTGGTCTCTTGGCCATGTAGTTCAGCAAAGCTGGCAGGAGCAGGCACTGACTCTGGCATTTACTAAGGTGGAAGTTGGTGGAAGTGAAGGGGAGGAGTAACCTGGAAAGGTATGGCTATGAGCCTGCCAGAATCTCTTAATCCTTTTTAGGAATCAGTTTTCAATTATAGAGGGTGGTCATTGGATTAGATGACCCTGATCTAACCTGAGAGAGTAGGCACTGACCAGGTGACCTGGCTGAACAAACTGATGCAGCAGCCTAGGACTTATGAGCTGGTGGTGCGCAGGGTGTGAGGAGAGTTATGTTTGACCAACCTGATAGCCTTTGATGAGGACATAACCAGGTGGATAGATGAGGGTAGGGCAGTGGATGTGGTTTATCCTCATTTCAGGAAAGCATTTGACACTGTCTTCCACAGCACCCTTGCAGCTAAGCTGAGCAAGTAAGACACTTTTGTCAGGAGCATCAGGCAGATTCTCTATTGTTAGTGGGCTGCAGAAGAAACCTTGATTATGAGATTCAGAACTCCATTAAGGATGACAGTGATGTCAAAACACTGGCAATTTTGAACAATCCTATTTGTTTCCTTGGAAGAGTAAAATGAGATAGACATTATTTGTTGCTGTTGTCTTCCTGTTTACCTTAAGTATGTCTACTGGTGAAAGAAATAACAAAGATAGACAAAGCTGACACTGGTCTCAGAAGATGCAGTGTGGGTACAGTGTAATACAACATGAAGTGGGTTAATTAGGCACTCCAAGAAACCAGAGAAACTGGGAATTCAGAGAAAGCAACATCCTGGTGCAGTTTGTCTCCCTTTATTGCTGAGGAGTATCATCCAGAACTAACTCAGGTGTACCTTTGCAGAGCACATAGAGAAAAACACTCCTTCCTTGCACAAGATTCCTCAGAACAGCCAAGGTACTTTCTGCTTCCTGTGGTTTGGAACTTCAGGGGAGTTTTTCTCTCCTGTGAACAGCTCAGTTTGAGGACCACCTGCTAGATCATGTGCAGGAGCCATTGGGCCAGCTTCCCTGTGGGAGAGGCAGGAGTGGCTGGGGGAGGAGCGTACTCCACCTGGGGTATTTAATCAGCCCAGGACTGGAGAGGTATCTGACCTCTGTGCACCAGAAAAAGGTCGGTCAAGGAATGGTGTCAGTCATCTGGGCTTGTCACTGCTGTCTGTGAGTTGAGTCATCTGGATGTATCGCTGCTGTCTGTAAGGTCAATCTTCTGTAAATCTCTGGGCATGGTTGTAACTCGGCTGAGGGCTGCTGTTGGAAAAACTGTGGGCACCCAGACTGAGGCCCCACAAAGAAATGTTGCTGCCCAGGTCTCTGGCTGTGGAGTGTGCCAGAGCCTGGCATTTGCAATGGACGGTAGCAGAGATTAACACCTGTGTCAGATGTGAACAGGTGAATGATCTGCTCAGTATGGTGGCTGAGCTGAAGGAAAGAAGTCATGAGGTTGTGGATTATAGAGTGTGAAGGGGAGATGGAGTGGTGCAATCAGGCTCTGCCATCCCTGAGAGAGGGAAAGCAGGTGAGGGCTGCACAAGGAGGGGATCCCATGCCCTCTTGCAGCCTGCAAAAGGATGACCCGAGAGTAATGGGTAGTGAGATGGGTTGTGAACTGGTTGAAGGACAGAAGTCAGAGAGTTGTGGTCAATGGGATGGAGTCTAGCTGGAGGCCTGTGTCTAGTGAAGTCCCTCAGGGGTCAGTACGGGGACCGGTATTATCCAATCTATTCATTAATGACCTGAATGAGGGAAGAGAGTGCATTGCCAGCATGTTTACTAAACTGGG
>VWZX01007568.1:54336-312912 GCA_013399015.1 Galbula dea
ACAATATTCCAGGTGTGGCCTCACCAGGGTAGAGTAAAGGGGGAGAAGAACCCCTCCCCACCTCCTAACCACACCCCTTCTAATCCACCCCAGAATCCCATTGTTCCTCCTGGCCACAACAGCACAGTGCTGGCTCATAGTCATCCTTCCATCTACCAGGATCCCCCACTGCTCTCCAACAGGTCAGTCCCTAAACTATACTGATCCATGGGGTTGGTCTTTCCCAGGTGCAAAACTCAACACTTGGCCTTGTTGACTTTTATTAAATTCCTCCCTGCCCAACTCTCCAGCCTGTCTAAGTCTCACTGAATGGCAGCACAACCCTCCAGTGTNACATATTTAAAAGCAGAGATGAGGTCACCCCTTAGCCTCCTCTTTTCCAAGCTAAAGAGACCCAGCTCCCTCAGCCTTTCCTCATAAGGAAGATGTCCATCCCTTTAATCATCTTGGTGGCCCTGTGCTGGACTCTTACCAGCAGTTCCCTATCCTTCTTCAACTGAGGGGCCCAGAACTGGGAACAATATTCCAGGTGTGGCCTCACCAGGGTAGAGTAAAGGGGGAGAAGAACCTCTCCCCACCTACTAACCACACCCCTTCTAATCCACCCCAGAATCCCATTGTCCCTCCTGGCCACAAGAGCACACTGCTGCCTCATGGTCATCCTTCCATCCACCAGGATCCCCCACTGCTCTCTAACAGGTCAGTCCCTAAACTATACTGATCCATGGGGTTGGTCTTTCCCGGGTGCAAAACTCAACACTTGGCCTTGTTGACTTTTATTAAATTTCTCCCTGCCCAACTCTCCAGCCTGTCTAAGTCTCGCTGAATAGCAGCACAACCCTCCAGTGTGTTAGCCACTCCACCCAGTTTAGTGTCATCAGCAAACTTGCTGACAGTGTACTCTGTTCCCTCATCCAGGTCACCAATGAATAGATTGAATAGTACTGGTCTCAGTACTGACCCCTGAGGGACTCCACTAGACACAGGCCTCCAACTAGATTCCATCCCATTGACCACAACTCTCTGACTTACAAAGACTTTTCTCAAAACTATGAACATTCTATTCTTTTCTAAATAACCTTTCTTTGCTGAGGTAAATTGATTGGTTCTTGAGTCAGCAATAATAAGGATTGCTTAAATATTATGTTCTTGCACTTTAGAGGGTAACATCCTATTCTTGTTATAACACATCTTATATTTCCCCAGCTATCCTACTGTCACTGACTTTGCACGGTAGCTGTATCTGAAGGGCAGCAATTTTCACAGAGAGGGCAACTGGTAGCTAGCTTCAGTTTGAATTTTGTAGAACAGCTCAAGGGCAAGAAGCATATGTATGGGGAAGTAGGAACTGGCAGTGGCATCCCTTGCTGTGATCTGGAATTTTTCAGTAAATGAAATGTCAAGATAGAATTCTAGCCTATTGAAACAGACCAGAATTTGAGCTGTAGCCATGATGTGAGACAATCAAGAAAATGATACAAAGAAAAACAAGGATCAATAAGCAGGAAAAGCTTCATAATCAATAAAATGTCAATGTTTTATATTTTACTTTAACAGCATATGTTCATATGCAGTAGTTCTAGCCTATTTGCCTACACTTAGAAGCTTTTTTAAAATAAAAATTTAGCCATTGGCCAATAAGCTTGTTCCAAACTTAGATCTTCTTTAGGACTAAAAAAAGTTGTCAAATTGTTTAAATACAAATAAATAATACTAACTTCCCTACTTTATTACCACATTTCTCTATAATGGCTTAAGAGTTGTGAAACAAGTGAAGTAATCAGATGGCACAATCTAAAACCTACACCATAAACCAAAATAAGGCTATAGTCAAGCCATTGAAGAGCTAGCCTTGTAAAAGCTAGTCTTGAATCTGAAGTTTGTTCACTTCCATAGCTTGATTTGGTGATATACTTTAAAAAATACTTTGAGAAAGGATTATAAAAAATGTACTTTGGACAAAACACTTCCAAATATCTCCTGTGGATTAATATAAAATAGGACACTTCCTGATTAGGAAAGTATTATGAGACGTAGCAGATTGGGTAGTAATGACAACAATGGATTACACAGAATGACTCTGTTTAAGAAGAATGTGTACATAAAACAATTCTTGTGCAGTAAACAGCACTTCAAGTATCTTAGATATCTGTAGATGTATCCTGTAATATCCAAAGCTAAGAAAAGACTTTAATCTGTATACATGCACAGGCAGACTGAAAAGTCACTACATGGATGATAAGTTAGATTTCTATTCAGAATGTGGTCCATTAAAGTAAGCAGGATTGGACTGACAGGATTTGCTTTCCTTCTCACTCCATGTCTCCTAGAAATAGCTCAGCCACTGTGCCCTGTTCTACTAATATTTTGAGATGTCCCAGACATCCCCTAAATCCAAATGATTGCAGGCATTTTGGGTCTATTAAGTCTTTGCTGTAAATCCTTCCCTGTTAGAAATTCTATAGGATACTGTCTCAGAGACAAGAATTTGACAGTGGAAAGTCAAGAATCTGATGCATTTTTTGGTTGCTTTTTTTTAGAAATGCTTTCTTTACACTTTTGGAGGCAAAATCAGGAAAGCCAAATCCTTGGGTGTCTTTTGCATGTTCTCCATGAAACATTAGCAGAACCTCTAAAGGAAAAATGGAATTTTGGCAACACCCAAGCTCATTCTCCATCCTTCACTTTTGCCTGAAGAATTTCTAAGTACTCCCTGTTCTCGTCCTTTAATAAAGTTGGACATATCTAGGATAACTCCAATGAATCAAGAGAGTTTAAGCTGGTGATATCAAAATTACCCAGTCAACTGACAAGAGGTCTGCCACTAGAGAACTGAAAAATTCTGTAGTGCTTGTTTTCAGATAATAATTTTGCAGCTTCTGCCTGTCACTTGTTTTCTTCTTCAAGATACTTAGAAATATCATGACAGGTCATGAAGCAAGCTTCTTCTGGTTGTATTTGTACATTTTTAGCTTAAGAATACTGGAAAATAAAAATCTTCAGTATCTAATAATCTGTTTCTATATGCTATCAACATTGATTTAATCATGAAAAATGAGAAGGGAAGTTTGGCTTCAGTCTGCAAATTTGTTCACTTTCAGACCTTGAAAAGCAAGGTCTACCTCACAAAAGTGTTAACTTTATTAATACCCTTTAAAAAAATGTTAATTTCCTGTGCTGTTGTGCACTTCAGTCTGTGTCCTGTCTATGCAAACATTGCCATGATCCTTGCTATTCATAACATGCATCTGACCTGACATTCTCACAGTTCTTTCTGGTTTATTGCTTAGTGACATTTCCCTGGGAAAAGCAATATTTTCATTTTTACTCATAGGGAACAGACACAGCAGGCAGACTGAAGTATTTACCCAAGGCTATATTGGAAGTCTGACAGAGACCTGATTCAAAGGATCTAGAGTTGCAGCATGGTCAGCCAGTCATCCATTGTCATCTCCTTACAGTATCTTCTAGTGTGTTCTGACAACAGGTGGAATGATCATGTTCCTTAGGGGCCTGAAATAGTGCTGTAGAAAGAGAATAATTCTATTACTGATGCCGAGTACTGGCTAAAATCATTATGGGATTCTTTTGCAAGGATACTTATTTGCCTTTATGTATTCTTTATTCTATTTAATTTGCTTGCTTTGACTAACATTAGGTGTCATAAGTCATTATTTCGGATAAAAGCTGAAAATTATCAGAAATTCTTTGATCAAATGAGAAATTTGAGAAGGATAATTGGATGCACAGATTGATGCAAATGTTGAGTGTGAAGTTTAGCTCAATTTTCTTTCCACAGCATGGAACCTGGTACTGAGAGGCTATTTTAAAATAATAGAATTTTAAACAGTATAAGAGTACAGTAAAACTAAAAATATCTCCCCACAATTCAAAATAGCTATATGAAAAAATAAACCCTGTCCGAAGGCACTCTTACCCAGAATTGCCTGAACATCAGTCACGGTGTCTCAGTGAGCTTTAGGAATAAAAGGGATGTTGCATTATGAATCTTATTTTAGGTAGTGAGTTATTTTTAGTAGGAGTCATTTTACAAGAGAATTGTTGCAGTTTTCTGTAGGTCATTCAGACATAGGATTTGATCAGCTTGGCCAAAAAAAAAAATAAATCTGCAAGTGGGATACAATTTTCCAGGAAAAGTTGTGTTCTTATTAGTTGCCTTAGCCTTCCCAGGAGTTGCAACTTGGACTAGCAGCAAGAAGTATGAAAGTTTGTAAACTGAGGAAAAGTAGTGCTCTTGGCCAATGGATTGCAGCTGAATAATGGTTGTAGGATAAGTTCTTGCTATAGTAAACCACAGATGAGAATGCAAGTATGCCACCCTACACCTTGGAGGGTTTTGATATGAGACAAAAATGAGTGAGTCCTTGAAGTCCACAAGGAAGTCTGGTTTGCAGAGATGTTATCCAGACCACTCTGGCTAACTTGTGGAAACTGTATTTGCTCTCTTTAAATACGTTGATTATTTACACAGCATTAATCTATCTATGGCCACGAGTACAAGCTCTATTGAAAATCATCGGATTATAGTGAAGCCAGACATCCTTCTTTAAGCTACTTCCTTATCCCTGCTCTGAAGTACAAAGCCTAGGAGGTATTAATCACAAGGAAATTAATTTTTGTAGACTTTGTAACAAGCATTGAACATTTCTTAAATGTTAGTTATATTTCAGCTTATCTCAAATATTGAAAGTGATATGAGCTTAGTTTACTACTTGGCTGGGAAATGCAAGAGCATCAGAATGAGTGCTCATTTAGGAATTAAGTCTACTTCTTTGTGTGTTTCTCAAACAAGGCCAAAAATTTGATACTGGTAATTTTTCATAGTAACCAGGGACAGATTCTGGTCTCAGTAATGAATTATTCTAGATATAAAGCAGTGTGAGATAGCCAAATTTAACCCTACAGGAATAATGTTTATTTCAAGTGCATGTTAAAATGCTTTTAAGACTGAAAGATGTTTTGAAAGCAGAAGAATACTTTGATGAATGTACTTGAGCTCTGGGTGTTCAGTGCTTCATAATGTTCTTTCTGCTTATGTGTCAATTGTCCTTTAATACCACTTTTGGATCACATCACCTTTTCCTACCAGATGCCAATTTTACTTTGGATTCAGACCGTGCTCCTGGCATTTACTCTTGTATCTTCTGTAAAAAACTCCTATATTGGCAGGGAAAAGCAACTACTCTGTATCATTAATCTTACAGAAAGAATCACTGCAGTGCAATTTCTTTCTTGCACAAAAGTGAACTGTGATGGGGAAGACTGGACCACGGTATAGACTGTTCCTTCCCTTTTTACAACAAAGGCAAGAGAAAGCCCAGAAACAGGAGAACCTGGGAACAGCACTTTTACAAATGCACAGCATGAAAGGCTACTACTTTATAATGTCTAACTCTTGGCAGGTTGTAGAGATACTGGTACACCACTTGTACTGACTTCCAGGGCTTGGAAATCAATCCTAGATGCTTGCCCCGTACATGTCTCCCAAGACTTCAGTTGCTACTGTCTATGATTTATCCATAATCCTGGCTCTGCTTCTGTTTCAAACTGTGTCTGCCTCAGCTCTAGGATGTAACATCTGCAACTACTACTCACTCAATAGAACAGTGTCTAGTCTGTGTCAAAACAGGTTTTCTTGCATTTTACTCCCGTTAGCTTTACAGAGACAGTACAGCAAGGCTGGTGCATCAGCAGCTCATTTGATGAATTCCCCTTAGAGAATAGTCTCTGCTTGCACTGTGTAAGCCAGATGTGCATCTTCACTCCCTGATGCTGGGCAGGTTGTAGAGATGTTGGGGAAGGTGCAGCTTCTCTTGAAGTTTACTTTAAATGTGAACTGTAGCCACAAAAGTGGACTTTCACAGTGCTGCGCTTCAGAGAACAGATAGGATGCCCAGCATAAAACTAGAAGGAAATCCTAGGTGTAACTCAAGTTGCACAGAACTGCTGAGGCCTAAATTATTCTGCTACTTTGCATGTATTTGTGAGGAGACAGGATTTCTATTGAGTTTGTGTACATGCAGTAGACCTGATGTTTCTCTCATATTGATGTGTTTTCCTGCAGCACATAGCATAGATGATTATTTTATGTATGGGTAGACCTTTGCTATGTTTAGTAGTCATTAGCTTTTACTAAGACTGCTAATGTCTTTTTAAGAGAAATTGCTGAAAGGCAAGGAATTAGTTGTACATCTCACTGAGCATAAAAGCACTGACTGATTTTTTTTTTTTTTCAGGCTGATCTTTAAGTTTCAAACTACTGAAGTTTGCTGGGGCTAATGAACATCTCTGGTGTAATTCACAGAACTTGCAAGAAAAAGGAGATGTGCCTGAACTTCAGACTTCTCTGTAGCAAGAATTCTTTGTATATGTACCTCTTGATTGTAACTTGAGATCAGAAATTGTGTGAGCATTAAAGGCAGGAAAAGGTTCTCTGTGAACCTAGCAGGTGCCAAAACACTCCTGTAAGATGGTGTATCAGTCTTCCTACCTGAGAGCTGTCGTGGTCCTGTACCTTGTTGTTCACAGAATCACAGAATGTTAAGAGTTGGAAGGGACTTTGAAAGATCATCCAGTCCAACCCCCCTGCCACAGGAGGATTCCCTAGACCAGGTCACACAGAAACATGTCCAGATGGGTTTTGAATCTCTCCATAGAAGGAGACTCCACAACCTCTCTGGGCAGTCTGTTCCAGGGCTCTGGCACCCTCACTGGGAAAAAATTAGTCAAATTATGGACCTAGAGAAGTAGTTTCTCAGTATCCGGTAGGTAAATTAAAGTTTGTCTGTATGAATTCAGATGTCAGTCTAAGGGCTGAGGAGTAAAAGGAATGGCTATGTCTGCAGAGAGTTGGAGCTGAAAGGCTGATAGAACAGAACAGTATTTACAAGCAAAGCTTTGATGATTAACTAGAAGAGCTGGCAGAGCAAGGGCAAAAGCAAGATCGGCAAAGGCAGAGCTGGAGGAGCAGGCAGAGGTTAAATGCGTGCAGGGTTCCATACAGAGATCAGGTAACCAGAAGGCCAGAAGGAACAGATAATTCTGTAGGGCCACCAACAGCTTGCATAAAGCCTTGTTATCCTGCCCTTCAGATGACAAAGCCCTGTGACCTGCTGACTGCAGAAGATAGACAAACAGCCAGATGGCTACACCATGGTGCTAGGGAGGAAGGTTGTAAACAATTAAAATGAAACTTTGGGAGTGGTATTGTACAGCTTTTGTCTTCCTGTTGTCTTTTCCTTCCATTCAGTAGAGTAATACCAGACAGATTAGTTTAATTTTGCCAGCTTTGGAGTGGGGATTCAAGCTGGTGTTTTATTGGCCACTGAAGCTTAAACCTGGCATAGCTGATATCAATAAAAGCCTGTCAAAAAGGTTGCAGAGGGTTGTGTAAAAACTCAGGACATTTCTCCTGAGTGATTAGGACATTTAATGATAAGTTCATTCTTCTTGGCTACAATTGGAAGGGATATGCTATGTAAGTGCATATCTACTTCCTTTTCCTTTTATTAGCAGGACAGATTGACAAATGAGGGAAGACAGTGGCAACTGAACCCATGCCAGACTTATCTCCACACTATTTGAATGGGGAGGTGGATGAGATATTACAGAACTACTGAGGATGGCTGTGGATCTGTGCTTACTATAGCTGTATTCATATTACTGTGATATATGTAAAAATAATGGGGTGTGTGGTGTTGTTCATTTGGGTCCTTGGGAAGCACTGCCTGCTAAAAAAAAACAACCACTCTGAAAATCTCAGAACAAAACAACAGAGAGTTAAGAAGCACTGTGACAATCAAACAACAAGAGGAGAAAAAATGTTTAGAAGAGACATATGGCTTACCATGCTGGCCCATTTTTGGTTGATCTTTTTCCAATCCTTCTGCTCTCTCAACAAAACCTCTCTGTCAGTCCCTCCCTATTCCATAAACCCATCTGCCTTCATCTGTTAATTCAGCCCTCTGTTCCTATTGAATTGTTTATTGGCCTATGGACAATGAGCTCTTCTATTCCCTCCAACCTAGTTAAAACAGACCTGCTACTCAGTGGTGGGCCACTGTTGAGAAAAAGGTAGGTTACTGATGATTTGTCTGGAAACCTTTGAGAAGGAGGCCAGAACAACTGAGCATTTGGCATCTCCCAAACAAATTTTCCAGGGCCTGGATGCAAGCAGCAACATTCTCATATTCACCACCCCAGTGAGTACACAGTGATTTTGGCTTAGTATGCTTTCACAAGCCAGGAGGAATACCCCTGCTTCTCTTGGGCTTGATTCTCTTCCAGTTCAGTCTGGGAGAGATCTCATGAAAAGTCTTAACTAATCCAAGAGGCTTAATTGTGACATAAAGGGGAAATCTCAATTTCCCCCCCCACCCCCTGCTGTCCAAGTGATTTCAACTCTTCTCCAATGTATCACTGGGAGGTGTTGATCTGATTGCAGTTTAGCTAGCAAAAAAAAATAACTCAGCAAAACAGTGGGTACCAAAGAACCAGGTGAAAGCCTTGGCAGGAATGCACTGGACCAGGAGATCAGGAATTGGGTGGAGGGCAAAACAGAAGCATCTCCTCTCAGCAGGGATTCGTTCATCACCTGATCTAGTGGATGGTGTCCCTGCCAGGCAAGGGGGTTTGGAACTAGATGATCTTTAAGGTCCCTTCCAACTCTGATGATTCTATGATCTCTTTTGAATACTGATTCTCAACAAGAGGAAAAAGCAAAACAAAACAAAACAACCCCCTCCCCCCCACACACCTCTCTGGCTCTGTTCTAGCACAATATTAAAGCATGTGTCTAAGCATGTGAATAGTTGTCGGGTCAGTAATACAGCAATGCTGCCTATTTGAAAGGTGTACTTGGTCAGTCTTTCTAAGAATTATTCCTCTTGGAACCTTCAAGACCTATTGCTGTAACTAGAGATTTTCTCACTTTGCCCTTTCAGAGAAGGTCTCCAGCTGAGATTAAAACTAAATATGTTAATTAAGCCAAATCAGTCTGGTGCTGTGGCTACCCTGGCGTCTCCTCTTCTCTCCTGGTTTTACTGTTGCAGTTGTGCCATAGACCTCTGACATCTTTATAGACAGTGAGATAATTATCCCCCTCTTTTAGTGTGAATTCCAAAGAAAACAAGACTTTCATAACCACTTTGAGTGTCTGACTATATGCAATCCATGTCACCTTTAAACTGGCTGAGACCTCTCATGCACATTGGATGGGAGAGTATCAAATATACCAAATTCTTGCAAGGTTTGTGATTACCAGGTAGAGACCCTGATAATACATACTCCAACTCCCAATTTCCTGGTGTGGGAGAAAAAGCTGTGATGTGAACTTGCAATTCACTGGACATATCCAAAAGAGCTACAGTGACACTCATATAAGTAATTTCATTGCTGATAGAACAGCTTTCTGAGATATGGGCTCAACCTCTGCATCATTGAACATGTTTTATGAATTGGTTTTCTTTAAGTGGAGCCTTAATTGTAAAAATAGTTGGCCTGTTAATAAGATTATCATCAGCTTTTTGCAGGAAAAAAATATGCAGTATGTTTGCCCATGTAGAAGAATGTTTCCTAATCACTGTGTATCTCTTCTGCTGGGAATGCTAATATTTAACCACCTTGTATTTTGAAGCTGGTTAGCATTTGTTCCAGAAAGAGTCAAGGTAGAGGAAAATGAACTTAACAGGGATAAGTGTTACACCAGTGTATATCTGCATGTAAAACAATTAGGTGGAACAGCAAAAAATCAGGCCATGCAAATGATTGCAGCCAAAGGGCTAGAATTCTTTTGATCAGGTTGGGTGAATGTTCCAATATTTCAGTACCTGTGTAAAGAGACTCTTATTTACACCCAGGATGAAACAAGGAAGGAGTTCAGGCTGTTGTATAACATGCTGCCAATTCCTGCAAGGAAGAAGTTTGCAGGGCAATAATCACTCTTAGACCTGACTCATTTTGTTCCCCAGCATTTACAATCCTTGGTCATCTCTCCTAGGACAGTGTCTGTTATGGCCTCCCCAAAATGCTCAGATCTGGGCTGCCAGGAAAGAAGCCCCACGTAAGCCCCAGGTATGAGAATATTACTTAGACATTAAAATATCTAGAAATAAAAAACAAAAAGTAAAAAGTATCTAGAAATGCTGTCCTATATATATGCTCTTTATCAGGCAAACATTGTGCATATGGCTAAAACTTAGTGAATATTGTTGCAGAAATAAATACTTATGTGACATCCAGCTCAGCTGGAGATGAATCGAGCACAAAAACTTTGGATATGTTCAGATGCACATCTAGACTGTTAAACAGCACTCACAAGGTAGTGTCTTCAGCCTTTTCTGCCAGGGTAGTGGATTTCAATTTATCAGTTATCCAATGTTTTAACTATACAATGGCCACCCAGGGCCTGTGGCAGGATAATGGCTGCACTCATGTGTTTGACAGATTAAAAAGACAATATAAAGCTTAAGCAGCTTGAAGTTACTCACAGGCTTTTATACAGCTTTGAGGCAGGAACACACTTAATAAAGGATTTAGAAAGTGACCATTTCTTTTTTCAGAGAAGTTCTTTTAGGGGAAGTTTGGTATGTTTGCAGCTGATCCCCTATGAATGCAAGATACCAGTTAACCCTCTGAGAGTCTTACTCAGTCCTTCCATCATCATCCAGAGCAGCTCAAGTCAAGAGTCTTGCAGAGAAGGACATCAGTGGCATTTTTTATTGGCTGTAACATGACATGTACAATTACACATCTGTTTTCCCAGATGGTGTACCTGACATTTGTTAAGAATAACTACAATTTTCCCACTTTCTTACTTATTTGATCAAAGCATTTTAAAACAACGACAAACTGTTCAAAATACGATGCTACACTAAGCAGAAGTTCCTCTGATAGATCAGGCATGAATGAGCCAACAGAATGACAGATTTTGGAAATGCAACTTATTCAATGTCCTGTGCCAACTCAAGAGTGTAGGTCTCTCAGAAATATTTGTTTGGGAAAGGTACAGTTGCTTCATCTTGCTTTTTCCACCCTTCCCAAGTAATTTTTTTTTTCTTGCTCATACTTTCTGTTTTGCTGGACTACTCACTGGCTGCCAAAATTCTGCAAAATTCTCTGCAAAACAGACATACATTTTGGTCACTGGCTGCCCAGATAATCTTCACCTTATGCTTGTCTGTATACCTGTCCTGAGGCCTGAATACACCTAGAAGTATGGCTGAAAAGATACCAGAAGTTGACAGGCCTGTGGAACAGCAAAACTTGCTGGTTTGCTTCATCTGTGGGAGGTTGGGGTAGACAGAAAATTAGAAGCTTGTTTATATTATAGATAAGCATCTGAACTCCTTAGTCTAATTTTAAATCTCCTTATGCAACTCACCTCCTTTACAATAAAATGCCAAGTTACAATGGAAAACACTTTATTTCAAATGTGTATAATTTCCTTTTGAAGAGAAATGTCCTCTTCAAAGCCTGGTTCACTCTGTGTAGCACTTGCCACATTCATCTGCTCCTCGATATTTGAATGAATATCCACAGGAGGTAGATATGCAGCTTGTTTCTTCATCTTTAGTTTTGATCTTCCTGGTTTGAATCAAATTCCAACAGGGAACAATTTTCAACTTTCTTCTCCTGAAGGAGATTCAGGATGTTCCTCTCAGTCTTAAAGGAAAGCAGGGTTGGTAGGTAGTGAAGAGGAAAGCACATGCCCAGTCCTTCTTAAAGGAGTTCCTCTCCCCAGGTCCACAGAGCATGGCAAGGATTTGTGCTTCAAATCTCACAGTCCTGAAATGTGCTGATGAGGGGTTTGCCTATTCCTTACACTCTCTTAATGTTAAGCTGCCTCTACAATTCAGAATCAAACTTGGGAGTTTGAGATGCTGTATTCAGACTGGGTTTTAGAGCATATGCATTTATTAAATTTCCTGGTTTAGCAAGCCTAATGTCTTTGATAGAATCAATGTATGGGTTCTCCTTTCAAAATGAGGTGCCTGTCTGAGACTAATACTTGATGTAGAATTACACCAGTATCCCACACGAGCAGGAGGAGTTGGGGAAAAGCTCAGAGGGGACAAGGAATCAAAAGTGAGGAGACTTGGGCCAGTTCTCTACTCTCTTCCAACAACTTGCTGTGTGACCTTTGTGTAAACTCCTTCACCTTTCCATTCCTCTGACTCTCCCAAATTTATTTTATTCCTTCTTATTTAGCCTTCCAAAGTGCAAGGGAAAAAGCACATGCCTACCATGAGCAGTTTCAGCATAAGTACTGGTATCTGCCTTCTTTCTTTAAATCAGCCTATCTGGCTAGGGACCTCCTGTAGGTATTTGATAGTATGGTCTACTGCAGTCTGATGGCAATGAATGAGGAGATGCAGTGTTCTTGCTCAAATATCAAGTGAATTTCTCCAGCACATGCTAAGAGCTTTTGCACTCAGACATGTCCAGAGAGGCACGCTAATTTGCTTATGTGGCCTTCATGGCCTGGTATGTCTTCTGGAAGGCCTGATCTGCCTTGAGGAAGAGCTGGTGTGGCTTTGTGATAGGCTCCTCTTCCTTCCCACTCTGACTGTACAGGGAACTAGTCCATGCATTGGTCTTGTGTGCTGGTAGTTCTGATTGTAGATGTATTTCTTCTTTCACTAATGTAATAAAAGACCAAGTCATTCTCCTTCCCAAATTCAATTTGATTTTTCTTCTGACGTTTCAGCTGGTACTAGGTTCTAATTTCTCCTGGTTTACCTCTTTAAGAAAGGAAATGAGATGATCAAGAGGAAATGAGAGGCCACAATGTCTCAGAAAATGTTTCAGTGTGCTTTGGTTGGAAAATTAGAATAAAATATATTTCTTGCACTGATACCAAGTGTGGTAAATCTTTAGTTCCTAAGAAATTTGTATGAGTGGAAGAGGCAAAGATGGTTTTAGAAACAAATTTAGCTTCAATTGTGATATGTTACAGGGCATATTTGTGTCTTCTAAAAACATGTCTTTGCTTCAGGATACAACTCAAGATCCAGAAGACCCTTGAAAAATTGATACATTTAGTAGCATAGAGGGTAAAAGAATCCACTCTGACAGGATCATTTTAAAAGCCCTACTGTTATCTAAACCTCTTATGGCTAGAAAAATGAGGTAAGGGAACTACCAGACCTCTTCAGGGTGGTTCTGGCTTTTCCCCCTCCAAGCTAACATGAAGAGCTGGTCTTCAGCCCTTTTGACAGGCAGGCGCAGAGCCACCATGTTGCTGGAGCTCTCTGCAGCCCCAGCAGCAGTCCTAGTCTGGTTTTGGTGAGCAGATTTGCCCAGGGATAGGACAAATGCAAGACCTCTAGAACAAATGAGCGTATAGCACCTCTGCCCACATCCTGAACTGCATTTTGACATTTGCTGTCTTCCCAGCTGTGGTACTGTGGCTTTCAGTGTCCAAGGGTGCAGTTCATAAAGCAATACCTAGGAGAAAGAGAGGGCAGGAGAGGCCGAAGAAAAGGATGTATTCCCCAGGGGAGGAGGTACAGCTGCTAGAGCAGTTGTGCTCCCCAAGCAGGTATCTCAGCACTTGGGGAAAAGGCATTGATGATCACCGTGGAGACTAGGGCACTGGTGGAGGGTCGGTGGCAAGGCTGCAAGCCTGAGTTGGAGGAGCAAAAAGGTTAATTTTCCCACCTCTATACCCATGCGTACCCCACCCTTTCTGGGGTGGCCTGGGGTGCCCGCCGGTGAGCAGGGTTGTGCACTGTGGTGTCCCTGAGAGCCAGGGTGGGGTGGATGATGATCCCCGGGAGAGCAGCGTCGAGTCTCGGCACGCTCCCACGTGGAAGGAGCGCAGCGAGGGCGGCCCGGGTGCTGAGGTGCCAGAGAAGCCAGGGGAGGCACCACCTGCTCCGGGCGCGCCCACCGTGATCGGCGCTCACCGCCGCGACCCCAGGCAGCCCGGGACGCCGCCGCGCCGTGCCGTGCAGTGCCGTACGGGAGGCGGTGCATTGAGGGGCGGACTGGGCCGGGCCGGGCCGGGCGGAGCTGTTGGGCGCCCGCCGTGGCGTGTGGGTGGCTCCAGGCGGCCGGTACCCAGCGACAGGCGGAGAGGTGGGAGGAGGCTGGTGGGGCGGAGGAGGAGGAGGGAGCGCGACGGCGTTGCGGGCGTATCAGCCGGTGCTGGACTATGGTGCGGCTCGGTGGGGGCTGACACGCCGGCAGCCTTTCCTCCCTCACTGTCTCCCTGTCGGCTGACAGGCGGCGAGTCCTGAGCCGCACGTGTGGGATGTGAGACCTGCCCTCTTCAGGGGAGCATGAGCTGTGCCCAGACCGGCATTGTCCAGGTACGAGGGGCTGCTACCGCCCGGCCCCGGGTGTGGGCGGTGGGGTCGGAGGGGCTTGGCGTTGCCTCCCAGCAGAGAAGTGCGAAGCGGGATGGGGCTGTCAGCGGCCTCGCCGCCGGGAAAGGCCCATCCCGCGGCCGGCAGCCCCCGCCCGGCCGGCAAGATGCGGTGGCGAGTCGTGGGTGTGCGCTGTCATCGGTGCCCGGCTGCGCGGGTGCCTGCCTTTGTGCCTGGGAGCTAGTTCGTCCGTGCGGGAACGGGATCCCCCCTCCGCGGCCGAGAGCACTTCAGAGGGCGGGGGGTGGCCGGGGACGTGGGCTGCTTTTCATGGAGCATATGGGCTCTGGTGGGTTACGGGCTTAGTCGTTGGCCTATAGGCTGAATTTCACTGGCGAGCAAATAGTGTAGAATTATGATGAGCGACGTACCGGCGGAGATTGACATCATTTGGGGATGTGGATGCGCGCAGGCGGTGATGAAGAGTCCCACGCTGAATTTTCGGTGGTTACATCCCTTCCCTGCAAAGGAAGAAACCCTCATATTAGGTTCTTGGCTGCTTGACAATGCAGCAAAATTTTAAGCACAAACTGTCTTTTTTTCCCCCCCTTGCTCTGTTGCTGTAAGCCAATCGTGTGACTTCATATTTTGGTTATTATCTTGTGTTATTATGTAACTGAAATTTTTCATAAGCAATTACATGAAATAACATAAGTATGTAAAGAACCCTGCCCCAGCCTGTAGCATTGTCAAATGCTGCTTTTCTCATTTTGCAGCCTGCATAGATAATGGACTTGTGCTAACACAGGCACCTACGATTAATTTTGTTGTCCCTTGCGTCGTTTCCCGTGCGTTTCTCTGTAGTTGCAGAAGAAATTACTTGGCTTGGGTTTAGAATTTTGCGCCCTGCTGTTTGGAGCTGCAGTACTGCCTTTTTATGCTGCACTCAGCAGAAGTGCATAGTGAGACTGTACAACAGTCAAGTCAGGCTGTGTTCCTGTCAGTGTATTTACCAGCACTATGGTCTCATTCTGTGGGGCACAAGCTCTGTCTGAACAGAGCAGCAACTAGGGGCAGGGTGCTGCTGTGCCAGCAGTGCCACATAGCAGGTGGTCAGCTGTGCCTTTCTGATTAGCGCTCACACAAGGATTGCAGTTATTACAGTAATTCATTTTAGCTTGGGGATTCATTTTGAAAATTTGGATTTTCCACTAAGAAGGGATTATCAGTACTGTGGAGTACGTGTGTTTTTTGAAGAAGTGGAGTATGGTATGTACCCTGGCTGCTCCCTCTACTTCTGTCTTTGAAATGCACACTCATTTGGAAAACACAGGTGCAATGTTGATTTTCAGGCTGGAACCAGAAGTAGATGTAAAAAGCAGCACACAGTCAATGCACAACTCATCCTGTTGATGCAGTCTCAGTCTAGGTCGTATCTGTCCTTATGGAGGAAATGCTGGGTCTGATTCCTTGTTTGTTTCAGGAGGGAGCCAGCCCAGAACAAAGAGTGGTTGGTCCGAGGGGCAGCACTTGTGAGGAGGGAGAAGAGTAGGAGTCAGTGATGGATGGCATGTCATATCACTTGGGTGATACATCTACCAGTGTGTTGCTGGCTTAATGTGGCCGACCTGAGCTTTGGACTCCTAATCTGTTTAGTATCAATTAGCTCTTTCACATCAGGTTACTATTTGAAACCACACCAGGCCAGAGCGTGAACTGATGCATTCAGTGACTTTATCAAGAACTATCAATATTTGAATGTGGTGGTGGTTTATTTGAAAGCAAACTGTGTAACTCACTCAGAACATCCCAAAGAATTGATTTTAAATCTATATGGTCAGTATTTAGAAAGCATTCTAATAATCAAGGTGGTATTTATTGTATTCCAATAAATAACTGGCTAAGACTTGTTACTAAAGTGCATCTTTCTGTGTCCTTGTTTCCTGTATGTGTCATGCAATCTAGCATCCTTTACTATCATGAGATAATCCCAATGAAGCTTTGTGGGGTTTTGTGAGTGTTATGGCTGGCACTTCAGTAGCATTCATTAAGGGTAGTGCTAAATCCATCTCCTTGCCTCCTTTTGAATGGTCTTACTAACAATGCAATTACTTGAATAAATAGCGTGAGAAGAATTTAGCTTATTAGCTGCTTTTTGAAATACTGCAAAAGATGTGGTTGTGGCATAGTGGGGGGGATTCAAGTTGCAAGAGTGATATTGTTGAATAGTTGGTCTCAGGCCAGAAGCTGCTCTAACAAAGAGGTTGGTTTACCTGTTTTTTAAAGTTGTTGGAAATCTGTCTTACGGATGGATCTTAAGCATTAAGGTTACCTCTGCTTTTTAAAAGAAGTCCCATGGGACAACATCCCTGTTCCCCCACCAGTTAAGCAGAGTTCAAACAGAAGGGCTTTTAAACAATTAGTCCAAAGTCTCTTAGTTTGTGATGATGGACTTTGCAAGAGAATGTCACTTGTCTTCACAGCTGCTTTCCTTTTTTCTTTCCAAGTGCCTTCTGGTCCTAAGTCTTACCTACTTAGTTTTCTCCAAACTTAGGGCTACCCTCAAGGTCTGGCTTCAGCATACATAGGTTGTAGTCTTTGCAGGCCCCAATAGACAGGAAGGAGAGCTCAAGCTTTCTACAGGTGCTGTGGCTTGCTCTCCCTCCTGTCCTGTGGAAGGGATGCTTGTCAGCCTAAACCAAAGTATGTCTTCATGAATACCACCCAAACCAGTTTCATAGGTATCCAAATATATGTATGGCTTCCATGAGTGGATCATACCTGCACCTGCCACAACTCTTCAGCATATATAACTGGGAACCAGCTTCGCTGGGAGTCATCAGTACCTCAGATGCTCCCTTGCCTCTGGTGACACCAGTGCTACTGGAATGTCACTGTAGCGTCGACAAGTTTCCCCTCAGATCTGCTTGCAGGAGAAGCTGGAGGATGGTCCTGCTCACACCAGTTTGTGTGTCTGCCTATTAGTGTGAAAAGGAATTGCACCACCCTCTGTTCTTCAGGATGTCTGTTGTTTATTTACACTCAGCAGCTTTCTCCGTTTTGGCAATAAGGAGATGAGTCAGTCTCGCTTCTGTTTAAAGCTGCTTGGGTTTTTTTTTTACCCATTTCTCTAGTATCATTTCATGTGCTGTTGTGGTTCTGTGATGGCTGAGTGGCAAACACTGCAGGGGTTTGGTTTAATTCCTTAGAAATAAGTTTCTATTGGTTTTAGATACCATGCATGGTAATTCTAATAAAGTCTAAAAACAGGCTAGAACTCACTTACGCATTTGTCCTAAAACACAGCATTATTTTGGTTTCAACTGATAATCTCAGAAGGGTGGGGACATGCTGCACAGGAAAAATGTAGTAAAGCAAAGGGCAGGCTGGGATGCCATCTACTCTAGTTGATGTTTTCCAGCTGAGATTTGAGGCCAGCTTCAATTAATTAAGAAGAAATGGCAAGGTCTTTTGATGTAGGGAATCCAGGGTCACTGTTGTTATAGTTAATGAATGGTGGCTAGGCAGCTGCGTAATTGGCTTGTGAGTCAGTCTTGGACTTTTTTGAT
The DNA here is from genome assembly GCA_013399015.1 of Galbula dea. Classification (NCBI taxonomy): domain Eukaryota; kingdom Metazoa; phylum Chordata; class Aves; order Piciformes; family Galbulidae; genus Galbula; species Galbula dea. Next base: position 72,236 of record VWZX01007568.1, read on the forward strand.
CAGCTATGCCATGGTTAGGGTATCATCAGCTCTGAAGTAGGTTTAGGTTCTTCAGGCAGGACTCCTTATGAGGTGCTGGGATTGTTCCTTGCCAAGATGTCGTCAGCTGAGATGTTTGTGGCGTTGCCAGAATATGGACCAGTAAGACTGGTCCAAGCTAGAGGAGAAACAGCCTGTTGTCATGGGTGGTAGACTGCTGAGGGCAGGAGGCTGCCTGTGGCCCCACAGCCTGCTTTTGCTTTGGAAGGAGGGAGGAGTTGCGTTTAAGAAGGGCAGCAGCTGAGCCTGAAGCAGAGCTCCCCTGCTGCAGTAACTGCCGTAGCTTCTGTTGGTCCTCTCCCTCCAGTGGCAGCAGCAACAGAAACCTCAGCTTCTCAGGACTCTTTCCCCAACTCTCCACTTCATCTCAACTTCCTTTTCAGTGAGTTAGCAGCCAGAGCTTGATCCCAGCTCCTCAACTTTTTGTCCAGAACATTGCCTATAATAATGCAGATGTGGGGGGAGAGTGATAGGCAAGCTTTTCCGTTTAGACCTTCCAAAAGGGGGAAACCGTTGTGCTCCTGTTTGAAATATAAAAGGAAATGGTTGGCACCCTGCTCCCCTGGGAATTGCTCTGCTCTATTGTATTGCAAAGTTCTTGGAGGACACAGCAGTGCAGGCAGCGTTCCCTTGCTGCAGAGCAGAAGGTATGTGGGAGAGAGTGTGTGCACAGCAGTCAGGAACACTATTATTGAGACCTTCACTGAGGTTTCATCTTATGCATTTAGCAAAACAGGCTCACTCTTTCACACTTTCCAGATATTTTTATATTTCTCTGCAGATGCCTGCAGAACACCAACATTTGTTTGGCTGAGAATTTTAATGTGGGCTTCAAACCAATGTCTAGAGGCAAAAAGGAAGGTGGGGAAAAAAAAGTGTTTGTACCAGAATTAAAATCCATTTAAACTTGAGAGTTATTAACCCATGAAATAGTGATGGGGTAAAGAATGTCTCTTAGACTAAATCCCTTGTGTTTAAAATGGAACATGCTCTAAAAATACATGGGTAATTGCTTCAGTGTAGTCAAAATGGAATTTAAAGATGACTGACAGAGTGATTTGTCACCCATCTCCATAGCAGGAGTCATCTGGGAAGTCTGATGCTGAAGGCATTTGTTTCTATTAGCACCTTTTAAAGTAGCATTGTTAAAGAGCTCTTTAACACCAGGACTGAAATCTTGTCATGTGGTATGATTTTTCCATACCATAGGAAAATGTGTGTGTGCCATATGAACCTTCAATTACCAGATCAGGTTTCTCAGGTCTGGAAATGTGTGCTTTAGCAAGCCTATTGTTTTAGAGAAAGGAGGAGCATGCTGTTCTTCTGGTGCCAAAAAAAGCTCTTTCACACAGCTCCAGTTTTACTCCATGTAAAATTCTGGATGGCATCCTGCTACTCAGTGTGTGATTTTTGGAAAGGGAAGATTGGTGGGTACACCTCACAAATGAGTAAATTGTCTGGTTTCCCTGAGAAGGGGAGAGAAGAGAAAGGGAGAGGGAATGGTTGACAAGAGCATCCAATAAGTTGCTCTTTACTCTGTGCTGGTGAAACGCCTGAGTGTTGGTTGTAGGAAGCAGACAGGTCAAGGACCCGTTCTCTGAATCCTAAGTGTTGCTGTGAGTCTTCTTCCTCCTTGAAACTATCCTGCCAAAGTCTGTCCCTTGGACAGAAAGTACATTGTATTTGCTACAGACTTTGCTAAACTAGGTGAGAAGCAATGAAGTTGGGGATAAGCCAGCTTTGCTTCTGAGCTGGGTGCCTGTTGTAAGGCACTTCCTGAACCATTTAAACTTAAGTCTTCCTTCTGTCTGGACACAACAAATGTATGTTAGATTACTTGCCTGGGCATCTGTGGGCACACTTCAAGTCCTTCACAAACAAGTGGGATGGATGGGATCATCTGATATCTCAAGCCAGTGTTTGGGCACTTTTCTTTAGAGTCTGGGCTATGTCAAGACTGATAGTGTTGTTAAAGTAGGAGGTACTGTCTTGTGCCTATGTCTTAATGCAGCTTCAGGAAAATGTAAACTTAGAATTCACATTGTAATGCAGAACATCCATCAAGTGTTTGGTTATTTGTCAAATATCTGTAATGGTGTGTAAAAAAACCCAAGACAAAACAAAACAAAACCCCCAAAACTATGGGAGAGACCTCAGGATTTTTAATATGAAAATGTATACATTTTGTTTAACATGGTACTTTTTGTGTGCAACTGTCTGGTTGCCTGAAGACAAATACAACAACAGATTGTCTCTGAAGCAGCATCTTGATTTAAATAGCAAGGTTGAGTTGCTGCATGCTTAACATGAAAGGGGGGAGAGTGGATGAAATATTTAATCTTGGAGTCAGAACACATTTCCAAGATAATGCAGCTCAAGATTCATGAAAGGCCCATTAGCCATTAGGTTGTCTGCTGCTTTGGTTACAAGCTTGTGGAAGCTGCATAGAAATTACAAGAGAGATCTTTTAATGTACTTCTAAGTTGCATAATTTGACTGCACCATGCTCTCAAATGGTAGTCAATGTGAGGTCAATATCATGATTCAGAAGTACTACATATGTACCACAAGTCACAACAAAAGACCTGGTGCTGAGATAAAGTATTGAGGCAAACCCTTTGCTCTAAAAATGAATAATGCTCCTCCTAAAGTTATTGGGAGCTTTGCTTGATGCAGGATAGTGCTGTCTGGCCTTTTGTGGGTTTTTGCTGGTTTTTTTTCTGTTTTCAGAGCTGTCTATGGCAGGGAAGCTGGCTGTTTGCTCTGCCAGTGTGAAGCACTGATGTTTCTTTCTCATTGCTCTAGCAGCAGGCCAAAGAAGAAACAACTACGAGAGTTACTGCCCAGATCAGGTATTAAGGGCTAATGAGCTGAACTGTATTTTCTCCTCCTGTTCTTAGGCTAGAAAACAATTCCAACATAGAAGTGCCTGGTCCTGTAGTAGAACTCCTTTCAAGATCCATCACTGAGGTGGCTTCTAAGAGTTAGACTACCTTGATTTTCCTTCTTTTTGGTTTCCACTTCTTCACGTTCCTTGAGGATTTTGCTTTTTGTGTGAAAGGAGATTGCCCATGTTTTAATGAGCAAAGCTCCTATCAAAGAATAAGATTTGCCACCTGACTAAAAGCAGAATTTCTTAACATCATTAAGAAACTGCATGCTGGTATAGCACCATTACCCACTCTTGAAATTTGACTTTGTGTTACTCCTTCATGCCCCTCAGAACTGTCACTCTCAAAGCATTGTCTTTGCAAATTTTCAAAGGCTCACTCTCTCTGCACATGGGTGTGTATCCTTTTTGAGTGTCCCCTCTCTTCAACCTTCACACTCCCCAAGAACTGGGTTACTGCAAAGTGCTATTGTTCTTTCCAGTGGATGCACTGGTAGCTGTTCCTAGGCCATGCAATCTTACGTCAAAGGCAATTAAAACATGGATTAATAATTCAGACTAATTCTCTGTACCCAATAGCTTGATATAGGCTAAAACCTTAGTGTCTGTATTTGAGCAATTATATTAGGGAATTTCTAATTAAAAACATGTATCAATTAATTGTAAGTGTCTGAATTCTTAAATGTCTGTGTCTTTTGCACTCAACTGTGTGTAAAGCAGGAGCAGGTGCTGAGAAGGTACTTCCTTATCCTAAAGTGCTTAGGGCAGTTTGCTATCCCAGTGTTAGATTTCGCTGTTTCTGAAGAGGGAGTTAAAAAGTTTGGGATGTGGGAACAAAATAGCAAACAATCATGCTGCAGGAAATGTGACAAAATTGTAGCAAAGGTATGGTAATGTGTTGTGGGTGCTTCTGTGCCTTCAACTTGCCAATTGTGCTGTTGAAGTTTGGCTAGAGGTGGGTCCTGGAGGAAGCTGCAAGCAGACTGATTTCTAGACATCTCCTCTGAGGATCAGCTATTTCATTTGCTTTTTCAACTCACGTGGTAACTTCTAGATGTCAGCCATATTGTATTGTCCAGCTTGGAAGATCATCATAAGCCCTGGGAAATGGCTGCAGAACTTCTAGAAAGGGGCAAACCACCCTCATGCCCTCTCTCTTTTCCTCATGTGCCTGCTGGGATCTGCTGGCAAAAGTGGCTTTTTGAAGCTTGGAATAGGGGTAGGGGCTCAGGGCAGGCTCCCTGCAGGGTTGTCTCAACCTTGCACCCTCACCATCTTTAAAAATAAATAAAGAAATAAAAGAAAAAGTCTAAGGCTTTAATTGGAAATGAGTATGAAAAACCTTCCCAAAAGATCATACAGGAAGGAGTTACTTGATTATGGAAAAAGGATGGAGATAGTCTTGTGAGGAAGAGGTTGTGGGTTTAAGCCTCTACTTGGAGTGGGAATAAAATGTTTCTGGCAGAGCTTCTGCTTCTGTAATGTATCTTGAATTGCCTAGTCCATATCAGAATAATTTTCTAAAGATTATCAGATAAGAATTTTGTGCATGTGTGTGTGAATTGTTTGTTGGTAAAATATGATTCTGAGGTTTGGACTCAAAGTTAAATATATGCTTGTTTTGACCCATTTTTCCCAACCTAATTCTGCCAGCTCTGTGTGCACACATGATATTACTTGCTTAGGGAGTCCCACTGACTTTAAAAAGGCAACACACTTTAGGAAAGCTGGTATGTAAATGGTGGTAGCAGGCTCAGGGTTTACATGAGATGGGCTGTGAGGCTAGCATGGCAAGGGGGAGGCATGGAGTAGGATGTTTGAAGAGGAGTCTACTGATTTAACTGTGTATCGTCTAGTAGCTCTTTAAGGGTCATTGTGAATAATGTGTTTGGTTGACTTGTGACCTCCTAGTAATAGCTCTGAGAGATGGACAGGAGATCAATCTATTTGATAGCTGTCCAATAACTTACTGGAAACTCCAGTTCATCTCCTTTAGTTACCTGGACTACAACAGATATAAATGCAGTGTTGCTAATCCAAATAATCCCTGTGGGAACACAAGATGGGACACCTACCTGCTAAAATGAAACTGATAAAAGGGCCTTAAGCAAACAAAGATCTCAGAAGTCAGAGAGTTGTGATCAATGGGTTGGAGTCTAGTTGGAGACCTCTGTCTAGTGGAGTCCCTCAGGGGTCGGGACTGGTCGGGATTGGGACGAGAAGTATATTCATTGACAACCTGGCTGAGGGAACAGAGTGTGCTCTCAGCAAGTTTGCTAATGACACTGGACTGGGTGGAGTGGCTGACACACCACAGGGTTGTGCTGCCATTCAGTGAGACTTAGACAGGCTGGAGAGTTGGGCAGGGAGACACTGAATGACATTCAATAAGGCCAAGTGTTGAGTTTTGCACCTGGGAAAGACCAACCCCATGTATGAGTATAGATTGGGGGCTGAGCTGTTGGAGAGCAGTGAAGGCAAAAGGGACCTGGGGGTCCTGGTGGGTGGAAGGATGACCATGAGGCAGCAGTGTGCTCTTGTGGCCAGGAGGGCCAATGGGATTCTAGGGTGTATTAGAAGGGGTGTGGTTAGTAGGTGAGGAGAGGTTCTTCTCCCCCTTTCTACCCTGGTGACGCCACATCTGGAATATTGTGTCCAGTTGTGGGCCCCTCAGTTCAAGAAGGATAGGGAACAGCTGGATAGAGTCAGCACAGAGCCACAAAGATGATGAAGGGAATGGAACATCTTCCTGATGAGGAAAGGCTGAGGGAGCTGGGTCTCTTTAGTTTGGAGAAGAGGAGGCTAATGGGTGACTTTATTTATGCTTTTAAATATGTGAAGGGTATGTGTCAGGAGGATGGGGTCAAGCTGTTCTCAGTGAAGCCCAGTGACAGGACAAGAGGCAATGGCTGTAAGCTGAAGCACAGGAGATTCCGTGTGAATAGACGTAGGAATTTTTTCCCAGTTGAGGTGCCAGAGCCCTGGCACAGACTGCCCAGAGAGGCTGTGGAGTCTCCTTCTCTGGAGATATTCAAAACCCATCTGGACACTTTTCTGTGTGATCTGGTGTAGGGAATCCTTCTGTGACAGGGGGGTTGGACTAGATGATCTTTCAAGGTCCCTTCCAACTCCTAACATTCTGTGATTCTGTGATATAAGCTGTTAAGTCTACACGGCATACTGTAAGCTTACTAGCTTATATCCAGGACACTATAACCATGTTTTTTGCAGCACTGTACCAAACAGAGGCATAACAGATAGCTTGAGGTGGCCACATGCAACTGGTTTATGTGCAGGCAGCAATAGGGTTCTTGGCTATGCGCTCCTTGGGGCTTTTTTTCCCCAGCATCATGCAGGCAAAAGCAACTTACTTCATTTCTGCCCTCTTGGTGTGTTGTGCCCTGGGTTGGGTGCAAAGCTGGTTAACAGTGCTTGAAGGTAGACAAGTCCTCAGAAACAGTCCAAAACCAGTGTTTTAGGTAGGGCCTATTGCTTGAGAAGCTGCCATCTCCAGGAAGAGCATTATCATTATTTCTCTTGCACCTGATTTGAGATCAGACCTAGATCTGTGAGTTTCCAGGAACGTGCCCTAACAGGCAGGGAATCCCTCTTAAGTGTGTGTGAGTATGGGTCATGATGTACACCCATCTGGCCAAAGTTGTCATGTTCTACGTAGGCAATTCAAAGATTCATTGAGTCAGAGAGCAAGAGGGAGCATAAATTGATTTAATGGGTGGAGGGAGAGTTTATGGGCTCCTTTGTCAAGGGCTGGTTCATATGTTTTGTATGCAGAGTTGCAAGTGGAATGTCAAGACTGGTGTTTCTGGGATGCATAGGAGTACAACATTAGGCCCCTGAATTCTGTTAAGTTGAAAGCAGGGCTCAGTAGCAGTGAGGACCATTTTCAATATTAATGCCTAAATTCTGTGCAAGTCCCACTTTTGATCTGGCCCAAAATATCAGTCTTAGTCTTCTGAACCATCTTTATTCATGCCTCAGTGATGTGTCCAGTGGGAATCTGCATGTTTGTTTGGCTTGTTTTATGCAGTAGTTTTCGGAGTTGAATCCTGGTAGCTAATGGTAAATATGAAAGCTTTCAGATACAAATTCCCCTATAATAGGATGTCAATATAATTCAGTCAGAGCTTTGATTAGCAGCACATATGTGGTAAAGAGTTCTTCAAGCCTCAGAGGACCTAGGATGAGAGCTCAGAGTTGTTGGGTTCCCCTCTAAGTGAGGAGAAATGTGAGAGATTACTGAAGAATGCTTTCCAGCTGCATCACTCAGCCAAAACCATTGTTTTTCTAGAACTACTTCCCTTCATCCTTTGTGTTCATGGTCTCTGATCAGTGGTAGGGCAAGAGACTTTGCAGCCATAGAAGTCTCAACTGGACTTCATAAAAATTAAGGGTTTATCCTCATATACATAGTTAACATTGAAGTTCATGTTAGATGAATCAAAACATTAGCTCCCTCTCAGACCTTTCAAGTTTTGAGGTTTTTTTCCAGGTGTTAAAGGAGGCAAGGGGGTATAAAAACTTTGTGCATAGGTCAGCAGGCAAATTCTGTGTATACTGGAGGTAGCAGGTCTTTTTGGTAAAGAACCATTTTTAGGTAATTGCATTGGAAGAAAAAAAGTCCTGTTTTAGGCCAGAGATGGTTGGCATTGAGCAGATTTTCTTAGAGACCACTGAGTGTGATATTCCTCCTCTTGCCATGTGCACTTTGTGGCCCTGCAGTGCTGTCCTGCCAGGCTTGTCTTTGCAGTCCAGCTTCAGGTGTGGTTCAGGAGTTCAGACCAGCCCTTGGCAGCCCTGCTGAATGCTGAGTCACAGGGAAGAGCTGGAGACACAAAGATGACTTGGATTTGTGTGGCACTGGTGGATTATTTGCCAAAAACTAGAGACCTACTGCAAATCACATACACTTCTTCAGTTGCTGATCAGGGTTGTTTGGCAATATAATTATGGAGTTCATTTTCAAGTAGCTGGCTGCTTAAGAGCTGAATTTGTTGCTATGTGAGACACCCTGAGGCTACCAAGCCTCCTTGGAAAATAATCCATATAGTTTTTCCTTGCATATATTTCATGGGAATATATGTCATTTATGTGCAGATATTGAACACCCTCATTTTGATGACTCCTTTCTTTGGCATTTCTCATTCCCAGTGGAGACAGGTGACCTGGCAGGAGCAATCCAATACACTGCAAACATGCAGCATAATCTTCTCAAAGTAGTTCTGGTGCATGCATGTGTGGGAGGAAGGGAGGCATATTAAGCAGTGGAGCTGCATGCAGATTTGCCAGTGGAACAGTTTTCTGTCCAAAAAATAAATGGTGTTTTGAAATAGAATGAGTGTGTTCCTCATGAGAATGTGCTTGTACTGCAGCTGGCAGGCGTTCAGAGGACCTAGAGCCCTGCAGCCTTGTTTAATGATCAAATCCAGTTGGGAGAGATCAGAGATGGAGGTGTGGCAAGGTGGTGCTTGTTGTTATGCTTCAGCTGCAAGGAAAACTTCAAAATGCTTTGACTTCCCACAGTGAAGAAAATAAGACTTACCTATTCTGCTTCATACAACTCTTTCTTAAAAACTATCTGCTGTCTCCAGCACACATCATCATTATAGTGTCATACTATTGTATTTACTTCATGGAAGCCAGGGGCCAATCTCATTGCTACAGTGAGTTCATTTAAATCACTGATCTTGCACTAGGGATGCATTTGGTTCATGAAGTGTTAAAATAACTGAAAGATTCACTGCATATTTATGTGGAACCAAGACCACACAGATATTTTTCAGCCAGCAGTTTTGACACACTTGTGCACTGGAAAGCAAAAGCATATGGGTGAGAAAACCCACATACACACACACACATACACTTTTGGTTTTTGGCTTGACAAGATCACCTTGAGCTGGGTCCCCACTCCCTTTTTCAGTTCAGTTTTTCCAGTTTACTAATGTTATTTCAGCAAAGTTCTCCATTTTTTTTTTCTCTAGTACTGGGAGCAGTATTCCCCTCATTATCTCTACTTCCCCCTACCTCACAAACACCTTTTATTTTTTTTTTTTATATAGTTACTGAGGCTAATATGTCTATTCTCTCAGTAGCAAGTCTGGAAGATGTTTGGGCTTCCAACCTAGGCTGGTGCAAACCATGGATAGTGCTACTTTTTAGGCCCTTCTGGCTTAAGTGGTGTTGGGACCTTCTTAGTTTTGGTTGTACTTTGACACAGCTGGGTTATCTATCCTGAGTGTACAACAAAGGCAAACTCTATGCAGCATATAGTTCAAAAGTGGTATTCATCAAGGAAGGAAATGCCCTATTTTGGCTTTACTTCTCTTGTGGCAGCCAAACCAGGCATTGGTGTAATGGTCAGAGAAATGATGGCTTCAATTAAAGTCTTAACATTTCAACAGCTTTTTCTTTATTGCCTTTTGTGGTGATTTATCTTTTTCCTTCAAAGACCTTTATTCACCCTTTGCCCTGTGGGTTGCTCTGGTCTGTTGAAGACCATCCTCAAGCTGCTTAGTCTGTCAAAACATGAATGTGGAAAATGCATTTTTCTTAGTGTGAACACTCAACAATGCATTTGTTCAACAACTGAGCAGTTCCTTGTTCAGAGCACACTGTGCAGCAAAAACATAGCAGCTCTGTCATTTCCTAAGTAAGATGAAGAAATAGAAAGTGAATGGATTTTTTTTTTGTCCTGAGACCATTTCTCATTTTCCTTAGTTCACCAGTTTCTTGTGCTTGTTTGCTAGCATGTGCCTTATATCCTGCATATAGATATCTCTCAGTCTTCCCCTGACCCTGCACCTCTTCAGTGATGGTCTGGAGGATGTCAGTGCCTGTCTTCCCTGGCTCCAGGTGTCCACATAGGTGGAGGAAAAGCTAGTCTTGAAGTGCTTTATTATCTGGGCAAAAGTTGGAGGTGTTAGACTATTTTTCTGCCCATGAACAGAGCAAAAGAGAAATAATAGAAAATTTATCACTGTGCTTAATGTTTTTATAGGCTGGGTGTAAGATAGCCAAGAGTATATGAAAAACAATTCTATTTTGAAGAGCAATTTTCCTCTTCTTTTAAGGTGTCCATGGATGAAGATGGGAATCTTTTAGAGATCCTTGTTACTCTCTGCCAGGAACACTTGGCCATTTTCAATTTATGGACCCTAAATCTGAAGACTTTAAATGCTCTTGTAGCAGGGACATGAACCCCCCTGTAGAAATGTCATGTCATATTTGCCATTCAATTATCTATGTAATGTGTGTTCTTCAGGCCTCACTCTTTCAAAATTTTTTTTTCTTAAGGGGTATTTTTTGTATTTCATTTTGTGCCTGTTGCCTCGAGTCCTGTCATTGGACACCACTGAGAACAGCCTCTCTCAGTCTGCTGCAGTCCATCCCACCAGCTATTTATGCACATTGATAAGATTCCCTCTGAGCCTTTTCTTCTCCAGGCTAAATAATCTCAGTGCATCCTTCTGCTTTTCTAGCCCCTCTTTCCTGCACATTAGTCTTTTCCTTGGGCCAGGATATGCATTTCTGTGGCTGCTTGGAGAGACATCAAACTTGTCTGGATGTGCTTCTGTGTGACGTGGTCTAGGGAATCCTGCTGTAGCAGGGGGCTTGGACTAGATGACCTTTCGAGGTCCCTTCCAACTCCTAACATCCTGTGATTCTGTGATCAGGGAAGTGGCCCAGGTTAGAAATAACCTGTTATGCCTTGTGGTTTTAACCCAGATCAGTGTAGGTTGGGGACTGACCTGTTGGAGAGCAGTGAAGGGGAAAGGGACCTGGGGATCCTGGTGGATGGAAGGATGACCATGAGCCAACAGTGTGCTCTTGTGGCCAGGAGGGCCAATGGGATTCTGGGGTGGATTAGAAGGGGTGTGGCTAGTAGGTCAAGAGAGGTTCTACTCCTCCTCTACTCCACCCTGATGAAGCAGCATCTGGAATATTGTGTCCAGTTCTGGGCACCTCAGTTGAAGAAGGATAGGGAACTGCTTGAAAGAGTAGGGCTATAGGTTGGACTAGATGATCTTGAGGGTCCTTTCCAACCGTAATGATTCTGTGATTCTGTGAGTCCAGCACAGAGCCACCAAGGTGATTAAGGGGGTGGAACATCTTCCTGCTGTGGGGGGGGAGTTGGACTAGATGATCTTTCGAGGTCCCTTCCAACTGCTAACATTTTGTGATTCTGTGAGGTCTACGTGACTGTTCTGTGGAGGCTTATGGCAATGCAAGCAAGCATCCATCAAAGGCTGGGAATGAGGACTGGGAGGAAGGGAAGATAGTGCTCTTTGTGGAAGTGTCAGTTTATGCTGGCTTAGTGTTTGTGACAGTAGTCATCTGTGTGGACTGAACAGATGTGAAGACCTAAGGGTAAAAATCTTTGGTCTAGATTTACCAAGAAATCAAGGGAATGAAGGTGGTGTTTTGGCAGGGATTTATGTCTGCCATGAGAAAACCACATTTTTATTTTCCCAGTTGAATATTTTTTATTACTTACTCCATTTTCTGCTCAGGAACTTTCTTAACTGATTATGTCTGTGGATTTAATAACCTTCAATAGAGACCTGTTCCATGAAATATCACCTGCTTTCCTTTGAACCTATCTAAACTTTTATAGTAACTTGAAAATTAATTTCACAGCTCAGCTACCAATCATATTAAGAACCACCTCCTTTAGTATCTTGTGAACCTGACTCCTAGTGCCTTCTCTTGATGCCCTGTCTTCTATTGGAAGAGAAAATAAATGATCCTTCATTCTGTTTTCCACTCAAATCTGTGAACCTGTGTTATATCTTCCCTCAGTTATCTTTTATCCTTCCCTTAATCTTCTCCCTTGCCTTCAGCTTTGATACTTGCATAGCTTTCCTCTCCTAGTTTGGTACCATTAAACTATGTGCTTCTCTTTTTCAGATGCTCCTATTGCATTAACTCCCAAACTAATTCCCTTCCAAATCAAATACTCTAATGTGCAGTCTTGCATCTCTTGGAGTAGCTCTGTGCATCCTGTGTGCAGTCCTGTTGCATTGCTATATTATCTGGATCCAGTACAGTTTCTTCTATGTGAACCCTTTCTCTCCTTTTTTTCTCCTCCTGTCACCCATATTTTGGTCATGGATTGGGTCTTAGTCTTTCATTTTTTTTACTAGATCAAATTCAGCTCTGTTTTCATGTTATTGTTGAATGTATTTTTTCTGTTCATTCCTATTGCCAAAAATCATTGCCTGTGACTTGGTCATTTTTATCCTTTTCTATTGTAGCCTTCACCTCATCAGCTTTCTGTGTGTTAAAATTTTACTGTGAGGGCCTTTTCTCCTCTATTCCAGTTTATTTGATTTTCAGGGTTTTTTTTATTGTATTATTTTTATTTTCATGGAATCTACTGAATACTGCTGATTCTTAAATGTATGTTCTCATGCCTTCTGTCCCTTCTTTTGCTAGGTAATTAACATGCCTGGATTACTTTGTTTCTGCCATTGGTATAGCACCTTCCTTCAGGCTATTTTGTCTACTCATCGAGCCAGTGGCAAGACACTGCCTGGGCAGTTTATTGCTTTCTTCCTTCAAATTCTTCCCAAATATTTACTATTACAAAATAATACCAGTAAACTGCTGTTATGTGTTTATTTGATCTGTATAAGGTTATCAGGTTTTTGGTGTGCAAAAAACGTTGTATGATTTACAGCTCAATGCTATACCTCACATTTCACAGAATTGTCAGTTGTTAGCTATTTGTGAGTCAATTTTTTCTGATGTTTCTGACATTTTTGACTTTGCCTTATTAGTAGGCAGTAGGATATTTAAATCTTTCAGAATGCTGAAGACCTCAGTGCTTGGGATTTTCACACACAAATTGCTTATTGGGAATGTGATAGCTGTTAGACACTGCTGAGGGGTTCTGTCCTTCTTGGTGGATGTTCTGAGGATTTTCTCCCCTCATTGTGTTACATGTATCTCACCTTTACCTGCTTAAAAGTAAAACTTCTCGTGTCAGTGAAATAACTGGGCTCTCAGTAGCAAGGAGAGGGGCTTGGGATAACCCATTCTGTATTTTAATGTAAGTTGGACTTTCCTGTGGGGATACTGTTCTCTCAAGAGGGTCTTGGTGCGAACTTTAGCAAAACAGCTAGAACCAGGTGATGTAAATCTCACTATCTACTACAGGGTTGTCTGTGACAATAGAGGATTGGAATTGCTGGTCAATATTTCTGTGGTGGTTCCTATTAGCATTTCCTTGAAGTGTGTGTTGCTAACATCATTCATGTCCATCTTCCTGGAGAGTTTAGTTTTGCTAAAAGTGGAAGATGGCACAAGCAGTAATGGTTAATTCGTAGTCACCAGCACATAACTATGTTATTGATAGACGAAAAGCTGGACACGAGCCATGAGCTACAAGCTGAAGGAGGAGAGGTTTAGGCTGGAGATTAGAAGGGGGTTCTTTACCCAAAGGGTGGTGAGGCACTGGAACAAGTTGCCCAGAGAGGTTATGGAGGCCCCATCCCTGGCAGTGTTTAAGGCCAGGCTGGATGTGGCCCTGGATGACCTGGTCTAGTGCATGTGGCATCCCTGCCCATGGCAGGGGGGTTGGAACTAGATGATCTTTAAGGTGCCTTCCAACTTCAGCCATTCTATGATTCTATGTAGAGCAATGTACTTTTTGGAAAGTGCAGAGGATAATTGTATGTTCAGCCAATATTTCTGCCTGTAAGTATGGAAAATCAGAAGTTGTGACTCCCTGCCAGTGCAAGAATTTTCAAGGCTTCTGGTTTGGAGACTTTCCCTTATAGGATGTAGGTGCTTAGAGGGTTCACGATTTGAAGACTTTCAGTATATGGTGGTTGGAGGTTTATTTCTGGAAAGGAAGGCTGAGATTTTTTTTTCCTTGACCTTGTGAATACAGGTGCTATGTACATTATGAAAAGCATTGGTTTTTATTAAACTCACAACAGTGCTTCTCACACTGGAAGGCAATGAGATTGTGGGTTTTTTCCTCCCCTTTTTGCAAACAAATTCTGCTCTGCAAAGTCTGAGATACAACCATTTCTTACTAGAATTAGAATCTTACTTAGAATATTTTCACTTAGTTATGCTTCACATTTTTCTTGACAGTTTCTTAAGCCTTGGTATATGGCCTGTTGTGTTGTCTATTTAACAAACATGAATGTTATTCACTTAAAGAATAATCCTCTCATTTTCTTTGAGGTTTAATCAAGGAAGAAACTTTCTAACCAATGAAAGCAGGGTGAGGCTGTCTCTATTCTGAAATATTAAATGAAAAAATCAAAGTGAAATAATACCCTGTGATGATACCTTAGGGAAGATTTAATTAAGAAAATGAAATTGCTTTAAGAGTGACCCATTGTGGACAGCTAAAAGGTCAACAGATGAGGGAGAAATGTTAGCAGTGTCTGCCCATCAGTAAGAGCTTGCGCAGTGCACTAAGCCTGTGAGATGATGCTCAGAGTGGCTTAAAGTGATGTTAATTATGTGATTGATTAAGATTGTCTTTTTAAATTCAGTACTTCAGGGAGCACATCTAGTCTGTGAAATGCCTTGCAAGTTCTGGGACTCAGGGCTGGTCACAGCATGTGGCCCTGTGAAGGTCTCTGCTCATGCCTCGCTTAGACTTCATACTAATGAGTTGCCTGCGGTTCGGAGGTACCAACTGCTTCCAAACCTCACTGACTAAAAGGTGCTGTCTGGTGCACAACATCAGTTGAAGAGTACTACTCAATAGCCCTGCAAACCTCCTGTGAAGTTGTACCTGGAGTGGAGTGGGTAAATTTAAGATTTTAGCTGGTTTGTATTGCTTTAAATCAATTGCAGAGGGTTTTGTGCAGATTTCCAGAAGCAGTTTTGCACTGACTGAACCCCAGAGGTGCAAGGGCAGTTAACTGGTTGGCAGGTCAGCTGAGGAGCACAGACCTACCTGTGATGGCAAATACTAAGAAAGCAGCAGAATCTGTTTATCTTGAGCTCACATTGCCACAGGTCTACTAAAGGCATGGAAAGGAAGCACCTTGCTTCTCCCTTGGTGTGACCAGGTTTTGTAAAGCTAAGAGCTGTGTATTGGGCAAGAGTGCATCCAGGTCCTGCTCTTGCCTCTACAGGTGAGGGTTGTTTAGTGATTCACAGCTGAGAATTGAATTGGGGAACAGTGGAAAGAGCATATGAACTGAGGAGGAGGAAACATAGGGAACTAACACTTGATCCTTTACTCCACTAGGCAATGCTTTTGAATGCATTTGACTCATGGGGTCTTGAACAAGCCAGGGAATGATATTTGACAGGTCAGGGCTGCAAGGATGAGTCCACTCTGTAATAACACATGTGGATGTGAAAGTCAGCAGTCATCCCTGTGCTGGGGCTGAGCAGTTTCTCTTGTGCCCTGCACACCATCTGGATCCCCAGAGGTCAGTCTGTCTGCTCTCTGGCAGTTACTCAGGCATTCCCTTGCTCTCACCATTAGCTAAATGGCTAGCAAGAACATCACTTAGCCTTTTGCTCTTGAGTGACTACTGCTTCCATAATCTCTTTTGCATTAAACTGATGGCTGATTTGTGTATGCCATTTTTCTCCCCCTCCTTATATGGTGAGGAGGGTACCTACCATTGCTTTTCTCCTATTTGTCTTTTGTTGCAGATGAAAATAGAACAAGAATTTGACAAGAAATTAGAGCAACTGTCATATCTTCTTGTGTCCTACAATCTTCTGCACATCTTACTAACAGTATGCAAATAATAGAAGATGCCAGCTGAAAGAGGAAAAACACCCCCACAGTCAATTACTTTGTCGCTGTGTAATTCCTCAATTGCAAGAAAGCAGATTCTCCTCACAAGCAGTCTTTGTATCTGGCCTTTATTTATCTTTCAGTGAGAAGTGATATTTAAAGCAGCTACTTGATAAAACAGTGTAGTGACAATTTCCAGACCATCCTCTATGGAAGAGGAAGATTAATGTTGCTTGCAGACAGTACTTCTCCCACTGTCTTCTACTGCAGTGTAACAGTGACTATACAGATCTGCTTCATCTTCTCTGGGATTAAAACATGAATAAATAAGCATCTCTATTGTTATTTTTCCTTGGTCAATCCTGTTTTGCCCTTCTGTTAGCTATCTTTTTTTGAAATGTAGTGCCTATAGGTGAGTCCTTACCAGTCCTTTTCTTGGGGAGTAGGTTTTACAGAGCACAAGTGACTGTTTGCTATGTCTCTTCTGGGAGGGTATAGAAATGCAGAGCAGGAAGTGACCTGTAAAGACAGGAGTAATGATACATTCAGTGCTCACCAAGAGCTTGTGTAGCAGCTTCCAGAAGCTGCTGTTGAAGCATGTACTGGTGCTACTCTCTTTATTCTTAAGAATTTTTTTGTAATGTCTAAGCTGACTTGCTGTGGTGCAATCAGTCCCATCCACTGTGGACACAAGAGGAAATACTTTCTTCTTTGCAGGAGCATCTTAAATACTAAACAGTATCACAGAGTCACACAGAATCACAGAATATCCCAAGTTGGAAGGGATCAGCAAGGTGTCACTTGCACCATTCTTCCTTCTCCCACCTTTTTTTCCACATCTTTGCTAACCAGTCCAAATTATATGTATATCACTATGGGCTGAGTTTTCCTGAGTTTTGCTGGGTTTTGTGGCATCTTTCTGGACTTGCTCCAGTTGGCTCATATATTTCTTGAAATACAGTGCACAGGAGAGGATGTAGTATTGCAGCTGAAGCCTTGTTGATACCCAGTAGAGTGGAAGGATAACCATGTGTTGTGCAGACCATGGTCCTGTTTATCTGTTCCAGCCTGCCTCTGTTTTGTGCTCAATAGCATGACTCTGACTTTTGTTCAATATGTCATCCTCTCTTACCAATGGATCCTCTCTGAGGACTCTTACTTAATTAGAAGTTCTCTTTACTGTATTTTTGCAGTTATTTCTGCCTGTGTGTACAGCTTTGTGTTTCTTTCCATTTTTTTTCCAATTTCTCCACCTTGTCACAGTAATACTGGATTTCAATCCCATCCTTCACCTGCCCTTCACATTTGTGGACTTCCTTGATTCTATTTGGTGCAGAGATTTTAATAAATGGACTCTTTCTTGTCATCCAGTTAAAGATGGAGCAGGACTAACCTGCAGAATTCATCCAGGTATATGCCATATGCTCATGCAGAACCAGTGATAACTGCAGGATACAGCTCTGCCAAGTTTTCCATCCAGCCTGAATTAACTTCACCTAGATCATAGCTTTCAAACTTTCATAAGAGAATTTTCTGTGAGACTGCATCAAAAACCTGTATTTAAAGTCAAGGTATGAAGTATTTATGCTTTCCCAAGCCACAAAAACTGTTGCTTTGCTGCAGAAGGAAATTAAATTGATTTGAGGTGATTTGTTCTTGATGAATCTGTTTCTTCTTACTTCCTATTCTCAATTTCTTGATGCTCTTTTGGCCTGCTCTAGGAGCTCTTTAGATCTCTCATCACAATAAATGCCTGCCAGAGGGATTGTAGTCCAAGCCTATTCATCTTTGTATAGACTTTGCAGTCTCTGGGTCAGGCTTTGGGTTTACCTCCATGTTCTTGAGAAGTATCTGATAAGTCTTGAGCCCTCCTGAAGTCTAAATAATAAGACTGTACAAATTCAATGTCAATGGAATAAAAAAATCAGGTATTTTTTTCTGCCCCTGTGGACTATTGCAAGATCCAGGAAGTTAATAAACTGGCCAGGTGCATAGTGTTATCAGGTTTTTTATATTTTATACTTTTTATATGTACCTTAACTACAGAAGACTTGATCATGTGTCTATTTTTATGAAAAGTCCTGTGTATACAAAAAACCCCCAAAAGTGTAGATCTCTTAAGATTTCAGAGGAAGGTCTCTGCAGTCCATGTGGAGTTACTGCAGGGTGAGTTTCAGGCACTTGGATACCTGTACTGCCTTTCTGACAAAGTCATGGACTGATGAATCTGCAGAGTTTTCCCTGCTATAAATTTTTGTTGTGGAGTTTAGCTCTGTTTTTAATTCTCAAGTCTATTAGCTTGAGGAAGAAGACATTTCTTCCAATTTTTAGTCTTTGTTTCCCTTTCACAGCAAATTAACTGATTGAATTTTAAATCTCTAGACTTGGTCTTGACTGAAATGCATTTATAAAGTACAAAAATCTTTGTGGTTGTGAGTTAGAAAAGGCTGCAGATTGTCAGTGCTGGATGCAGAGCCATGCAAATGTGGAGAACTGATATGATTAGGAGTTGCAAAATATCTTCCATAACAAATAATAGATATTTTATTTGACAAGATTTAGCTTTAATTTGGGAAGGGATTGCTATTCATGATAGGGTTTTAAACATTCATTTTTTTCCTCATTTATTTATTATCTGTGATTCAGATTGTTTCATGAACCAATGAACTTACTTTGTCCCTGATCTGGCAAAGATTTAGCCATATCTTTAATTCTGAAGCAAAACTATGCACACTGATGAGAGAGACTCTACTTAAAATTAATTTGAGTGGGCTAAAGCAGTGTTTGTGGCTATCAGATTTTGCTCAGGGATCATAAATGCTTAGGCTTTAGCTACTGGGAAGATTTAAGATACCTCTTAAGTTCTTAAAGTAATTTAGTGGTGGCTTCTTTGCATTTAAAGGATGCAGGAAAAATAAGTACCAGAGTTTTAAAACACAGAGGAATTGATAAGTTTTTGGTATCTACCATTCACTTTAAAGGTTTTTTAGTTAGAATTTAAAGGGTTTTTTTTAGAATTGAACTTCAGCTCTCAAGTAGTCTGTGTAATCAAGGCCTTAATCTGACTATGTATGTCATGGAGCATTGTTTAATTCATTTATCTTATTAACCCACATGTGTTTTATGCAGCTTTTACAGTTTTCCTGCTTTCTGTGCTTTTGGAAATTATTTGACTTGGAAAAGTGAGGAAGGTTTTTTGGTATCTAGATAGTCTAAAAAAAGAGTCTTAGATTTTTACATATGTTGCTAATCACTTTGAAAGCCCTTAGCTACCCTGGTTCTGAGAACATCACTGAAGTGACATTTTAGAAAGCATTATGTGAATTATTTGTAAATGTTGATGGTTTAATAGCGACCTCATTTTTTGTCACTTCTCTTGTTAGATATGCTCATATTCCAAAACATTTGGCTTTTCAAGGAAGAATTTATCCTCCTCAGCTTCTCCTTGAGTCTGTGGTGAAGATGCAAGGCTGGATCTGACATCATCTCCATGGCAGCACACATTAGTTTCCATGGCAACATATTTCACAAACAACCTTACAACTTTACTACAGTGTCAAACAAAAGGAGAAGCCTGACTGTTGGAGCAGGCTCTGATCAAGGTTAAAATTAAAGAGGGGGAGGGGATGAAACATGAAAAGAGGTTGCATGAGATTATGACTTCTTGCAATTTGTCCTTTTAAAGCTTTTGCTCTAGGGTAAGCACACCATTAAAAGGAAAAAAAAGCCCAACAAAAAACACCCACCTAAATTCTCCAGTCCATAATTACATTGTCACCCAGCTGCATTCCTGCACATGAGTAAGTAAGTGGTGTGCTGTCACAAGTCTTTTGTCCTGAGATACTACTTTAGCCTGGTTTTGGAAAGAAATGAGGCTTATGGAATAACAGTCCTCTGTTCTGGATGTCTCTTTGTCTGTCTCCTACAGTACCCTTTCTTCCATTTCAAAGAATTCAAAATTATTTGATTTTGACAGAGGATCCAAAGTTGAGGAGGTAATTAAGTTGCTCTAGGTGTTGTGAAAAGCTGGGTTCTGGCTCCCTGTGTTCAGTCTGTGGAAGGAGGCTGCAGGCAGGCATAGAGAATTACAGGCATCTAAGTAAGATGGATATAATAATATGATGTAATAAAGGCTAGTTCCTTTGGTCTGAATTCAGGAAAATGTTTAAGCATGTGTTTAGTGTCTCTTTCTCATAAGATGCTTTTCTAAACTCCAAAGTAAGAGAACTATTAGAAGCTGATGCTCTCAGAAACAGTTAAGGTTACTTCTCTGTCAGTATAATGGCTCTGGGAAGGCACAAGTGAAATTGTGAAGGACTGTGAGGTGTAAAGAGACTTCCAGTTGTAGACTGAATATAATTGATGCTTCAGTTTTGTACAATGCAAAGATTACATGTGATAGTTGCACTGTTGCTTATGTAGGATGTCTGGTCAGGAAGCTAAAATGCAGCTTGCTCTTGCCCCACTCATGTACTTGTCAGGCTACTGCTGGTAACCAAATATGAAAATGCTAGGTGGAGTTGTGGGATGGAGGACTCGTAATGAGAGGGTTTGGGAGTGTGGGTAAGGATCAATTGGTGTATTCAGTGGTCTGCTTTTATTTGGGCTGTGCACATCTCCCCTCTTTCTGACAGATGCAGTTCCATGTGCATGGAAAAGGTTGCATTTATGTCACTTGGGAGGGTGGTGGTGTTTTGGCAGAGTATGAAGTTTAATAAGGACAAGTGCCGGGTTCTGCACTTAGGTAGGGCCAACCCAAAACCAACATACCAACTGGGGAATGTGAGGCTGGAAAGTAGCACTGTAGAGAGGGATCTGGGAATTTTGATAGATGATAGGTTGAATATGAGCCAGCAATGTGCACTGGTGGCTACAAGGGCCAATAGGGTTCTGGGGTGCATCAAGCACTCCATTGCTAGCCGATGAAGGGAAGTGCTGATCCCACTCTACTCGGCTCTGGTGCAGCCTCACCTGGAGTCCT
Organism: Galbula dea; assembly: GCA_013399015.1. Classification (NCBI taxonomy): domain Eukaryota; kingdom Metazoa; phylum Chordata; class Aves; order Piciformes; family Galbulidae; genus Galbula; species Galbula dea. The sequence continues at coordinate 92,888 of VWZX01007568.1, forward strand.
GTGTGCAGCTTCGGGCACCACAGTACAAGAAGGACACAAGGTTGTTGGAGAGTGTCCAGAGGAGGGCCACAAGGATGGTGAAGGGAATGGAGGGGAAGTGTTATGAGGAAAGGCTGAAAGCACTTGGTCTGTTCAGCCTGGAGAAGAGGAGACTTAGGGGAGACCTTATAGCTGTCTGTAACTTCCTCACCAGAGAGGGAGGGGTGGGTACTGACTCTCTTCTCTCTGGTGAATAGCGACAGGACACGGGGGAACAGCATGAAGCTGTGCTGGGGGAGATTTAGATTGAATATTTGGAGGAGCTTCTTTACCCAGAGGGTGGTGGAGCATTGGAACAGGCTCCCCAGGGAGGTTGTCATGGCCCCTGCTCTCATGGAATTTAGGAAGCATTTGGACAAGGCACTTAGGCACATGGTGTGACTGTGGAGTTGTCCTGTGCCTAAACATGAGTTGGACTAGATGGTCCTACTGGCTCCCTTCCAACTCTGGCTATTCTCTGATTCTGTGATTCTGTGTGATTCAGTTGCATTGGAGGTGGTTTTAAAAGAGGAAATAATGCAAAAGTAGCTTAAAGATTTGTATTAACCCTGGTGTAGAGTTGCAAGGTTACCACATTACTGTTGTCACTTCAAAGTGATTCCCATCAAACTTACTATGACATGCTTTTAGGGGAAAGTGGGAGGAAAGAAACATGGCTAACTCTCACTAGTATTGCTGTAGGTGATGGTATGGCAGATGCAAGGCAGTGTTGGGCTGGGGAACTGCCAGGGATACAGGCAGGTTCTAGAACAGTGGTTTGAGGCTGTGGGCATTGCCCTGCTCAGGAAATGGAATCCAGCTCCAGTGAGTCCTAGATGGAGGACTGGATCTTTTAATACATTTCTGTTCAGAGGTGACTTATACCCTGCAAAGTGTTAAAGTAGCAAGATACTGTTCCAGAAGGAAAGGGAAACAGTTGTGTGGCAGAGACAAGTTGTTGCTTTGTTGTTCTGACTCTTGGAAATGATCCTGGTGGAAATGGTCTGAAGAGAGTTAAATGAGGTAGTTGAAGATGTACATTGTCGTGATTTATTGCCCCGTTTTTATTTCACCTGATTACTGTTGTTTTCAAAAGTGACTAGAGATTTTTTTAAGGATCTTGGTTCCCCTGAATCCCCTCAGAAGCTAGTTCTTAGGGGGCCTACATGTTCTGAAAATTAAGTCCTTTGAAGTGTCTGGTGAAAAAAAGATGCATGAAAACACTGCCCACATTAAAAGACTTGCCTACAGCAGTGTTAACTGTATAACCAACCTATGCTACACCATGCTTCCATTTTTGATTAAAACCCCAAACTTGAAGTAATAGCTACAATAAACTACTAAGATTCCAAAGTACTTTTTTTTTTAATGTAGCTGAGGTGCCATCTCAAAACATTTAGGAGGAAATTCAGATGTTCTTCTTTACCTTCCTGTCGTGATGCTTATGTTGTGTCCTGCCTGGGCATCATAGGGAGCTTAGTCCCTTCCAGACTGACAACCCACAGAACCTAACTTTGGTTGATTCCTGCTTAGCTTTCAGCCTCCTTACTTCCCTTAACACTTAACAAACCCAGTCATTGGTTCTGAAGCTTGAATTAGAAATGCAGTGGTGGTCAAGCCCATCCATTCTTCTAGTCTAATTTCCTGTCCCAATCAAGAGCAGTTTCTCTAGCTATTGTGTTCCATATTTTTAAGCTCTTATTCAAAGACCTGTGATCCAGGCAAGATTTAGCAAGGCAAGGTAAACTAGAGTCTCATATGTTTTTTGTATGTTGGAGGAGGACAGGACTGATGTGTGTGGTTTGCCAGTATTGTGATTTCAAAATGTATCCCCAATACCTCTTGGTGAACTGTGGTGATGTCTTGCTTTCTTCTGCTTTGCCTCAGAGTGTTAAAATTGCAATGTGGGCTTACTGCTGAAGATCTACCAACATATCCATCTGAATGAAAACTGTGAATCTGTTCCAGATTGTTGTAAAAATAAACTTGTTTCACTGAGCTTTCATGTATCAAAAGGTTTGCAAATGTAAAAATGCAATATAAAGGAAATGGATTTTGATAATTCCTTAATCTGGTTTTCAGTGGTCAGGATGTTGAGCAGCATTTTCTGTCTTCTCCCTAATCACTTTAATATGAAAGTTTAATGGTATATCATAGAGAATCCTTGATTAAGCCAATGAAAAGTGAGAGCATAGATCTGTTCATTAGAAGCAGCATGAGGAATAATAATGAGCATCTTCCAGGCTTCCTTGTCTACCTTTCAATAGACACATAAACTACACTTATTTCTGTGATGCTCCATTTGCTCTTATTAAAAAAATCCTTTACAGTTTTACTGGGGAGCTTCCTTATTAACAGAACAAAATAAATTACTCTGCTTCATACACCTCCCATGGTGTAAGTTTAACAGAGAAAGGAGTTAATGTTTTACAAGTGTTTTTTGCCTCTGACTCCAGTAGAATCCAACAATGTGATTTATGAAGGCATTTTGATTTTTAGATTGTCATTTTGACTAGGACTTTCTCTTTTGCTGCATGCCTCTTTTCAATAGTATTTGTCCTGAATTCTAAGGGGTAGTGTATGTGAGGCATGTACCATATCTGTAAACAGTATCTGCTCCCCCATGCACAAGTAGCTAAATGTGTGTATATGATTTTACCTCCAAATTATGGTGTTCTTCAGCTGTCTCTGGTGGCCTCTGTAGAGAAGGAATGTCAAAGGGGTAGGATGTAGCAAGGGCAATGTCAGGAAATACATCAACAGTGTGGGCTATGTATGCCAAAATTAAATAAGTGTTACTTCATGATACAAAGCAAAGCAGTTAAAGAATGAGATTTGTTTGTGAGGCAGAATGGTTGTTAAAGGCACACTTTTGTTTCTAATAGTTGCTAGTGCTGCAGCTGCAAGGTTCCTGTTCAACAGCAATGTGTGGCTGTTATTTAGGGGAATGATTTCTTTCTACTGGTAGACTGAATAAGTTTGTTCTGAATCTGTAATCAAACCTAGTTTTGCTCATAGTCTGTAGCATTGATTCTCAAACCTCTTGGAAATGGATGACTGTCAAGTCCTAGTTTCTCCATCTCTGATTCTACTCAGATTAAAACTCCATTAGCCTATGAGTGAATTAAACTTGGTTTTATCCACCTCACACTAGTCATTGGAGAAATGTAGTTTGGGAACCACTAGCAGTGTCATCTTTGTCTTGAATGAAGTATGAAATGAAAGGTCCCTGGATTGGCTTTCCTGTTCCAATGGGCTTGTTTTTTCCTGCCTAAGGCTTAGAGATTCAACAGGTAGAACAGAAATGTCTGATGCTGAAAAGGTAGCTGAATTATGCCTCCTTCAAAGACCTGTACAATCAAGTCACCATGGAATGGGAAGTCATTGTCCCAAGACTCATCTGAGGCTTGTTGTGGGAGCCTTAGACCCCATCATTTTGCATAAGTTGTAGGGAGGATACCTAGATGTGTATCAGAATATGTGAAGGAGGTCCAATACTAAGAAAATTTCCTACAGGTGCCCTTTACCTACCCAGTAGATGAGAAACAATACTGAATTATTAGTTGAAAAGGTAAATTGTCCCTAGGAAGTAATTAACAACTGACCATGTGGCTGGTTCCAGACCTCTTGAATCAGAAGGCTGTTTTGTGATTAAAGGGAGATGTGGTTGTTGGTGGTGAGTCAATACAGGCTTTTTTCATTGATTGTCAGATAGCAATTAGGAATACCTTGTATTGAGTAATCTGTCTGCATACCATCTTTTGCCATCATTGGACTTTATAGATCACTTTTTAACACTTTTTCTGCTTCTCCTTCTTACCTTTTTCTGAGCTAACATGAATAGTACAGTAAGGAAACAGCTAACCTATTTATCTTGAGTTTCTTGTGAAGTCTCTAGGCAGCATATTCTAATCACCTTCATGCTCCAGAATGTCTACATTGTATTCAGAAAGGATTAAAGGAAAGAAACTTCAGTCTTGGTAAAAACTTAAACACAAGCATTAGCAATAATAAACCTAATGTAATTTATCCCTGCTGAATAATTTGAACCAAATTGAGTTGTATGGATGGCTGGTCTAGTCATAGACCTCATTTGTGTGTGCATATATGGTTGTACTGTGTGGTTTTATGTTTCAATTTTTTGATGCAGACCAAAGGGATCCCTTGAATTTCAAAGTTTATTTCCTTTTATATGCACAAACAGTGGTGGGTCCCAAAACACATTGGATTTACTGTATCTGCTTTCTAAAGGTTTCTAAAACAGATACTGTGATTGTCACTTCACAGATTTTTTGCCAATATACCCCTAAAGGCATTGTTTTAAACAAATGATGAGATCTCTGAACAGTGACATTGTATAGAGAAGATGTTGAAAGTGTGGAAAAATTCAGTGTCAAGAATTAGATGAGAGAAAGATGTAGTTTAAGTGACAACAAGGGAGTTCAGTTTGTGATGAAAGTTGTGTACACAGTTATAGTCACTGCAGGGGCCGGTTTGTGAAGGTACAAGAGTTAAATAAAATTCTGACTGCTCCAGGTACTGTTGGCAGTGTGATCATAATGGCATTGCTGGTGCTGCAGAAGTCACTGGTGAAATGGCACATGCTCAAATGGCAAACCTGTTCAAAGTCCTGACTGCCACAGCAGATACAGAACTGGTGGTACAGAGCAATGGAAAGTGTGCGAGGGATGGTGTTGTACTTAGTTTTTGCCCTGTGATTCTGTGATCCTGTGGGGTTTTGGGTGGGTGTTTTTTGTACTAGCTTAACTAAAATGATGAAAACACTAGCTAAATCCCTGCAACCTGCTGTGAACACTGGTACATCAGTCTAAAAGAAGTTAATGCTGCAGCAGCTTGCATGGGTGTTACAGGGGTTTGAACAATTCAAACCCCCTTTATACTGATATGAGAAGAATTGTGTATAAATTGCATGAGAAGATATGGCTGCCTTGTGTATTTTGTACTGGTTTCACTGGAGGAGCTCAAGGAATATGATAAATTTATCTTCTCACTTTAGGAGTCTGTTTCCATTTTACTGCTGGAAAGAAATTAAGCTTTAACAGGTGGAGAGGCTAATCTGGTCCTCTTCTGGTCCAGAACTCTTTCACAGTGTACAAATACTCCTGTGAAAAGCTGAATTTTCACAGCCCTTTGGGTGAGAAGGGGTGAATAGGTTAGGGAAGGGATGGGAAAGGACTGGATAGCCCTTCTTAATATGTCTGTCTTCCAGAAGAGAACAGAAATCATCTGCATGGTAGAGGCTACTCCCACTGCTCTACTTTGCTGTAGTTTTGTGCAAGAATCCCACTGCTGTTCGTAGCCTTAAACTAATGGGTTGGTTTCCACTCATGCACTTGTCTTTTCTCTGTTTCCCTGGGTAAGGCTCTGGACAGGTTGTGAGGTAGAGTTTTTGTTTGTGAGCTCAGTTTTGCCAAAGGAAAACTAGGAGGAGCTAAGTCATATTCTAACTTTTTGTGCTGTGCAGGAAGCCTGGGGCCTCTGCTCCTGTTCTCATCAATTGAACTCTGGACTCTTTCCCTGTTCTTCATGGAAAACATGTTTAGCTACTGAAACTAGATTTATTGTTCCTAGAGCTCAGACCCATGTTTTGTTGTCTTTGACTTGCTCCTGATGCTCTGCTAGAGTGAGGTGTTTTGGGAAAATCTGTTGTGGTTTTACCTTCTTCAACACTAAGCTCCCTTCCCCTGCACTAGCCCAGAATGTATAGCTCACTTTGTTTAGTTCAGGCTATTCTCATCTTTGTGCAATGCAGGAATAGGTAGAAAGGAAAACTTTTATTGATTTTACCTTTTAGTGTTTGACAGCAATTTTTATTTTTAGCTGCAGGAATGCAGAATGGGAGCTCTTCTCTATGACTAAAAACATCCTAAAGAGTGTTCACAGGTGTGTATTGAGACATGGCCAGAGCAAGAGGATATCTTTTCTGCAGGGCACCAGACATGACTATCTGTTAAATGTATATATATATATCTTCTAAGTGAAAAAAAGAATGACATTAAGGTCAAGGGAAATCATCTGGTGAATTGATCTTTAATGGCTAAAAGACCTCATACAGTTTCCTGGTTCTGTCCACTTACAAAGCATGCAAAAGACCATTTAAAAATTAAATATAGATAACAGAAGGTGGGACAGTAGAATAGGGGAAGAAACTAGCAAAGTTGCATAGGTTGTCTGCATGGAACCAATAATTTAGGAATAGAGATCTGGAATTTGAATTTGAGTTTATTTTTCAGAAATATGAAACATGACATACCCCTCAAGTTTTCAGTTCTGGGGAGGGGAATACCTGTCCTGCATAGTTAAGCAAAATAGTTTGCTTTAGTTTACCTTTCTTTATCCAGATCAAAACATTTTGACTCAGCTGAGTCTGTCTTGTGTGTATCTCTTAGGCATATTGGTTACTTGCTAGCAGATGGGGAACAGAAAATAGAAACTTTTACATTTAAGGAAGTCAACAAATGCAGAGATTTGCATTTAATAGTTTTAAGAGCTTATCAAGGTGTTCTGCTGGCCACTAATGTCACTTTTAATATATATCAGAGCCCAGGGTAAGTTCAGAACTAGAAAAAGGAACTGTTTTGTAGGTATTTAAGAAAGGCAAAAAGTACAACCCAGCTACTTTTTGTCCATTATCTGTTATTTATGCCAAGCAAAGGTGATGGAATGCTTGGAATGTGGTTAATACAACAGTAAGGAAGGAAAGGTAGCATGTGTGTGTCTTGACTTATAGGAAATAACCTTCATGTCAAACTGGCCTTTTTACTTTATTACATTTTAAGCCTGGTTAAGAAAAGTTATACAACTGATTTAATACATCAAGACTACTCTAAGACATTTCTCTTGCTTCTGTACAATATTTTGATTGAGACACTAGGTTGATACAGAATCAACATGACATGTTAAATAGATAAAACCCACATAACTGAGGTCTCCAAATGTAGTGGTAAAGAGGAAAAAACATTGCTGACATAAAGAAGGCTACCATTCCTTTCTGTGCTGCATCCTCTTGTGCCCAGAGGCCAGGAAAGTTTTTAAACATGGAATTTGGAGAAGAGCCATAAGGAGTGATGAACTGGAGATACAGGGCACCTTTTGTTTGATGTGTTTATCTTATCAAAGAAACTGAAGTGGTGACTTGATTGTAGTCTTACATGCATACAGAAGCAAAGGTACAACAACCTGGGGACTGAGATTGTAACAAGTTGGGGTTTTTTAATGTATGCTGTAATTAACAACTTAAATAACTTCTCAAGGATTGCATGGCTTTTGCCACATCTGAAATCTTAGTCCTTTTTATATATTTTTTTAAAACATACACTCAAGGAGGTGCACAGGAATTCATTTCAAAAAAAGCCCTTGTCATCCCTTTTGGCTAGAGAAGCTAACCCAGTTTCCCCCAGTCAGCCCTGGCTTTTTGGCTGAACTGCTTCCCAAATGACAGCCCATTCTCCTTGGATGCTGAGTGTGATGAGATGTAATGCAGCTGGGGAGATCAGCCCTGTGGGGGAGAAGAAGGTTAGGAGATGCTGTTGGAGGGCTCTGCAGCATTGTATGTGGCCTCAGGGTGTTTAGACCCAATTCAGTTGAATGTCAAACCAGTTTAAATTAAGACTTACCTGTTTAGTCCAAGAATCTAACACATTCAACTGGGGAATAGGGAGATATTAAATATCTGAAACTAGCACTTTCTAAATACTTTATTGTGTTGAAAATGCTGATGTTTTAGATTTATGGTCTGATTAGAGAGATGAAAACAAACATCAGAACTGGGATTTTCTGAGGAGTGGTAGCTCTGTGTTTTTTTCATTTTCTACAGAAGAGCTCACCTTAACAGCTAGAATCACTCTTTTTTTAATCCTCAAGAGAGTTGAGCTTCTACCTCTCTTTAAACACTAGGCTTCAGTTGGGCTGCTTAAATTAAGCATATAGTTTATACACAGTGCTGAACTGGACTTAATTCTCAAAAATGAGGTGCTGCTCTGTTTGTGTGCATGCTGCTTTTATGAGGAGCAGCTCAGGGAATGAGGGTTGTTTAGCCTGGAGAAAAGGAGGCTCAAGTGAGACTTCTCTCTCTCTACAACTACTTGAAAGGAGGTTGTAGTGAGGTGGGGGTTGGTCTCTTCTACTGGGTAACAAGCAACAGTACAAGAGGAATCAGCCTCAAGTTGCACCAAAGGAGGTTTAGGTTGAATAGTAGGAAAAATCTTTTCACCATAAGGGTTGTCAAGCCCTGGAACAGGCTCCCCAGGGAAGTGTGTGGAGTTATCATCCCTGTAGGTATTTAAAAATGTGTAGAGATGGCATCTAGGGGCAGGGTTTAGTGATGGACTTGACAGTGTTAGGTTTATGGTTTGACTTGATGATCTTAAAGGTCTTTTTCAATCTAAACGATTCTGTGTGTGAGAAGGCAGAGAGAATGATTGAGACAGTGGCATGTTGAGACGACAGCACACATAGGACAGTAAAATCCCAATGAGTGCAAGATAAGACTGAAGGTATTAGACATGTTCACCACAGAAAGTAAAAGGGTACAAAATAGTTGAGTTGCTCAGGTGTCTGAGACAGTTCTTCTGCATCTCTTCTGCTGCATAAAGTTGAGAGAGTCCTGGCCGTTCCCAGAGGGAACTAGGGAAATGCTCTGCCTGTGCTGCCCAGAGGCTCTTGGGTGCCAGCTCTGAATCTTGGGGCTAGTCCTCACCTTCCTCTGACAACTCTCAAACTGGGCAAGGAAACCTGGGGCTGCCACTTTTGCTTTAGTCCCTAGAACCCCTCAGCTCAACTTGCTCAGTTCGGCCTTAGAAGAACACCAGCTCCAAAATGGAAACTGACCAGCTCCTGCTCCTAGAGGGAAAGTGCCAGCTCTGAATCGTGGGGCTAGTCCTCACCTTCCCCTGGCAACTCCCAAATTGGCCAAGGAAACCTGGGGCTGCCACTTTTGCTTTAGTCCCTAGAACCCCTCAGCTCAGCCTGCTCAATATGGCAATGCCTAGGGCTGATTCTAGGGGTGCAGCTGAAGCTGTCTTTGTCTCTGCAGCCTGGGCTGCATGGCTGAGTTCCCACTGAGATGTTGTCCTAAACCTGTATCATAGGTGAATTGGGCACCAAATGGGAGGTATAATGCACCAGTTAGTGCTGGTGAATTGACAGCAGCTTACATAATACTTCTTCATGGGCACTTTAATATTTAATGCTTGCTATAGCATAAATGGAGCTTGCAGGCAGCTTTACATGACTGCATAATTTTTTAAAGGGGGGGGGAGTTTAGGAGGCAGGAACGTCACAGAACCTTCTTAATTGGCATATACCCCAGTAGAAACCAAAATCTGAAAATTAAGTGACTGCCCTAATTATCAGAGGCTCCTAGGAATACACTGTGCTGGGAGATATTCTTTTTTCATTTCATGCACTGCTTTAAAAATAAGCATTATGCAGAGCATAGCAAGGCTTTTAATTAAAAGGCTGTGCCCACACAGCAACTTTTCACTGTGGCACTAGCTGGTGAAGGGAGCTGCAAGGGGTGAAAACATTGCTTTGTGTCCACAAAAGATGGAGCTAATAATCCATTGGTAACCAGTAGCTTTTAAATAGGTGTGCTACAGTGACGTGAGGTCTCATTCTGACTGGCAGCAGTGTACATGGTAGGTTTCTTGTAAGGACAAATACTTCCATGTGCTTCTGGCCAGGAATTGCCTTTGCCCTTCTGCTCCCCTGCATTACACATCAAAAGATCTGCACCTTCCTTTGTGCTGGATGCCAGCCTGCCCTGAACTGTACCAGAAGGTAAAAGTTCTAATCACTTAAGCCAGTAAGGCTTGTAAGATGTAAAAAGACAGATAAGTTGTGGTGATGGACAAGCATGGGAGTGTCACACAAAGTAATGAATGTCAGGCAGAAGGGTACCTTGAAGAGTGTTTGAACTTGTCTACTGTTAGTAACTAAAGCTTCTCTCAGCTAGCAAGATGTACCATTTAGAGGCAAGGATACACAGTTTTTGAAGGCAGACTACATAACTCAAATAAATAGGTAGCTATTTTGTTGGCACTATCATATAATCTGATTGCAGTGCCCTGTTTTCTAAACCACCTTCTAGATTTTTCTTTTACCCCAACTTCTCTCTACCCATATGAAGTTTTACACCTCTGAAATATCTTTGCTCTCCTGTATCTCCTCTACTGTACACCAGTTTCTTTGGAAATTTAGTCAAGAGTCCTGTGGCAGTTGGCTGGCAGGGTCCATTACCTCAGACTTGTTTGCTAGAAACACTTTCTCAGGCTGTACCTAGGTAACTTTTAAAAGGTTTCCTAAACATCCCTTCCACTTGTTCCCCACTGATTGTTTCAGTTAATGGAGCATGATACTAACTTGCCAATCAACTGTATTTTACTGGATGCAGTGTTTTTATCTGGGCAAAAATAATTGGTGTTCTCATAGTCGTGTTGGAATGAGGAACAGATGTCTGTGTGCATGTATTGGAGAGGGGGAAACTGCAAAAGTAGAGTTCTGCTGAATTTTTGAGTGTCTGATACAAAGTATGTTTTTCAGAGCAGAGTTTTTTGAATGTCTGGCTTAACAGTGCTGTCACCAAGGTCAGATAACTGTTAAACATGGACTTCTCTGAGAGGAAATTTTGGCAAAATGTGGAGTGTTTCTAGAAAACTTTGGTTTAATGGGACAACAAATATATACAGAAATATGTATTCATATAATGTATGTATATTAGCTATATATATTTGGAAAACCAAAAAATTTGTGGTCCTGCTCACTGGCAAAAAGATGCATGCTTATAAAAACAAAATTAATAAATGTTCAATGTATTTCTTGATTTGCCAAAAAATGCTTCAAGGACTTAAAGTTGGGAAGAACTAGCAACTTTGGCTTGCTTTTGAGAGTCCAACCTCCTTTAGTTCAAGGTTAAAGCAATCGAAACCCTCTGTACAAGAGGTTTGAGAAAGTTTAATTATAGATGCTGTGATCAGCATGGTGTGTATTAATGAAGTTCTTTGTGAAAATGGGAGAGCAGCTGTACTGGATCAGAAGGAAAGGTTCCCCTTGTGCAGTTCCTTTCTCATGAGCCCAGTGATGTGTTTAGTTAATGAAAGGTAGAAACATCACAAGCTTTGTAATGGTCCTTTGCCAGTGTTCTCCTAACTTGTGCTACTCTGTGGCTCAGGAACTTAAACTCTGTATTGTCTAATAAATTGTAAGGGATTTTTATTAATTTATGCAAATATAGTTACATCTTTCCACTTTATTCCTCTTAACCCTTTTCTCCTTCTCACCATCAAATTTCTCACAGAAATGGAGTTTCCATCCTGAGACATATCTCCTGTGAAACTACAGTTTCTGGCTGTGAGAGAGATCTGATGATGTGATATTGCTATTGCATGCTCTAATTCAAACAGCTGTAATTTGCTGGCTTTGAAAAAAAAGTGATCTTAATTAGCTTGGGATATTTCTTTGCAAGAAAGAAAACAAGAAACCTAATATTCACCCAAGTTGCCCAAATTTTTATACGTGGTATGAACAAAACCATACTAAGTAATCAAGGGTATGGTGATCTCCTTCATCTGGTTACAGTGCCTTTGAATTGAGCAAGTAAGAAACACTTGCCCTGAGCATGAGTCTCAGACTCTTACTGAGCATAAATGTCATGTAGAGAGTCTGGTAACTGATAACACTGTGGGCAATACCTCTATGTAATTTCTTCTTCCAGCTTTGCAGCAATCTGACACAGAGCTCCTTCCACCCAGATCTGTGCTTGTTCCTTAGCATTTTGAACGTGATAATGCTCAGAGTGCCCAGACTACTTCTTCCTCTCCTCCCTCCTCTGATAGAATCTGTTGAGCTGATATGAAGGTAGGAAAAATATCTTAGGAAGAGGCTGGCAAGATGAGATAGTTGTGTAAATGTACAACTGCTACCTGAAGGCAAAGATGAGAGCTGCTTTCAGCCTATGACATGTAACAAATTTAGCTGTTAGATACTCATATGCCTCTCCTGATTATCACTAGACAATATTTGATTGTGTTGGAATTGAAGTTTCATCCACAGACTTACATTTAGGGAATCACAGAATCACAGAATGGAAGGGACCTCAAAGATCATCTAGTCTAACCCCCCCTGCCAGAGCAGAACTCCCTAGACCAGGTCACACAGAAGCATGTCCAGATGGGTTTTGAAGATTGTTCCATCAATGGTATTTGTCAAATGAGTGTTCACTTATTTCTTAAGCTAACCACTTAAGTCTTATTCTTTGAAGTAGAATAAATACTAGAATACTGTTTGCAATAGTACCTGGAAAAAGTCTGTTTATAGTGTCTGGACTAAGCACCCAGTTCCTATGCAGCATACATTCATATCATAATACTCAGTCCCTCTGTCCCTGTCCCACAAATTTCTTTTCCCTTAGGTCTTGTATTAAATCTGAATTTCTGCCCTTTTTCCACTCTGTCTAGTAGAAGACAGCTGCATGAATTTCAGAGCATAGGATCCACCTCCCCACAGATGTGACTGCTGTTAATCTGGAAGGTTTGCTGTTAAGTGGAAGGTTTGCTGAAGGCATGTGCAAGCTGCCTTGGGACCCACACTGCTGGTCTGATATATCTTGGGTCCTGGTATCAAATGGCACTAGTCAGAAACATGAGCTGGCATAATGTGTTGTGACCTGGGACACACTCTCTTAATGAGCTGAAGGGCTGGAAATATAATTGGGCCTATGAGTTTACATAGCAGCCTTGTCATCAGCTTGAAAGGTCTAGCTGGCTTTTCAAATGCATTTTAAAGAATAGAGCAAAGCTTTCTCCATTGGAAGAATAACCTTTCTGCTTGTACTGGGGAGAGAAGAATTTCACATGTTAGAAGTTAAAAGGACATATGAGTTTCGTGCATTCCAACAGTAAATGGGAGGCTATGAAGCATTGTGGGACATCACCAAGTTTTTCCTGATAAAGAAAGTCTACCTGAGGTTCCTTGTTCACAAAGATCAGTGTTATTTGCACAGCATCAAAATTGAGTTAGTCTACTGCAGTGAGACAAGAGCAGACTCTAATATAAGGGTTTTTCCTCTACAAGTCCTAGAAATAACACTGGCTGTGATAATAGAGACTGCCAATATTTAGAAGCACTGTATTTCAGAACTGTGTTCACTGCATTGCCCAGCCTCTTAGTTTTCCCATAATTATTACCCACACAACATTTGGCAACTGAACTGCTCATTTAAATGCTTAGTCTAGATATTTTAAAGGTTCTGATTTTTTTCAACATTTTTTAGACACCAAATAAAAACATCCAGTGGTGCTTAAAATAGTTTTAAAGAAACAATGGGCAAGAGAAGTCTGTCCTGGAGGTGATTCATGATAGAAGCTGGAGATCTTTCCAGTCTTTGCTCTGCACTGGGAGAAGTGAAGTTTGGAGATTTTTGTCTTGCCTGATCTACCTCCTCTTTATCTGCTAACATGGAAGTCAGGCACATGGAAAATGAGGGTTGAAAGAAGTGAAACAACCCAAAGCAAAAGGAGTAAAATTCTGCTGTGAAGTTTAGAATTGTCTAATGATTGCAATGTGGTACTTGATGCCTGAAGAGGAAATTTGAGTCAGTACCATAAGACAAGGGTCAGATTCATTTTCTCAAGAATTGGATATGCATAGATTCATAGAATGGCCTGGATTGGAAGGGACCTTACAGATTATCTAACTCCAACCCCCCTGCCATGGGCAGGGACACCACCCACTGGACCAGGTTGCCCAGGGCCACATCCAACCTGGCCTTGAACACTGCCAGGGATGTGGCATCCACAAGCTCGCTCTCTAAGCAAACTGTACCAGTGCCTCACCGCCCTCTGAGTAAAGAATTTCCTCCTAACATCCAATAATTCCTTCCTAAAATCAATAAGCAAATTCATTTCAGGCTGTGCAATCAAAGCTTTATACTTATTTTCCTGACTACTCATGTGTATATGCCCTGTGACAAAGGCACTGCATTCAGGTTCTGTTAGTGAATATTGAGTGTTAGCAAATGTCTTCATTATTCCTGAGGCAATTAGAAAAATGAATCATACAATAAATACAAATACAGCAAACATCTCAAAAACAGTCAGGAGATCCTCATATTGTACTCCTAAGTGAGAAAACATGAGTAGCAGATATTAATATGTAAAACTTGAGTCTCACATCTTGGATACATACATGTACTTGTTATACAAAATTTTTGTGTTTAATGGAAGTAAGTGAAGCTTCAAAAAAACTGACTGGACTAACAGCCCCTATGTATAATTCAGCACTACTTTGGCCTTACTGAGGGTGTGTGGAATATTGCAAACCTCATCAGGGTTGGGATTGTGACCTCAGATTTACCAGGTCCATCCAGTAGGTCACTTAGCCACTGCAGAGACTGAAAAGAAATAGGTGTCTCCTGTTGTGCTTACATTTTGCCCATTGACCCTTTTTCTGGGTGAAAAACAGTGTTAAACAGTCATGTATGTGGAAACAGGCATAATTCCTGATATGAATCCATCAGACAATTTAGGTAGATTATTCTTTCATGAACAGCATTACCCCAACTCAGGAGCAACTCTATCATCTATTCAGGTATGGTCTGATGTATGTTTTCAGTTGTGGTGCTTGTGTTTATAAGCACTTTGAGGTGTTCTGGTGACAGATGGGTTTACACAAATAAATCAGATTCCTGCCTTGTTGCAAAGACAGTGATTCAGAGCTGCTTCAGGGCTACACTTGAGATGAATATTTGCCTTTGATCTGCATGCATGACATCTGTTGATGTTAATGCATGTCTGATGCAAAGACTGAGAGTAGATGTTTCAAAAAACTAAATGTTCATAATTGGCCTGTCCAGACAATTGATTTTAAAAAACAAAATACAGCAAATGAACTAAATAATCAAAAATCCCTAGTTCAGATTATGCCAAATACAAAGTTTTCCCCCTTTTCTCTAAAAAAGCCTTTTCACTCAGTCCAAACTAAAACATGCAGCATCATTTTCACCAGCTGGTTGGAAAACAAAGGAAGGAAATTCCTGTGTTCACAAAATTGCCAGGGATTGTGGCCCCCTTTTTTTCTTGGGGTTTGTTGCTTTGTGTTGTCACCTAGGATGTGGAAAATTTCCATTCACTTCCTATATTTTCTGAGGGGTCATTTAAATTTGCATGTCACACTTTAACCACAAAAAAACCCTGGCCTCAAGTTGAGGAGTCTTGACAATCCTCTGTTTAAATTCTTAAAAAAATAAATAATTTCATTTTAGCAGAAACAGAGAATTAAGTATTTTGCATGACAGTAAGCAACCTTAAAGGTAATATTGAGAGCCAGACTCATTCTCTTGCTTTTTCTTGCTGTTGATACTTAAGTATTTTATCTGTAGTGGAACAGAGTGTCTGAGAGGGCCTCACTGACTGTCCTGCAGTATGAAGCATAGATTTTATTGGCTGAATATGTACTTGAGCAGAGGAGGGAATTGAGCTCAAGCCTGAAAACAACGTGCCAGAGCTACAGAGCTATTGGGCAAACTGAAGTCACCTACCAGCAGAAGTTTTCCAAGCTGGGGTTTCCTCTTCTATTCCAGTAGAGTGCTGCTGAAATGATGTGGGTCAGATTCACATAGTGCTGGGAGATGTATGTTTTGGATGCATTCTTCAGAGAAGGTGCTGATTGAGTTGAGGCCAACCACCTTGGGTTTCTTGCTCTTCCAAGCAAATATATCACACATGGACGAGGTATTAGTGACTGTAGCAGCAAAAAGGTTGTTAATCATTACTCAGATGTCCTACAGTATTTCTTTTTAATAACAAGATGGGTTGAGCCAGCAAGCAATAGGAGCTGTTAAGAGGACATACAAGTTAAAGTAAAACTGGTTGTTTTGGTAGTTGGAAAGGAATTTATGGGGGGATCTTCCCAAATGTAATATGTCAAGTTTTAAAACCAGTAGGGATAATCACAGAATCACAGAATATTAGGAGTTGGAAGGGGCCTCAAAAGATCATCTAGTCCAACCCCACTGCCACAGCAGGATTCCCTAGACCAGGTCACACAGAAGTGCATCCAGATGGGTTTTGAATCTCTCCATAGAAGGAGACTCCACAACCTCTCTGGGTTGGTATCAGATGAGACCTGCCTTAGGCCAAGTGAGTTGACAGGATTTTGACCAGCTAGGAAGTGTCAGGTTTGCCATAAAAATGTGTTGGTAAAACATGAGTCATGTGAGAATTCCCAGAAATTATAGCCAAATTCCTCATCAGTCACAGTGAAAGTAATTTTTAAGAAACATGAGCCTACTGCTCTTAATAGATCCCAGTCAAATGCAGGTTTTTCAGCTGTGCAGACCATCTATCTTTTTTGCCACGTTGAAAGTGTGTGGTATAGCTAAAGCAGGAGCATATCTGCACACTCATGTCCTTCCTCTGTCAGCAGCTGGACTGCAGATGCAGTGGTCTAGGGCAACAGAGCCCCCATCATTTGTTATGGTGTGGGCTGCTGTAAAGAGAAGTTAAATGATGTCTTATCAGGGAAAAGAGAGAAATTTGACAGTGGAGCTGTTCCTATCAGTGAGCTATAGTCTCACACTGTTGCAAAAGGGTCCTGGCTCTCCTGCTTCTTGAATTCTTGAAGTGGATTTCTCAAGGTGTTCAAGGAGAGTTGCTTAATGGGTATAAGAGTGGCTGGAAGGGGAGGAAGGGTGCATATGCAAGAAAAGTCTCCTGCAGTGGTATTCAGATTAGTTACGCTGAGCAACAAGTGCCTTTGTCTTTTAGGAACCTAAGGGATCTCTAGTCTAAGTTTGATTGCTCAGCTTGAGGGCTGGGGTCTTTGCTCTGGAATATTAGCATAATGAAGTGGCTGTTCAGCATCCTTGTGTGGATAAGGGTTAGGAGAGTATCTTGTGAGAGCCACTGCCAAGGATGCCTTTGGAGAAGACAGCACTTCATGCTGTTGTGAAGAGAAAAACCTTCCCCTGCTCACTGCAGAAGGAGGGAAAGAGCAACCAGATAGTCAACTTCTTCATGCTAGAGGATGGTTTCTAACTTAGAACTGGTGCATTGTATAGCCCTGTCAGTAAGCAGGAAGTTATATGGTGTACAAACAGGTATCTAAGTGCAAAAGGCTGTAGTTCAGTGTGTGTTTGTGGGTTTTGTTTGGGGTTTTTTGTCTGTTTTGGTTTTGTTTGGGGTTTTTTGTCTGTTTTGGTTTTGTTTGGGGTTTTTTTTGTCTGTTTGTTTGTGGGGTTTTTTGTTTTAAAAATTACTTGCTCTATACCCTACCAGCAGATAATGAGATGTTTAGGCAAATCAGTCCTGTGTGAAGCAAGACAAAGCAGCCAAGGATATGCCTCAGAAATGGTTACCAAAACATTGCTGTTCTTAATTATGTTGTCTTTCTACCTCTCTTATTTGCTGAGTAAAATCTTTTTCCTGTGGTTGTTGTGTCCATTGTGCTGTGCCAGCCACCCCAGTTTACACCTGCATGGTTAGGAACGTGCCCTTGTTGGTGGCTGGATGTGATGGTTGGATGTTCTAATCATCTCAGCTATTGAGGCTCAAAATGGAGTTATGTATCTGCATTTGCTCAGGCTTCTAGCATTTGTGCTTATGTGGTTTTACAAGATACCCTTTGTGTGTTTGATGTGGAGCAATATGAAAATGTCTAGTCAAATCTTAGCCTATTGCTTAATAGCTTCTCTCTGGTGGGCAGGCAGCCTGCAGAGTCTTACCATTTTAATACTGAATGAGTAGTTAAGATGAAATCTAAACATTGTCTTGTAAGGCTTCTCTGCTTTAGATACAGCATTCCTGTGGGTGGTTCATAAGGATGAGAGCTTGAATATTTCCAGTGTTTTAAAGTTTTGAGCTGGATCTGATTGTAGAAGCTTAAATCTGTCTAAAGCTTGTTTTCTTCCTTTCTCTCCAGTGAATGCCTCTATCTATATGTGCATGTATGTGCCTATATAACACACATATATAAAAGAAAATTAGGTGTGGCTGAATCTATTGAAGAAACTTTAGTTGAAGGGATTCCTTCATAAAAGTATTGCTCCTGTATTTGCAGGCTGTAACCAGTACTTTACAATTCATGCTTTTATTATAACAAAAATGCTGCTACTTGGGCACCAATGCCAGTATGTTTTTATTAAGGCACACTATTTAAAGGTACAAAGATGAGCTGTCTAGGCTTATTCGTTTTAAGCTGAAAATCAAATCAATGATGAAAAAGACCCAATAGATTATCTCATCCATCTCAAAACCATCCCAAGATGTTTCCCTACCATCACCCTTAGCACATTTTGTAGTGCTTTATCAAGCCTGAAAGAGCTGAAGCATTTGATATTCTGCTGTACAGTTTGTTTTCCATCTGAAATATAAGCTTTCCCATGTGGATTTTGTTGGAGGTCTGTCCAAAGACTGTGGATCAAGTCTTTACTCCTGTTGCTTTTGAAGGACTTTAGATCATGCTCCCAAAGACTCTTGAGTTGAACACCTAAGTGTGTGTTAACCCTGAGTAATTCCACTGATAGAAGGCAGTGATCCTTACAAGGGCACAGGGATTTAGGATTTCTGAAACACTTGTCATTGATGTGAATGGGCCTACTATCAAGGGTAGGTTTCTGTATTTACAACATCAGCACCTCAAGGCTCTGGGTGCCTTTCCATTACAGACTTCAGCAGGGTGTAGTAAATTGCTGCTCCTCAGCTGGATTTGTGATAAGGATGTTAAAACTGAGTACCCTTCTTTTTGGCATCGCTGTGGGCACTTTCTTACAACTGTGTCTGCATAGCAGCAGCTGCTTCAGAACCATCCTGAATGGTTTGTTCTTTTCTAATCAACTTTCTGGAGTTCTTGAGGTTTTTTTGATGAGTCACTGTATTTTTTTTTCTTGTTGCTACATTTTTTTTTGTATGGGAACTTTGTCATTCCTTGCAGACCAGGGTCATGCTGGTTGTAGCATCTTCCCTGTAAAATGCAGGATGCACAGCTTCAATTAATGAAGGCAATTTTTCCTTTTCAGAAATATGCATGCAAGCAAAGTCATGGGAAGGGCATAGGAGAGTATCAGAACTTTTTTCTTGCAGTGCATCATTACATTGTGTAAGATGATGATCAAAACATCTGTTGTATGATGTACAAGAGCAGAAAGCAGAGAGCTATTTTCCATTTACCTTGCAATTTTTATTTGTGCAGTTGCTTGAAGACAGGCCTTGAGGAATACTTCAGGAGCATTTGGAAATCAGTGAAGGCAAAAAGGGAAAATAAGCTGTGATATCCAACTCAACTAGCCAAGGTCACTTAGCTATTAGGATCCTCTGAAACAATCTAGTCTGGTTGAGTAGCTGATATCATTCTTTTATTGAAGAGTTGGTTAATCCTCCAGCAGCCTTCAGTATTTCTGCAAGAGAAAGTGTGTGGTAATCCATTGTGGTCCCTTCTTTGAGGGATCCTTCAGTCTCATTTGTGAAGCTCTGATTTTGGTGGTTACTCCCAAGTAAATCATTTGGTTTTGCTGTTCAGAACTCCAGTGTGGTTTGGCTTTGGGAGAGACTTTTTGGAGAGAGGTAGTAAATTGAACTTTTTGAAGGGCTTACCCAAATATAATAAGACTTGTTCTAGATCAGGATTGATCATGCCAGTCCCAACAACTGAGATCTTACTTTACATACATTTAAAATCTGGAATGAGGTTTTGTTTGCCAAACTCTTTTCCAGTGTCTCTACAGAATCCCACCAATAATAATGTGGGTTGTTTTTTCTTTAAAAATAAGAAAACTAAATTAATAAAAATTTGTTACATCTTCCTTAAAACCTTTTTCTTTTATTACTATTGATCATGGGTTTTCTCCTTCAAGCTGTATTGTTCTTAGGATACTAACTGCTCTTGTAACTGTGTTTGTCAATATCCTGCCCTTTCCTTCCCTTGAGTGAAAGGAAGAAGTAGAGAATGAAGTCTGAATGTGAGAAGCTTTTGTATCATTGGTTCCTTTGAGGATGCTGACACAACTGGTAGATGAGCCTACCATGGAAGGTGCCTTGCTTCACCTCCTGTTCACTAATAGAGAAGGACTAGTGGGAGATGTAGATTAGACATTAGGAGAAAGTTCTTCACTCTGAGGGTGGTGAGACAGTGGAACAGGTTGCCCAGAAAGGTTGTGGAAGCCTCATCCCTGGAAGCTTTTAAGACAAGGCTTGATGGGGCTGTGGGCAACCTGATCCAGTGGATGGGGTCCCTGCCAGGCAGGGGGTTTGGAATTATATGATCTTCAAGGTCCCTTCCAACTCTGGCAATTTTATGATTCTATGACTTTTTTTTCCCTCAGAACAAAGACATTTCTTGGATGGTGGCAAGCTGTGTGCATAGTGGGGAAAGAAAAACAACAAGGAAGGCTACAGGAGGAGAAAAAACCCTCCATTCTTTCATATCACTTGCAAAATAATTGCCTAGATCTTGACATGACTCACTTTCAAATCCAAACTTAAAATAAAACCTGGGTTTGTCTTTTTCTGTTGCTGTTTCTGCCACCTCCATGATTTGTAGGAGGCACTTTAAAAAAGCTCACATTAGTGTTCTTGTATTACTTTTTTTGCCCCTCCTTGTGACAAATCCTCAAATTGACTTGTCTATGATGTTCAGAGTGGCTTCTTTGAGGTTTGCACAAAAATGCATTATCATTGTGGAAGGTGAGTTTAGTGTCTGGAGTAACATAATCAGGGCAGTTCTCTCAAGTTCAGAGACTGAATTAAATTTTACCTAGCCTCAGGTTTTCTTATTTTAGATGTGTCCTTTAGGGCTATATTCCCAATTAAATAATTCCCTTACTCCCACTGTCTGGGCCAGGAGAGCAATCTGCACTAGGTATTGCCATCTCTTCTTCAGAGGGAAAAACTAGTGTGGGCAAAATCATTGGTCATGTTGACAGGTGCTGTGAGGAGGAAAGAAAAAAGCTGAACTCAAGCTTCAGTGCTGCCTTTTGACATGAAGCACAACAGAAATTGGGCAGTGGCATAAGACACACTGTGTCTCTAAGCCCTAACTGATTGGTTTGCTTGTCTTATTTTTGAGAGCTTTAAATAAACCATAAAAAATTGTAGCCCTTTGCCTTTGATCCATAAAGCTGAATCTTGGCTGTATGTCTGGTGCTAGGAGCAAAGCTAAAGGTGCTTGATGCACCTTTATCAACTCCAGGCTTTGATGATTCCATAAGCATGCTAAATTTAATAACTTTGCCAGGGATAGTCTCTTAACCATCATTTATTGATTTACTGTGAGATATTGAAGGGCTTTTTCCTAGGCAGTTTCCTGTGACTGTTTTTTTATCCAGCTTGCATTGCTGGGTGAGGGTCAACTTGCAAAGCATCCAATTTCTGTCTTTCTCCAATGCCACTGTGATAGCAACACGGGTGAGGGTGTAGCAAAAGCAAGTCAGAAGGTCTGATCACTTCTGATTGTTTATGTCTTTCTAACTTGGGGACCTTGTTGCTTTGAAGTTGCTTTGCAGAACTTTGAATCTGAGAAATCTGTAAAATCACAAGCTTGTATTTTCAGTTTTGAGTTCCTCCTTTCTAGGGAGAGATGCAAGTTGCTGCCTTATGCTTTAAAAGAAAGAAGGATAGCAATGAAGCTAATTTAAAGTGTTTTATGTATGTGAGAAAGTAATTTTGTGGTGTCTGCAAGTAGTGATTTTAAGAAAAAGGAAAGCTCAGGATTTGTAACCACTGACACTTGAGTTGGTGGTGGCTTTATTTTTATAATCAGCTTTAAATACATGGTGAACTTGGGCCAAATTCAGTACTGCAACTTTATTAACCTCAGAGCAGTTACCAGGAGGCATCCTGGCCTACTTCTTTTCATTTTGATCATCATATCTTAATTCTTAACCTGTCTGTAATACTGTTTGTAAAGGAGAAGTAGGTTCAATTTTTGTTGTTCAGTGGAAAAAGGAAGTTTTCAGGAACTCTGTAGCCTCTATCTCAGGAAACAGATATGTTGAAATCCTGGTTTCATTTAATATGGGACAATTGGTTTCTTTCCCTTCACAAACAGTGGCTCTTAGGCCACTGTAGGTAAAGACTGGCTTAGTCAAAGGCAATTTA
The DNA here is from genome assembly GCA_013399015.1 of Galbula dea. Lineage (NCBI taxonomy): Eukaryota > Metazoa > Chordata > Aves > Piciformes > Galbulidae > Galbula > Galbula dea. The sequence goes on from VWZX01007568.1 coordinate 115,015, forward strand.
AGCAGCAAGCATGTGAGCCAGAAACTTTGACAAGGAGCTGCCAAGCACATTCTCCAGACCTACTTGAGAAGCAAAATAGTTCTGGCACCTAAACAAGAGAAACAAAAACCCCAATGAAAATTCAACATTAAATAAAACCAGCCCCAGATCAATACCAAATGCAAAAAGGGGAGGCTTCATTTGAAACTCAAGTTCTTTTATATTGGTGCACAGCAGGAGAGATGTTGACCTGCCAACTGCTGATGATCAGAAGGCTGCCTTCAATCCTGAGTAGTCTGTGAGAGCTGTGCTTTTTCCACATGCTTTGTGCTCAATACATCAAAAAGCTGGTAGATGGGGTACATTACTTTTATGACTCCTTTGTATCCCTGTGACTCTTCCTAAGTAGACAGAATGAAAACAGTTCATTGTAGGACATGTTTTCTCTGTGGTGTTAACCATTACTAACTAAATTATAGTAACTTGGAGGGTAGAACAAAGACTGTAACATTTAACATCCATTTAACCACAAGGAGAAGATTTTATCAAAAGGAAAAAAAAAGCTATTTCTCCAGTCTGAAGTGAATAATTGGTAGCTGTCAAGGAACTCATAGGTGACTTTCCAGGGAGAGTCTGTCTTACTGTATTTCACCAAGACAAAATTAGGACATTGCCATATCTGAGCTAGAGTCTGCCAGTAGTAAGTCATATTTCAGAGTGTCTTAATTAGCTGTAATTCATGATAGCTTGGAACATGTAAAGATCTGTCATAGCTTCAGTCAGCCAGTTGTGAGAGTGGATTCTCATGGGGAAGATTGGAGCTAGCATCCACTCTGTTTATTGGCACAGTGAGAGCAAGTGGGGGTGAATTGGTAAATGTGATGGCATAATTAAAGTTATACATCAGGGGTGGTTAACTGCTAAGTGATCAGGAGAGATTTTGGAGTAAGCATGGGAAAACAGTCATTTTTCATCATTATCAGCTTATAACACTTAGGAGTAAATGACCTTTTCAAAAGAATATAGGTAAATGTCTTGAAAGCACTTTGACATTTCTTTGATTCCAAACATAAAAATACTTACAGGATAAGAAAAATTTCAAGGACTTACCATGACCAGATGATTTTTTCAAGGGGGCCCTGGGCAACCTGATCTAGTGGATGGTGCCCCTGCCAGGCAGGAGGTTGAAACTAGATGATCTTTAAGGTCCCTTCCAATTCTGATAATTCTATGATTCTATCATATTTTATTTTGAATATACAGGTTTTGACAGGATTTCTTTTCCTATCTTCAGAGATCAGAGCACTCATATTTCAGATGGTAGAAATATGTCAGAAGATATCATAGAATCCTAGAGTATCAAGTTGGAAGGGACTTCAAGGATCATCTGGTCCAACCCTTCTTGGCAAAAGCATAATCTAGTCAAGATGGCCCAGCACCTTCTCCAATGGGTTCTTAAGTGTCTGGAGCTGGGGACTCCACCAGTTCCCTGGAGAGATCATTCCAATGGCTGATTGTCCTTGTTAGGAAAAGTTTTCCTCTTGTGTCTAATAATCTCTCCAGGAATAACTTGTACTCATTACCCCTGTCTTTTCCAAGTGGCTGCTTGTTAAAAGGGAGTCTCTTGTCTGCTTTGTAGCCACCCTTCAAATACTGGAAGGTGGTGATAAGGTCTCTCCTAAGCCTTCTTTTCTCAAGGCTGAGCAAACCCAATTCTCACAGCCTTTCCCCATCCAGCAGGCTTCCTAGTCCTTGGATTGTCTTTGTAGCCCTTCTCTGGACTCTCTCCAGCCTTTTCATGTGTCAGCAGGGACCAAAACTGAACACAGTATTCCAGGTGTGGCCTAAGAAGCAGTGAATTGAGTGAGATAGTGACTTCTTTATCTCTTATGGTGATACCCTTGTTGATGCAAGCCAGCATCCTGTTGGCTTTCTTTGCTGCTACAGCACACTGTTCACTCATACTGAGTGAACCCCCAGGGAAAGGGGCCCCCAGGTCCCTTTCCAGAGACCTTACTCTCCAGCCAGCTAGATATCAGCCTGTGATGCACTCCTGGATTATGTTTCCCCAGGTGCAAGACCTTACACTTGTCCTTGTTGGATGTCATAAGGTACTTTTTAGCCCACTATTCCAGCCTACCCAGTTCTTCCTGCAGGGTGGTCTCCCAAAGTGTCCACTTCCCCACTCATCATTTGGTATCATCAGCCATCTTCACCAGGGTACACTTGATCCCATCATCCAGATCACTTTTGAAGAGATTAAACAGTCTTGGTCCCAGTATCAATCCCTGGGGGGACCCCACTTGTGACAGGTTGCCAGTTTGAAAGATGGCCTCAAAGCCAAGCTAGTGGATGGATGCTCAGGTGGCAAGGGGTCTACCTCTGAGTGCTTGCAGAATGTCAGATTAACATGGTGTGCAAAGGGACACTGCACTTCACTGTTTACAAAATAAGGATAATTCATATTTCCATTTTTCTGCCTTAAATTAACATTTTTGAGCAATTCTTTTTCTCTTCACATGTGTTTTTGTAACTGCTGCTACAAGGGGGTCCTGATCCTAGCTATTGCTTCTGGTACTTCTACAATATTCTGCTTTTGAGTGGAAGAGCAGATGATCTTTGCAATCTGATTAAACCTGGGAAACTTCTCCAATTTTCTCCAGAGACTTTTCATGCTTTAACCTGGTTCCTATATATGGACACAATTCTTAAAATACAGCTACTGTGGGGAGAAGGCAAAAGCTGCATAATGAGGGAGTGTGGATATGTTTTGCCAAAAGGATTCTTTTTGATCTCTGTACACCAGATGAATCTCTGAGGATTTTACTGCTTACAGTGATTCATAATAAATTAATGAATAATTAAAACTTATTAGGAAAAAAACATGGAGTTTTAGCCTTTGGAAAATGTAGTGCTCATTTTACTTTCTACTAGAGTGGAACTTGAATAAATGTGAAGGTTCTGATTTCCTTCTTGGTTGCATCACTGCTAACCTAATGTAATTGCTTTGATTCCAAATCTACAGGTAGATATAAAATTGATGTTGAAAAGTGGATAAAATGATGAGTAAATTTCAGTGTATTCATGTTGAATTCAGTGTGTTTTACTGAAGAAGAGAGAATTGCAGGAATAGGATGTGATCCCTGTTTTATTAAAACTTTCCATTAGAAGAATGTTTTGGAAGCCTTTTCTGAGGCAGTGAAACCACTTTCTTTTGTTTTGTTTTCTAAAGGAGCTTTTTTAGGTTGGAAGGGAGAAGGTGCTTGTGATAATCCTCTTTTCTTTGACATACATGAAACTCCACTAAGATTACTTGAGTGATAAAGTGTTAAAATTGTTTCTTCACATATTTTTCATACTGATTGCCCCTTCCTGCAAACATTTTGGCAAGTAAATGGCTTTGCATTAAGACATGCTGTAAGTTATTCACCTGTACACATGTTTGCAGGACCCAGGCTAATATTTATATCCAGTCTGAGTGCATTTGACAAGTCTCAGTGGGATGCAGTCTTTTGAAACAGAGTTGTCAATCTCCCAAGAGTCAAAAAATGTAAGAATGAAAGGGAGAGAATTACCTTAGGCTCAAGTGTATTAAAAATACTGTCACCTAAATCTGTATCCCTTGAGAGCATCTTCTTGGCTGTGTGTTCTTCCAGTATGGATCTTAGCCTGTCTCTCCTGAAGAAAAAGCTCTCAGCTGGGAAGCTCACAGGTTTTATTAATCTTATACAATATGGTTGTAGTTGAAGTTATGGTTGATGGCTAGATGAGAAATGCAGTACTGTCCTTTCTGTTTGCAAGAGGGGAGTTGGTTAAGGAAAGGGTGTTTCTGTGAATGACAAACATCTAAGGCTTCCTGCCTGTCCCAGTCTCTTCTCCATATGCTCACATTCCTTATCTGTCTGGCTTTCAGGTGCATCTGTGCTGTGAGCTGGAAGGGGAGCAACCAAGGCAGCTCCCCATGAGCTGGTGTGTGGTTTTGCATCCTGTGAGCCAATGCACAAATCTCTTCCTCTGCAAGCTCCTTGCTTGCAACTTGGTCTCTTTTATCTCTAGATTTTTATTACCATCCCAAATGATTAAAAAAATGTGAGTTCAGAACCAGAAACCAAGAAATTGTCTTATGAGAAAATGAGGTTTTGGGGAAGGAAAACCTCTTTTGAATTTATCTTATGGCTTTTAGGTCTTTAGGGTTGACCTTTTCCAGGTTCTCTGAAAAATTCAAGCTAGAAACTCACAATATAGAGGAAAGATTTTTGCTTGCTCATACAGCTCCAGGGTTGTTTTCTTTAAGAATACCAAATATTGTCAAAGCTGCAGTTAAATCTTAGTAACTAACTCTATTTAACTCCTCAGCCCAAACCCCTTTGAATGCTCTGAAATAGTAACAGCATTTCTTAGCCAAATCTTTACAATATTTACTCTTGCCTCACCACTCAGACTTTCTCCTTTGTTGCCTCTGAAGAACAATTAAAGAGCATATTTCCATTAAACTGGGAAACAGCATGTTGGCTGGAGAAGCTGCCAGACTAACGTGTTAATCAAGTCAATGGGAAATACCCTGAAGTGTGCAGTGATGGAAAAAGGTAGTTCATTTAATGACCAGTGCCTTGACTTTTAGGTTACCATAAATACAATCTCACTTGAATAAACTATTCTCATGCTTTGCAATGCTTAGTAATTAAATAAAAATTCTGTAAAGATGTGTTTATGCTGACAAATAAGGATAAATGTAGACAGGCATAAATGTGTGGACACAACTTTTTTTGCTTTTATATATAAAACAAATCAAGGGTTTTCCAGCATGGTAATAGAAATATTTGTTCAGATTGAAAAATGAATTACTTCTAGATTTTTTCCTTAAAAAGTCTGAAATGCAGAATGCCTCTTCCAGCACAGATTTCCCCAAATCTTCACAAGTAACAAGCTCTAACAAGTAATATGGATTGTATTCTTAAATGCCAGTGTGATTACAAACACACATATAATTGTTTTGACTAGCTTTGATTGTTTTATTCATGCAGTTTAGACTATGCCATAATTTACTGGACTGAAATTGCTATATCTTTGGTTTTGGTAAGGTAATTTCCTCTTCTGCTAATTGACTATAAAGGGTGTCAGCATATATCAGTAAGTGTCTTCTGAATACAGTGAATAGTAATGAAGGCCAGAGAAGGAGACAGGGGAAATTCCAGATTAGATTTTACTGTTTATATGCAGAACCAGTATCTCTTGGAAGCCTGTTTCTTGAGAGGTTGTTTTTGAAATATTTCCCATACATGTCATGATCAAGGCCAATTGCTACCTGAGTTATAGATTCAAGAACAAATTTACTTGACTTGAATGAACACCAGACTTTGGATTCTGCCTTCCAAATTAACATCTTGAGTATTTGACTTAAAAGATTATTAACTTTCCAAGCACCTTTTACAGAAACAAATGCTTAGACTGGTAGAAGTGAGTTATTAAACAGGCCTCACACCTTCCAAAATATAGAATTATCTTAATCTCTTGTAACTTAAAAACTACCCTCTTTCCCTCTTAAAGGTGACAAAAAGGAAAAATCAGTGTGGCAACAGTGTATGGAGACATCAGTCTCTTTGTTTACATAGGTGCTGTTTCCAGGGTACTTCTGTGCTAGTTGTGTGCTTGATGATGATTTTGCTTGATTTTATATGATCTTGTTACTCCAGGCAGCTGATCTGACATAAGTTTAATCAGTGTTTATTAATTTGTTTTGGAAAGGACACAACTTTATCAGAAGAATTAACTGAAGAGAACTATTTCCACTTTCTACATCACCACAATTTGCCTAACCTCCTTTCCTTGTTTTTTTTTTTAAACAAATGAGATCTTTTTTAGATTGTGATTCATAGGTCACTTGTGGATTGCTAGTTTCACTCATTTGATGTTTCACTCATTTGATATTTCACTTCAAATCTGAGAGGCCAAGTATTTACTTCTGAGAGGGGGTTTATTTTTTGTGCATATAAGTATGAAACTCAAATACACCTGGTAGAAAACATGCTACTTAACTGTATACACATCCTGCAGGTTATTTGTAGTGAATAGCTATGCTTACATGCCACATCCTAGGATATGTATGAGTAGAAGTTAAATTGTATGGGAGAAATTAACTGGGGGATTTGAGAGAGGGGGGAAAAAACCTAGCAGTTAGTTGAAAAAATGATGGGTTTACACTGAAGGCTTTTTAAGTTATAGAAACAGCCATGAATTAATTTCTCAGTTACTTCCTTTTTATGTGGCTAAAGAATATACTACTGTGGGGGGTTTTTAGTTTGTTTGGTTTTTTTTAAACAGCATTCTTCAAGTTCAATCTGACCACTGGTATTCTGCTAGAGAATTACTTTGGTATCAAAATTAATGTGTGTAAATTATGCATGCATGAGGACAAGAAATAATTGTGTTTGTAACAGCCAGTTGTACACTCAGATGAATGTTTGTGTGCATAGACACCCATTTGGAATCGGGCCCAAACTAAATGAGAATTAATACCATGGGCTAGTTCCAGGATTTAACTCTCAAGTCTATTTATAATGATGTAATACACATTCAAAATACCCAGCTCTGCAGACTGCATTCTGCAGAGGCTGTTGTAGCTGCAAACCCAAGTAGCTGCAACAACTGCATGCCATTAGGTATATATGCACTTGGGAGATAAGGGGCTGGGACCTCAGATAGAACTGTCATAGCCAGAAATTTGGTGCATGTTTAATGTGAGCAAACAGGCAAAGCTCTGAAAGAGGCAAGAGATAGGACTGCCCTGAGCACCTCTTCTTTTCCAGGCTCCTCCACTCCACTCTGCTTGAACAATGGCTGTGCAAATGAGGAAATGGACAGTTTCCAGGAGACAGCCACTTCAGTTCAAACCCCCTGAGAGGACAGCATGCACTTTTAAGAGTAATAATAGCTGCCAGCCATTGCAGGCCCCAGGGGATGGGATCTTGATGTGCTGCATGACATTCAACAAGCATGCCTGATGTCTTATGTCAAGTCGAATGGGCAAGCTTGAAGTGCAGTGCTGGAGGGAGAGGGGGCAAAACAATGCTCTCCTGATTTAAAATGAATATTGCAGCAGTTTTATACTTAGCATCTTCTGCAGCTTGGTGCCCCAGACTGTGGTGGACAAGGATTTGGATAGTTTTTCATCTCCTGCCCCATCCTTCCGTGCTCCCTCTCTGCATAGCAACTTCAAGAGGAGCTAGGGACATAGAATCACAGAATCACACACAGAATCATTACGGTTGGAAAGGAGCCTCAAGATCATCTAGTCCAACCGATAGCCCTACACTACTCTTACCCCTAAATCATCCCCTGAAGAAACACATCTATCCTCTTCTTAAAAACCTCCAGGGATAGAAGAGCCCAGGTGATTGCCTGCCATCACCTCTTCCCACTAATATTACCTATCCCTTTAGGAATCCCCATCAATTGGCTGTGCTCTTAAAGGACTGCATACTGTGTCCTTATAAGTGGTGAGGTCAGGCTGAGGCTAATAGAGCACCTAGTGTGGTCACTGGAATGATTTGCAGAATCCTTTGGCTGGCCCCACTGTTGTGGTGGAGCTAGTCTTAGTTCTAACAAATCTGGTGACTAGATTCAGACTAGCCTACACATGACCATGTGTCACCCATGGTTTGAAATCTTGGCATCAGATGGAATACTGATCCTTTTATCGAAGCCACTAGTGTCACCCCAAAATGAGTATACTGGAGGGTTTTGAATCAGATTTAAATAAGATGATTGGTCATAGATTCATGTCTTCAGTTACAAATAAGTCAAATGAAGTATTGTATGCCTATGGCATCCAGTACAATTATTGCAGTAGTAGTATGTTGTTTAAACTATGGACATAGTCATATCTATGTGCTTAAACAAATATCAGAAGATGACTTGTTGCCCACCATTGCTTTTGTCTGGATTTGTTGGGGTTTTTTGTGGGCAATGGAAGAATCTAATTGTCAAAGTAACAGAAGAATACTATGAGTAGGATGTTTTAAAAGGGCTTTTAAATTTGTTTCTTTGGAATCACATCTATGCAACCAAAGTGAAATGATCAGAAGAGTAGGCTGAGGCAAGCAGAGAGAGAAGGTAATACACCAGGAAAATTAGTCTTTGGAGCCTTTGTAAGCACCAGGGGCTGTGAGCAGGGAGAAGTCATACCTGTAGGTGCACATGAGAACTAGCCAGAGAACCAAGGACAGAAAATACCAATATCATGATGGGCAGATTTCTTTGACAGCAATCACTGGACACTAGAAACATGCCTGCTAAATTACTTTGAAGTCTAACACTTAGTCTTCCTTTATTTTTAAGGGGAACTTTCTCATCTGGAGTGGTGTTTAGCAGCTGGTAAGAGTTTCTTCTCTTACTGGTTAACAGAATTCTCCTCTCTGAAAAGATACATTTTGGTTTTTTCCTGCCTTACATGAATTTTTTAGATTGCTCTAAGATTTGTCATTCAGGAAGAGACAGAAATGGATACTCTTAAAATCCACAGCTCAGCTGCATTCAGTTCAGGGACCTTGGTGAACTCGGTGAGCCTGTAGTCCACAGAGGTCATATGACCTGTATTGATAAGAAAAACTCACTGGCTTCCTCATGGCACTGCAGGTATTTTTTATATAGAAGTGATTTTAAGCAGGTCAAGGGAAAGTAGAAGAGGAAATCAATCATACCCACAGAATCACAGAATCATTATGGTTGGAAAGGACCCTCAAGATCATCTAGTCCAACCGACAGCCCTACACTACTCTTACCCCTAAGTCATCCCCTGAAGAAACACATCTATCCTCTTCTTAAAAACCTCCAGGGATGGTGACTCCACCACCTCCCTGGGCAGCTTATTCCAATATCTAACCACTCTTTCAGTAAAAAAATTCTTCCTAATATCTAATCTAAACCTGCCCTGGCTCAGCTTAAGCCCATTCCCTCTAGTCCTGTCACTAGTCACAAGGGAGAAGAGGCCAACACCCGCCTCCCTAGGTAGGTGAAGGGAGTGATAAGGTCTCCCCTCAGCCTCCTCTTCTCCAGGCTAAACAACCCCAGCTCATTACATATTTGCTTATATTTTGGGATAAGACAGTTCTTCATGTTCTTATGGTTACAGAAATGATGAAATGTAGTCAATAACTCTTGTTTTGGAAAAGATTCTACTCAGCAGTTATTTTGACTTAGCCTGTTGTTTCTAGTCCAGTATGTGAAATAACAGTTTGGAAGGCAGTGATAGAAATGTTCTCCTATTCATATCTTCATCTATTTTTCTGATAGAGTTTTAGTCAATTTTGATTCTTAAAAGAAATAAAAATCAACTTCTGTCACACTTATGGAAGTAAGACCTTGCCTTAACTTTCCTTTAAAATTAATTTAATCTACTGCCCCTTTTTATACAAATTAATGGAGAAGCAAGGTGTAATTAATGGGGCCAATGTTTCACCCTAGAAGTTAACAGCAAATTAAAATCAGCTTCAGTACAGGAATTTCATCCTGTTTCCTAGGTCTTATTAAAAATAAAAGGGCATAGTCAATTGCAAGTAACTGTTTTTCATCCAGATCATGAGATACTTCAAGAGAAGATGAAACATTGCTGGTCTGACCCTGGTTAGGTGGCAATCATCCAAGTGGCCCACTTTTCAAAACATGTTTCATCTTCCTCTTCCCATTTAGAAGATGGTGCATGGCAAGGAGTGGGAAGTTAGTGGTCTGGGAGGGACATAGTGGGCTGTTGTCTCTGTAGGCACATTTCTAAGATGGTAAGCTGTTTCTTTTCCTCTGGTGAGTATGTCCTTCTCAAGTCTACTTGAGAAATAGCGCTTGCCTTCTTCAATAGCCTTTTGTAAAGCCTAGTGTTGTCATTTAGCTGCCTCATGGATTGTCCTATTTATTGCTTTTCCTAAGTAGAAAAATCTCTTTTCATTGTAGCCAGCTTGAGATATTGTGGAAGTAGACTGCTGGGTAAATAATTAGTGATTACTGTATCCAGTAATCATCCTGGCTTTGCATTTATCTGTGTAGGAAATTTAAGCTTGTATAGATATTTAGCTTGCTTGTAACTTCAGAGGTGGGACAGGTTATCTATATTTTGGATTCCCAAGAGTATTGGCATATTCCCAAGAATGTTGAAACTTGAGGCAGGTACTACTTGAGAGGTTTTATGCAGAGAGAGCCAGAGCCAACCAATTAGCAGAAATAATGCTTCTGGTTTAGGAATTTTTTTTCCAAAGAGGGAAAAAAGATTTTTTTCAATCTCCTCCTTTATAGATCTTCCATTAGGTCTGTGAATATTGCTTTGAAGATGTGAATAATGTAATTCTGGATACAACTGACTGGTGCTGTTTTGTTAACCTTTGCCTTATGGGAAAGCAAACAAGTGTAGTGTAACTCAGCCTGGCCCAGAGCTCACAAAATCCTTTTGTATGGTGGATCCACCTTTCAAATATCTCTTTACCCTAGCTGCCAAGTTTAGTAAACTATCCAAACTCAGCATATAATATGCCAGTGAATTCATGACTTAGGCATAGACAATGCCAATTTGTTGTTTTGCAGAATGTGGTTGTATCTACAGTGAAAAGAGGGTGAAAGTGGGGCACAGGATAATTGCATTGAAACAATTATGCTAAGCCATGGCCTGCTGCCTGCAGAGCAGTTGGGAGGGCTAGTGTTGTGGCAGTGTAGCCTTAAGATTTCTGAAGGTGGTTTAGGAACAGCAGTAAAAGGGTCTGATATTTATCATTTGCAGTAGAAGCTTGTTGTTGCTGGGCTTGTGGCTTCCTTCCCCCCCCCCCTTTTTTTTTTATGCTATTTAAATGTAAGATGTAGTTTGCAGATACTGATCATTGCACCAAACAACTGGGGGAAGGTGTTGCTGGTGCTGCTAATAGATAGTTGGATGTTCCTGTGTCATGGTTAATCAGATAAGTTGAGGAGACTGCCAGCTCCAGAGAGGTCCAACAGCAATTTGTTATACTTGAGGCATGCTCCTTTGCAGACAAAGGCTTTAGTGGTTTGTTGCAGTCAGAGGGGAGTAATGGCATTTAGGCAGTGCTAAATAAAGCTTTTTGTCTTGTGCCTTTTCCTGCTGTAGGTCTAATAGTTTAACATCCTGCTCAAATACAAAATACCTAGTAGTTTACTGCATTGCTGTCCTGTGTGCTGTTTGTTCAAGCCTGCTGTATTCCCTCATCTCTTCCTGCTGTGGCAAAAGGTGCTTCTAGATAGACTCTGAAATTGCACTAGCAAGTACAGGGTTATAGAGACAGGATAAGGGATGCAAATGACAACTCTTTACTCCTGCCTGCTTCTCTGAGAGATGGATCTGGCTTCCTTGTGCTTGACATTTACAGCTCGTTCAGTAGTAAACTTGATTTGGTAAGCATCAGCTCCTCTACAGATGTTAGTATTCCACTGGTCTCCAGGCTTGCAGTTCAGATCCAGCTTCATTTCACAAGTGGCTGATGGACTGTGTTAAACTGTTTTTCTACTTAAGTCAGTGTACTGCCAAGTAGCCACATCACTAGGAAAATCACGATTGTCAGGGAGAGACTGAAGACCTGAAGCCAGTCCCTTCAACCAGTTCTTAGTTACAGTATATTGGAGCCAGTGGAGTGATGAGAAATTACTCCATCTGTACATGTGGTGGTGGACACAGTTCCACCTCATCAAACAAAATGTTTTCTGCTCAGGCCAGCACTGAGTCCCAATGACAGAGCTCTAGGAGGAGTTTGGCAGCTGCTGTCCCTGCAACTGTCCCACAATGTGCAGATGTCTGTTGTGCCCAGTGCTTGAGCTGTTGATGCCTGTCAGCAGCATGAAATTTACTTCATAAGAAAAAAAAAGTGGAACAAGTAATCAGAAGTAATTATGGACCACTTCTCCTAGAAAATGGCATTGTTGCCCATTTCTACCTAATGTTTTGGTAGTTTGCATCATTTCACCATATATAAGAAGGGGATAACTAATGTTGGTGATGCAGAAACATCAGCTCTGAGACCTTTCCTATTGGTGCAATAATACCAGCTTGCTTTAGTTTTTGTTGCATGCTGTCAGTAGCCATAGTGTTATATATACAGTCAAGGAGTTTGCATAGCCTGACAAATCCAGAGAAAGGAGAGATTCCTCAGAAGCCTGGATTCCCAGGGACTCGTCAAAGCAAGAAGAATTTCATGCTCTTTCTGAACTTGATCCCTCTCTGGAGGATAGGAAATTATTCTGGAAATAAATTGATTGGTTGAGATGGGCTCTGCAGGAGAAGGCCTCTGGAACTCTTTAGCTCTTTGTCCAGTGTTTCATTCCCTAGGGCCACAGTTATTGCAATATTCTTTGCAGGAGTGGATGTGGCTCACTTTGTATCTATCCACAGTACTGCTGGAAGCATCCTCTACTGTACAGAGCATGTTCCTCCAACTGTATTTTCCCTCTGCTCTCTTCAGGTTTTGTTGTCTCCTGTTTCTATCAAACAGCTTTTCAGCTTCAGAGGAATTCATGACCTGTAGACACCTTCCCTATTGTCTTTCCTTCCACAGCAAGAGTTCAGCAATGCTGTTGGTCAGCCTGTGTTGCCAACATCCCTTGAACACTTGCTTCCCCTTTTAGTTAATCCTCACAGACTATGTCAGGCAAAGGAAATACTGTATCAGACTGTTTCCCTCCTCTTAAATCTTTCCCTTTCTGCAGTGTCTATAGAAAATTTGATGAACAGTTGGGTCTCTCCTGAGAACACATCTTACTACAGTAGTGAATACTGTCTCATTTCTCTCCAGTCTCTGTTCATCTGAAGGTCTTTAGTGGACATATTTGAGCTGTCACCTTGCTGAGGGCAGAAATCATGGTGATGTTTAATTCTATGCTTGTATGTCTCCTTGCTTCATGAATGGTCTTGGTTCAGGACCTAGGTTCTAAACTTCACCTAAATGTTTCAGTGTTTAATCACAGAATGGCTTGGGTTGGAAGGGACCTTCAAAGACACAACCTAGTCCAACCCCCAAATAATATTGCTTATAATAAAGTGTTTATAATAATGTCAGCTGTTTGTGGAAGCCTCATCCCTGAAAGCTTTTAAGACAAGGCTTGATGGGGCTCTGGGCAACCTGATCTAGTGGATGGTGTCCCTGCCAGGCAGGGGGGTTGGAACTAGATGACCTTTAAGGTCCCTTCCAACTCTGATGGTTCTATGATTCTATAAGATTACTACCTGATGTCTTCTAAGACTGTGCTACAAATTGCAAACATTGGGGAGATTTGCAGATTAACAGATGGAATATCTTACCTGAAAATAACATGAAGATGTTGCTGTCTTTTAAATTTGCCTTTGGTGTACACCAGAGGTTTCATTTTATATTAATATGTACAGATTTTGTGCCTTTACTTGAAAAATTGAAGTGCTTTCCACAACAGATCAACTCTGATTTTGAGCCAGATTTCAAGGCAACTGAGGTGTCTCTGGGCAATTAAAATCCTCAGTTAACATATTAATTATTTTTCTAATGACAATCTTTTTGTCTAGTAAAGGGACAAGAAAATGTCTAACTTGTATACTGGTTTGTGAGATATTTAGCTAATTTACACATGAGAATTGGTTAGTATTTGTCTTGCAGTCACAAAACTGAGCATTTGTTCTGAGGGATTCTCTATATATTTCCTCCTGTAGCAAGATGTGTGAAGATAGTGCTTCAGGTAGCTGCTGTAATGAGCAAAAATGAAAGATACAGGAGTTTCTTTTACATGTTTTCATTTATTGAGATAGAAGGAACAGATACTCTGGCATAAATAACCAGTGCTAACTTCCTTTCTCTGATCTTTATAGAAACTAAAACTTTTCAAATATCAATCTGCAGAGGCTGAAAGAAGTCATTCTGATCTCTGGCTCTAGAAACAAACTGTTGACCAGAGTGAAAGAATTAATTTTACAGCCTTGGATAGTTTTCTTGGAAAGATTGAGTTGTTATTAAGCAGTACTGCATGTCATGACTGGGGATCTGTTGGGCTAGTTATTATACAAACTACTTCAAGGCACTGAACAGTTCACAGGCTAAGAGCAAGTGATGTAGAAAGCATGGGCAGCAGCAGGAGGCAAAGATGCAGTAGAAATGTAATCGTGTATGAGTTGATGTGTGCACAAGTATATAGACATCTAAAACAGGTATACATTTTAGCTGTTTGCATGGCAGCTTTACCATGATCAGGGGTTTATTTTTTTGTTTCCTAAACACTGCAAAAAGTGGGGTTGAGTAGGGATTTGAAGCAAGATGGCAGGTGCCAGCAGGGTATGAGTCTTAGGATAGTTTCATGCCATGCATAAAGATGATTATAATATACTTGTATGCTAAGCAGAAAAAACCCCAACCAACCAAGCTGACAAAAACCAAACCAAGTACTCAGACACTGAAGAGATGGAATAGGGGCTCAAGTGTCAGCTACAGAGACTAATACTGGCTTCTTTAGGGAGAGGAACAAACTAGAAGAAAATAAAAAGTGGAGGAGGAGAAGAGGAGATGGAATAATAGCAGAAAGGAAGGAGATAAGAAACCTGAAAGGACAGAGGTTGAGGCACAGCTGGGCTTGTCAGAGCTGGGTAGCAAACAAGAAACCTTTATGGTAAGTGACAGGTGATGAAAGAGAAGGTGTTAGGAGAAGTGAGAGAGATAAAAACAGAAAACAGGGAGGCAGTAAACATCAACTGAATCAATTTGAATTTGCTAGTGATTTTAGAAGGAGAAATTGGCTAGGAAAACCACTCCTGAGTGGACTCCCCTCCCTACTTTTCCCTTTACTCCTGCATTGTGCTAATCTTGTAAAGAAAATAAACTACTTATCTTTTGGGGATTCAGGGCTGATATTCTTCAAAAAACTCTGTTCTTCCCAGCCAGAAAGTGAATGGATACTTGGGCTGTGAGTAGGTTCAACATAAACAGCACAGCTTCTGTATTCTCTCACCTGTTCATCTCACCTCTTTATCATACAGATTTGAAACATGATACTGCTGATTTTCCTGGCCCTTGAGGTGATGTGTTTGTGTATGCATCTGAGGAAATAAATGCCTTTACACTTTTTTTGCAACAGCAACTGGCCTACCCAGTCATGAACTAAGGAGATGGCAAATGCTGTACAAGTGCCACATGAAAACCAAACAGAAGTGCCAGGAAATGTGCAATCTAAATGTAAAGAAAAGAGTTCATAGATAACCAGAAGCAGACAATAAAGAAATCCAGAAGGCAATGTTCATCAGACCAATGATAGTCTATCTGATCACAGGCTCTCCAATTAACCTGAAGTGCACTTCAACAGTAATTACATTTCTGAAGCTTTTCATCTACTGTAAATATACTCCAGAGTAAATCTATTCATATGTAAGACAGCACTTTTCTAGTCCATCTCTACTAAAGTTTGAGCACATCCAGGCACATGTGCCTCTTCTACTGAAGCAGAAGTGTAAATACAGTGCAGATAGTCAGATCCCTGGGGGTAGCATGGCACTGGAGATCCCCTGCCCTGTGGGACCTTCACGGCTGAACAGGGTGGTGGCAGCTGGGGCTCCTACCAGGCTTGCTGTAGATCCTGAGCAACATTACTCTTTCTGGATTAAATGTGTGAAGGTGTCACAACACAGCCTATCTCTATGCAAATGGTGCTTTCTGTGACTCAGTGTAGGTTTTTCATGATGTGTGAGCCAGGCAGTATAGCTAAATAGGTATATCAAGTTTAGTTTTGCTTCCCATTCACAAACTTTATGTCTGTAGTGCTCAGATAGTTGAAGGAAGAAGCAGGGAGAAAATTTATTGCCACACTGTGGGGTTGTGTTGTCTTCTGCAGCCACACTCAGCACAGCAGGAGATGGGAGATTAAAGAGGGGGCACATGTCTGAGAGTTCTTCCTTGCTCATGCAGTAATTTGGTTATGCAGCATTCGTGGTCTGCGTAACCTGCTGGTACAGTGTGGGTGGCTTTGAAGGTAGGAGTGGAGCTGTAGGTTGTTCACACTGCTGATGGAGAATGAAACTTCATCTCTATAGAAGCTGCATTAAAATTGGATTAGGAAGAGACCTGTGCTTTTATCCCAAATAACTAGCAGCAGAGACATTAAGGAAAAGACTGGAGTATATTACTTTTTGCTTTGGGTGGAGCTATTAAGTCTAAAATAGTTTCTGTGGTGCTGAAGAAAATTGATGGTGACTATGGTTGTGAGAAGTGGTTTTACAGTCCTGCTTATTTTGGAAGTTTGTGTTATGTGTGCTCCTAACAGACAGCTGGAAAAAGTATGCCTGTGAATTAATTTTTCTGATATTGTCTTGGAAGATGATGTGGCTCTTTGCACACCTTTGGGATCACCCTGCTTTATTTCCAGTGTAAATACACTTTCTCAGTAAATGCAAAGGGTCACCAGACTATAGGCAGTTGGTAAATTTGGGGCTAAAATGGATTATGTCCATGAGATATAATGCCTTTTGAAAGGCAGAGGGAGATAACAAAGCAATATGTGCTTTTAGGGTTTTTTAAAATTTCATGGCTGCTATGTGTTTTGAAAGCCTTTTAATCTATGGGGAGTGTGATCAAATCACATTTTGTTTTAGAAATTTTTTTTTTAGCTGAACATTTTGGAACAGTAGAGCAACTTTCTAAGCCCACTACCTTGCCTATTGCTTTGATTCTCTTCTTCATTTTTGTGCTTTTGTGGAATTGACAATTTTGGTAGTGGTTTTGATCATATTGTTGTAAGACCTTTTTTCCTTGCTTTCTCACTGTCACTGAGTGCACAGCAGAAACCAATGGCTATGAACATGAGGGTGAGGTGACAGTCTTCAGAGGCTGCAATGTGAGGAGAAGGGGGTATTGGACTGTCCTGTTGCTGAAGTACTTTCCCTGCTAGTGCAGTAGAGATGCTATACAGTGTAAGGATGCCTGGTCATCAAAGAGAAGGAGGGAGAATTAGCTGAAATACAGACATCATAAATGTTGCCCTTGTAGCCAAATTGTGGATATCTTTCACTTCAAAGTTTTACTGTTGTGTGTTTGGAGAGCCTTCTGTCCTTGCTGGTTTGCTCTCCCTGATTTAGATATAAGTTGCTCTGTTTCATTGCTTCTCTCTGTATGGTTTTGTCAAGTGTGGGGTTTTTAGGATGGATTGAGGTTGGTTAGAGAAGCAGAATTTTGTTCATTGTATTTTGTGGTCTGATCTTGGACTATTTGAACTGTGGGACATCTGATCAGCTCCAATATGGGACACTGAAATTTACTTTCTTTGTGGCTGGTCCCAACCAGTATCCAAGGTTATCAGTAAATTGGTGGGAAGTAGAAATGCTGGTCGGCTGCTGCCCATCTAAGCTTAGTCAATGTGAGGATTTTGCAATGAAGCTGGAGATGCATTGGTGGTGTCTTGTTTTCTTTCAGTTTCTTCCTGTTACATGAATATGATGCTTAATCTGAAAAGGTTATTAAAGTTAACAGAGTTCTAATTTTAAACACGTGTGTTTCAGCACTGAAGTGTATGACAACATCAATCTCTACCGGACCATAATGTAGTACACAGTTAACATGGGTAAGATATGCTCAGTGCCAAACAGTGAAATAAATCAAGTCATAAAAATGTTGGCAAAGACAGACAGATTTTGCTGGAAAAAAAAGCAATGTTTTAAAATGTCACTGATGTTGCCTATGGGATACATGCTGAGTTAACCTCATTGAACTTTTCCCCAGGAATTGATGCGCTTACAATTGGCGGGTCATTATGCTGCTCCACCTGTGTAGTGTTAAGGTCAGTGTGTTTTTCTGATTATAAAAACCATCCATACCCCATTCCATTATAAACTCACTACCATTCATATAATGGAATGTGCCAAAGCTCGGAGCTCGTTGCAGCTGCCCCCGGTCCATGTTTAAGATCAAACAAAGTGGTTCAGGTAATTTGAGCACCTTTCAGTCAAGCTTCATTTGAAGTGATCTTTTGTTGTTTACAGCTTTCTTTTCTTCTTTTGTAACCTGCTAAGCATCCATCTGATGTCAGTATTGGTTTTGTTTTGTGTGGCCTGCCCAAGCGTTCTTACTGAATTGAGAAATGGGATTTATATGGTCATAGCAAGGAGGTCCTGGGAGCAGCAGGCAACCATAACATTGCAGTTGCACGCATCCATGCGTGGGCAAAGCACAGAATGCATCAACCACCCACCCTCACGAGGCATTTTCTGAAACCTCCAGCTTCTCACCGTGAATAAACTGAGTCATCACGACACACAAATCAGCCATCACGGTAGACACTAATGTGTGAGATGGAGGAATGTGTGACTGGCACTAACCACTTTCTAAAGGAACCTGGGAGATTATGTGCATGCGTAACACACTGCTGCTGTATGCATCTTCCTGCACAGCTTAGTCTTCTGAATTGCCATGTGTTATCAAAGAGAGCCAGAATGTGCATTAAAGCTTATCTGGTATTATTTCTGTCACTGAAATGTTGTTACGGTTGGGGCTTTTGTTTGTGTGTTTGTTGCTACATTTTTCTTTGTTATTAATCATCTCTTGATTAATAACTAATTCTGTCAAGAGTAAGAGTTCAGTGAAGTGTATGTAATAGGTCTTAACATTCTTCCAGTTTCATGAGGATGTATCCTTTCTGTATTAAGTTTTGCACTTTGTAGTAGCCAGTGAGAACCTTGGGTGCTGGCAGTTTTGCTGGGGGTTTAGCCTCTGTGCAAATTAAGCAGTACTGTAATTGCTGAGGAAATACATGCAGCCTCTTGATGACAACTGAGAATTTGGGTGACCACCTCTAACAGCACTCCTCCTTTCCCCTCTCTGTAACTGCAGACTTGGTGGCATTCTACATTAAACACAATGTGAAACTTGCCTGGTTGGTTGTGCTGTCTACAATGCAGTCCCACGAAGTGTGGTGAAGAGTCACAGGAAGACTCTTTGGTGAAAAGTAATCCTTGAATTTTCTAGCCTATGAAAAACATTCACAACCTGACATTTCCCATAACAATTTAAATTTTGCAGCTATTGCATCAGGTAAGTACATCTTCAGAGCTGCTTGGAAGTGTATTTTATTACTCTGGGGAAAAAAAAGTAGTTTCCCTCTCAGGATGGACTGCTCCAGGACAAGCAAACCAGATGCAGAATTTAGTCTATAGCAATGAACAGTATGTGCCTGCAAGGGCATTTACTTGACCTTGCAGATCAGCCTTTTGTTGCATGTGGGCATTTGAGATAAATGCCAGTACTTGTTAGCAGTGTGAAGACCTGATGGGTACAGGGAGTGCAGGACCTTTCCAGATTCTTGGGGAGGCCTGAGCACTATCCACAGCCCTGTGTTTAAATACCTAATTTAGATTCTTAAGTTAGTTTCCCTACATATACCCTGTATAGTCAGAGTGAAATCATGTTCCTGGTGGTATTTTGGGGCACTCTCTTTTCTCTCTTAACTGTATAACTTAACTGTAGAGCCTCATTCAAGTGCCCAGATCTCAAGGCAAGTTATAAAAGACTGGAGTGAGAAGGTATAGAAATGTTACCCGCACCCCCTCCCCNCCTCAATTACAAAGGGCTTTGTACTGTAGTACATGGTGCCTCCTGCAAGTAATTTCTGGCTTTTGAAAGGTCTTCTCTAGAAGAGACAAAGAACAGCATGTTAACTGTCTACTTTGGGTAGGGAAGAGAGCTTACCTTGATCCATTTCTTATAAAAATCACCCATGTGAGCTTTACATTGTATTTGGTCTGTCTGTGGCCACTATAGCACATGTACTTTTTGTGATATGCTATTTGTTTACATTAAGACACAGCCCAATGTTTTATTAAAAGTGCCTTTAATTAGAGTTTATCACATATGGAGTTCATCCTTTTAAAACACAAGTTACTGAAGGAAAGAAAAAGATCTATTGTTCCTATGCTAAATACTGCTACTGTAGAGTTGTTACTTGTGGTTTATTTAGGACTCTACATACAGAAACCTTTCAGACATTCTTTTGCAGTGTAGTTCTTCAGCCAAAATAAAAAAACTCAAGAAAACCAAACCAACCCAAACCCCCCAAAAAACAGAGGAATTGTTTTTTATAAAACAGCACACATAGGGAGAACCTGTACTGAGAGCTATTTTCTGACCAAAAGCACAGAATTAAGATTGGAAGAGACCTCCAAGATTATTAAGTCCAACTGTCAACCTATCACCACCATGCTGGTAAACCATGTCCCTAAGTACCACATCTACAGGCTTTTTGAACCCCTCCAGGGATCATGACTCCACTACTTCTCTGGGCAGCCTGTGCCAATGCCTAACAACTCTTATAGTGAGGAAATTTTTCCTGATATCCAATCTAAACCTCCCCTGATGTAACTTTGGGCCATTTCCTTTTGTCCTGTCACTGGTAACCCAGGAGATGAGACTGATTCCCCACTACAACCTACTGTACCTTATGCACTCATATTGCCTTTCTTTCTGCTAATGATAATCAAAAAGATGTAAAGAGTGTGTTTCAAACTTTGCAGCTTTTCTCATGTTTGTCTGATAGGCAGAAGAGCCAACAGATCCACCCAAATCTATCCAGATGCAAAAAGGATGGTGGTTAGCCAACCTGCAAGCATGAAAGAAACTCCCTGACTTGTACTATAGACCCTCAGCTAAATGCTGATGGTCCCAGCAAAGGCAGAAGTTTGGGAGGCAATGGTAGGAGGAGAGGTGGAGCTGTGAAACATAGCCCTTGCTTTCCTAATGTCCTCTTAATTCAGATAATATAAATAATGGCTGGATGATAGTTATAGATTAATGGAGAAAATAAGGAATAGATTAATTTCTGGCACAGTTCCCTCTTCCTGTTTACATTGGTCCTTATTTCCAGCACCAGTGTCATTGGAGGAACAATTCTCTGTATTTGCTTACTATCTACCAGCCTTGTAAGAGGATAACTGTACTTTTGGGAAAGCACGAGGGGCTTTAAGGGCAACAGCAGAAACAAAGATGTGCATTAAAAACAACACAGCCAAACAATGCTGTTGTTCAATTTATTAGGAAAAGAATGCTTGCAAGGAAATTTGGTAAGTTTGCCATTTTCCCCATTATATTACAGAAGCAGAAGGCTGTGAAGGTGATGTGTTCCATCTAATGTAGAAATGTTTTCCCAGTGAGGTGCCAGAGCCCTGGCACAGACTGCCCAGAGAGGTTGTGGAGTCTCCTTCTCTGGAGATACTCAAAACCCATCTGGATGTGCTTCTGTGTGACCTGGTCTAGAGAATCCTGCTGTGGCAGGGGGGTTGGACTAGATGATCTTTCGAGGTCCCTTCCAACTCCTAATGTTCTGTGATTCTAACCTTGAGTATTTAGGAATTTAAAAGAACCCCAAAATAACTCAATGGGACAGGATCTGCTTTAAAGTCTGAGATCAACAGGAGTCTTTCCATCATACCCAAAACATGTGAGATCAGGCCACAGCTGAATTTATGTCAGAGGAGCTGAAAAGTTTTACTTGGATCCATCCAAGCCGTTGTCCATACCAGAGAATGGTACATTGACAACCTTGGAAGCATCTCCACTCTGTGCTGTTGGAGTTTTGGTGGTGCTTTATAATCTCTTCTTCCTCTACTGACTGTGATCAGCTAGAATCATGGGACTTTCAAAACTCTTGAGATGAAAAGCTTTATAATTTCTTTTGGTAAAATACCAACATGCTTTTAATTTTCAGGATTTCCACAGTCAACACCTACATTGCTTTCATAGTATTTTGCAGCTTTGCCCTTGCATGACATGTGGAAACACTTTGGTTTTGACATACACAAATATTTTGATTTAATTGGGAAATTTAAGTCTACTCTATTTAAAGCCAACAGAGTAACTTGCTGAAAAAAATCCATTGTTTTGTGAAATTATATTTTAAAAGACTAATTAGGAAGAATGGAGCTAGAAAGTGAATAGTGTTGTTATGTATTAGTCCAAGTCCTGTTCTTGCTGAAGTCACTTTGATTAATTTTCTGTTGCATTCTTTTAAATGCTTTTGAAATAGCATAACACCTATTCACTGTATATGTGAGGAAATTCCTTCATGTGAGTAAATCAGTGAGGCTGTAATATTTTTTTTTTAATATTCTGTCTTCCTTGACTGATCAAACTTACCTGACTGCATTGTCTGTCTGTCAGTCCCTCACCAAATTACTTTTGAAGCCATTGGCTAATCTCAAGTGAAGCAGAGGAGAGTAGTTGTCTTTGAGATAATCTTCTGTTCCTACAGGTCTCAGGGGCTGGGGAGTGGAAGGACAGCCAAGTTGGGGCTGGGGGAAAGGGAGGTAGAGCCTGTCACCCTCTCCACCAGCTGGGTCAGTCGCTGGGATTGTCTATACCTTTGCTTCAAGTGTTTTATTTGCAGAGGAATAAATAGGAAAAAAAAATTGGGACCTTTTGGTTTGGTGGTGAGGAAGGATAAAGCTGTTCAGGAAAACAGCTTCATTAATTCTACTGCTAGCAGGGCTGTTTATTTTTCTTTCCAGGAATGCTCTCTGAATCAGACCTGAATGTCTCTAATGCAAACGTTCAGCTTCTGGTTAAAGGTTAGAAAAATACAACAATCAAGTTAATTTAGCAAGTTGATACTGAGGAAAAGTACCAGAAACATTAGTATGTGACCATTTAAGCTAATGTGTTGCAAGGTATAAATTCATCAAATTAGTGTCTTTTCTGTTTGCAGGTCTTTACACTGTAGTGGGGTGGCCATGGCTGCATGTTAAATGCCCACCAAAGGTACTCTGTCACTCTCCTCAGCTGGACAGGGGAGATAAAATACAGTGAAAGGATTGTGGGTCAAGATAAGGACAGGGAGAGATCATTTGCCAGTTACTGTGATGGGCAAAACAGATTTGACTTGTGGAAATTAGTTTAATTTATTATCAATCAAATCAGAGTAGGATAATGAGAAATTAAATTTTAAATACAACTTCCCCTCTGCCCCTCTTCCTGGGCTTAATACTCCTGATTTCCTCTAGCTTCTCTACACTCAGCAGCACAGGAGGATGTGGAATGGAAGTTGCAGTCAGTTCACCACATGCTGTTTCTGCCTCTCTTTCCTCCTCAGGAGGAGGAATCCTCACACTCTTCCCCTGCTCCAAACTGAGTCCTTCCCACGGGCTATAGTTCTTCATGAACTGCTCCAGCGTGGATTCTGGGGGTCACAGGTCCTGCCAGGAAACCTGCTCCTGTGTGGGTTTCCCACAGTGTTGCAGCCTCCTTTGGGTGCACCCATCTGTTCTGGTGTGGGGTCCTCCCTGGGCTGCAGGTAGATACCTACTTGTCTGTTAACCTCCATGTGCTGCAGGCCTACAGCCTGCCTCACTGTGGGCTTCACCATGGAGTGCAGAGGCATCTCAGGTCCAGTGCCTGGAGCACCTCCTCCATCTCTGACCTTGGTGTCTGCAGAGCTATTTCTCTCACATATTCTCACACACTTTGGCTGCAATTGGCATTGCACAGCAACTGTTTCCCTTTCTTAAATATGTTATCACAGAAGCACTATCACTGTCACCAATGGGCTCAGCTTTGGCCAGTGTCAGGTCTGTCTTGGAGCCAGCTAGTATTGGCTCTTCTGGACATAGAGGAAGCTTCTAGCTGCTTCTCATGGAAGACAGTCTCGTAGCTCCCTTGCTACCAAAACCTTGCCACACAAACTCAACACATACACACAACTGAGTTCTTGAAGTGCTTGAGAAAGCCTAATGGAAATATTTGTTCAAAAGGCAAGTTTTAACCTCATTGACATTCCAATTTTACTGCTTAACCTTAAGTTGAATAGTATTTTATCCCACCAGTAATTCCACCAGTTTAAAAGGAACATCCATGGACCAAAGAATGCTTCATTGATTTCTGCACAAAATTGGACAGTAGATCATTCTGATGGTCCTTAGGAGAATGTCACCAGGCTCCACACTGACATCCAGGCAGGATATGGCTGATTCCATGCCCCAAGGCTTGCTGTGTTATGATGTGTGTTTCAGCCTTTCTTCTAGAACTCAGGTTTAACACCTGCAGAACTGAGTAGTCTTCCAACTTGTTTACTTGTGCAGACATCTATAAACAGTAATTAATTAAACTGTGGACTTTCATTGCAATGCCCTACAACCTAATCCATGATGGATTTGGGACACCTCCTTGACAGAGGGGTTGTTACCAGAAAAACAGGTTAAAAAAATTCTCCTTTAGGCCTTAAAGTGCAGTGTTAAAACTGTAATTCTCTTCTGTGAGGGTTCAGTGGCAGCAAAAAAGCATTGGGTTAAGCTTAGCTGACAGTCCTCATTAAAATTAAATGAAACTATGGCTTGAACCTTCATTAAGAACCATTCTCTTGTTTTTCAGGAGGGAAACTACTAGGCTACCTTTCATCTACCCTTGGTTAGCAGTTCTCCAGAATACCTTTGTTATATAGCTCAGAATTGTATTACTGTGATCTAGAGGAAAGCAGGTGCTTGAATCCAGCTTCTGTTCTCTTATGTAGGATTATTTTTGTGCCCCAAATAAAGCCACTACATGTTCTCTTTTGTAAAATCTGGATCTTGTTTCACAACTGAGACTGTAATGGTAGAATTACTCATTTCCTCTTGGGTTACTTTGCCCAATTTCTTAGCTTTCTCATGAATACAACTGTAGTAGCCATTTATTATGGTTTATACAATCAGAACATAAATTTTAATTAAAAAGTTGAAACATAAGCAGGAATCTGGTTTGGAGCTATGTATCTGAGGCTAGTTTTATCTGCCCAGGAACAGAGAAATCTCACCTTTTAAACTATGTCTTGTGGGTTCTATCAGTAGTATTAAGTTTTTACTGGTGTCATGATTATTTTCAGGAATAAAATTTTGGATCTTAGGTGTACTAACTCTTGACCCTCAAAACCTTTGTTATAAAATATTTCTCTTTTAAAAAAACAAACCAACAAACAACACATAATGAAGTTTAGATGTTTATGTTGTAAAAAATGTAATTACAAAAAATCAGTATGTTGTTATAATCTTCCCAAGAGCATACAGAAGTCAGTCAGTGTTGAGAACAAGCATGCTGAAATGTGGCAAACAATACTTATAAGTGGTTTTCATTCTGCCCATCAGTGATATCAGACAAAAAACATGCAGTAATGATGAATATGCTTCAGTGGCTGATGTTCCTGTTTAAATCCATAAGAAGTTTCTATAAAGAAATTTTTTGGATTCTATTGTTATAACTGCATAAGAAAACACATTCAGATATCATGGTCTAAAAATACTATATTTTAAATTAATCCTAACCCCTCAAATCACAGATTTATTTCTCATTTCTGAGATCTCATTCTGAGAGTAGTTGCTGTGATCTGTGTCCTAAAATACAACTTGCTAATTATGTGTTTGTTTCATGTCTTTTCCAACGGAATAGGTTGTAGCATGAATGCAAATGTTTGGAGTGTTTTAGCTAAAATATAAACTCTTGACTTTTCAGGTCTGTATTGGCCCTTGTTAACTGCAGCTGTTGACATATATATGAGTTTTCCTTTGTCACTTTGTTCCACATTGAAGTCAGAGGGAGATTTGCCTTAAATTTTATTGGAAGCAGGATCAAGCACACAACTAGATGGCATTTCTGTATTTGTCTGGAGGTAATATGATAATAACAAGAGCTTTGCTGCCAATTAATTTTAAAATGTCAGGGAATATTCTAGGCCTCATTGTAAAGTATAAGATGGAGCTGATGGTATGTTCCAAAACTGATGTCTGGTTGAGAGAATGGTTTGTTGCAATGGTTTGTTCTTTGTAGGTCAAAGGAGTGGTTGATGTAGGCATTAATATTCAACAGCCTTCTAGTAATACCTCCCTGCCTCACTGCCTGAGAAGGTTAAGATGCTGATGCTTCAAATAATTTTTCTCTTAAAGAAATACAGATGGGGGTAAGAAGTATGACAATACAGGGACAATGAATGAAATAAGAGATTTAAAATGTTCTCTTTGCTGTGGAATGGGAGTTGGCCACAGTGGGCAGCTGGAAGGAACCATAAGTGAAAAGAGCCTACTTCAATCTGTCCTGGTTTTTGTATATTTATTACTCCTCCATCTTCAACCAGTGCCTGTCCTGTGACTGGTACAGTAAGTGATGCCTTGTGCCCTACCCCTCCTACCTAGGAGTAAAGGGAGGGTGGTAATATTGATGAGGGAGGAAGAGGAGGTATGCCCTGAGAATGAAAAGGGATGGGGAGGAGAGGAAGATGGGTGGTCACCTAGGAATGTGGCATGGATTGTGATGTGAGGGACATGACACAGAGGAACAGGGACCTTGATGACAGCCTGGGATAGAGGGAGGCAGGAGGGAAACCATATGCAGCGCTTGCAGGGAATGATGTTCACAGTGTCAATAGAGATATTTACAGGCCATAGCAGTGATGAACATCTTCTAGTGCATGTGTGTGGATCCATTTGTGTTGCACACAGTAGTGTTCATGCAGAGAGGGAAGCACTGCTGATAGAAATACTCTACAGCTGGATCTGAGCTCTGCAGGATCAATCCCTTGATACATATGTGCGTGAACCTTTCATTTGCAAAGATTCAGGCTCATGTCTGAAGATTATTATTAAAAACTTCACTTTTGATATCTATGCTTGGTTGCTTTCTGTTGCCTTTATTGTGTGTTTGTTTTATATGTAACAAGTTATGTAGTACATTAGACAACTCTTTTCTTCTATCTAGTAGCAATATACACTACAGACATCACGCAGGCTTTGGTTTTTAGCAACACAGTTGTCATGGTGGAAGGTACAATAGATTCTTAATGGCAGAGAATGATGTGATTTTTGTATCACATAGCATAAGAAGTTAAGAGGTTTTTCTGCAAAAAGTTCTCAGAGAACTCTTTGGGGAAGAAGAAGTCTCTGGGGAGGAGATACTGGAAATGTGGGACTGTTTCTGAGCAGAGAAATGAGTGTACCTGACAGTTCTAGGAAACATTGTACATACTGCATATCTTTCTGCAACTCATATTTACTCTGCATCATTTTGTTAGTAGTCCCTTAAATTTTGCAAGATGTCTTTACAGCTTTTTCTGTAAACCTCTGCTCTGTTTATTGGTATAACACTTTCCATAAAGTGCATACAGGATACTGAGTATTTTCTTTTCTTTTGTCTGCTTTGACTTTCTCTGGATGTACCATCTAGTTTGCAATTTTATAGTTGCCTAGTAAAATCAGACTATTCTTAAATAATCAGGTAGTATTTTAATATGCTTTTTTAATATGCCTTATGTTTCTATTTCACATACATGAATCTATTCACAATAATACACATTTTCTGCCACTCTTAGGATTGCTTTGTCCATTTATCTTAATATAAAGTCTTACATCTAGAGAGGTTCATACACAGGTCTGGCTCATAGAATAACAGCTCCTTCTGATATAACCTGACATGCCTAACCCAGGATCCCAACAGTCATTGACTCTTTAAAAAGGTGCCAAAGAGAGGTGGAACAGAATCCTTCCTGGGAAAGCTTTACCTGGGTGTCAGTCTTTTTCAGGAGGGGCCTGTCTTTTCCTTCTGAGTATGCAAGGGAGTCTTGGGAGCCTACATTCCTAAATTAGGTGTCTCAAGTACTCAAAGCTTGAGTCAGATTAATCTGAGCCCCTGATAGTGCTATTGAAGACATCGAACTTGAAGACCTGAAGCCACTGGTAATAAAACTCTATCAGGTAAGAGATATCTAGCATTCTCAGTGAAGCCCAGTGACAGGACAAGGGGCAGTGGCTGTAATCTGAAGCATAGGAGGTTCCATGTGAATACAAGAAAAATTTTTTTCCCAGTTCAGGTGCCAGAGCACTGGAACAGGCTGCCCAGAGAGGTTGTGGAGTCTCCTTCTATGGAGATATTCAAAACCCGTCTGGATGCGCTTCTGTGTGAGCTGGTGTAGGGAATCCTGCTGTGGCAGGGGGGTTGGACTAGATGATCTTTTGAGGTTCCTTCCAGCTCCTAACATTCTGTGATTGTGTGCTGTGCACTATCTACAACAGGGCATCCAACATGGTCAGGGTTTCCCAGTAGGAGTCTCAGCTGATCACAGTAGAGCAGCCCTGTTTTCAGCCTGCGGAGGAGAAGAGCATCCCTGTTTTATCTCCTCCCTCCTAAAACCCCTTTGGAGTAAGTAGCATTCCTGGGAGATGAGCAGACTCCAGCTGTGCAGTAGACCTGATGAATGCAGTGATGATTCTTAAGTAGACTGGTGTGGGCCACACAGGCTTTTTGAGACAACTATCTGCTGAGTGTGATGCTTCTCTAAATAGTAGATTAAAGCAGTACCAGTGCTTGGTACACTATGACAGTTCTCTTCTTGGAGTGATTGCTGTTGATGCATACTGTCCTTGGGTTTGAAAAAATGAAGAATGGAGATTTTTAGTCTTTGACATAACAGTCTCTAGGAGTATCTGTGAAGCTAGTGCAGTCCACACTGGCCTTTAGGGACATGAGGATTCTTATTAGGAGAGGGTGTGTTGCCCTACCCATATGATCTTGGACCTGTTAAGAGGTAGTCACTGTCCCACCTGTGTCTGGTACTGCAGCAGCACTTCTCAGGGTGCTTCTGATGTTAAAGACCAACCAAGTGAAAAATACAAATTTCCTCTTAGGTGCATCATAAAGCAGCAGTGAAGACAAACATTGTGGACTTTGAAGTATTTGATAGTAGCATATGAGCAGATCTAAGGTTATTTCTTTAATCCTACAGTGTGGAAAAAAAAAGAGTGAAGCTGTGTAGTGTTGTCTTGGTTTAAGATGTTTTATTACTTCTTCAGAGTTATCTTTTTGGGAATTTTTCTATTCAGGCCATGTTGCATGTTTACCTGTTCTTGTGTACCTGATATGTCCTTTAAAAATGTTGGCAGTGTTTCAGATCTTTTTTCTGTAACAGGTAAGTCTGGATGTTTCTTATCCCTTACTGTGCCAAACTGCTGAGATGAGACTGTGTTTCTGCTACTGATGTAAGAGAAATTAAGAAATTAATTATATCTTAGCTGCATTATGCTGCAGAAGCTTCCTATGTAGCTTTATGTAGTGAACTGAGAGGATTGTCACTGAATCAGTACAAAAGTGTTGAATGTGTATTAATTGTGTTTAGACATAAGTAGACAACAGTGTAGTAGCTTAGAGTGTTCTCATGTAAAACTTGTAAAATGTAATTTCTTTTTCAGAAACTCTTTTGGTTTATATACTTGCAGGAGTACAAATCTTAATTCTTGGAATCATTTGGTTGGACATGTGATCTCTATCTTTCAGCATGGTCTCCTGGATTCATCAGGCAGCACTCCTTTTGCTTCTTCCAGAAAGAGAAGAAATAAAGCATTATTTTTTTCCTTTCTTGTTCTGAACTCCAAGAATTTCCCTCTGATCATTGCCCCCTATTCTGACTTCCATTTGCTTGTGCCCAGGAGAATTGTATAAGTGCTCTCAGAAGATGCAGACTGCTCTTAATTGAACTTTTTCTTTGTTATATGCTAAGAGTACCCCTGGTTACTGTGCTGCCAGCTTTTGTTATGTTTATGACTAATAGGCCCACATCAGGAATCAATCCCACCCACCATCACCCAACCTTGCTGGGGTGACCTTGAGGCCAACTCTTTCATTTTGATTCTAATTTGTGCAGTGATTTGCACATCACTGAAGCAAAGTTAAATGTAAGAGGATACATTAACATAGCAGTACAGCTAGACTGGAAAGTACAAAGGTCAGGAGATGGAAAAATGAACTGCCTAATAACATCCATTTGCCCCATTGCTGATGTATAATGGCTTTGATTTCCAATTAGTGTTTATTAGAGGCATAAGTATGTTGTACCATAGATGGGCATTATTGAGACAAATGCACTTAAAGTTCTTTGGTGTTATTATAGTATGCATCCCTCTGAAATATTTGCAGCCTTCATTTCAGTCTTTTGAAGAGCAGCAGTTTAAAAGGATGCCACTAAACCATGGAAGCCTGCAGCTCCCTCATGCTATTAAATGATTGCTTTGAAACTCTCAGAAACCATTTCTGTGCCTCTCCAATAAGTGACTCCATCCTACAAAGTTGTCCATGCTCTCCAAATCCTTGGGCTTCACAGTATTCTGTAATCCCAAGCTGGATGATTTTCCTGTTGGGTTTTGTTTTCAGCAAGTCATATGCTAAACTATTTGCAGAAGATTTTGTATAGCTCCTTGCACTACAAAGCCTTATTTTCTGGATTTGGTTCTACTGTAAGCTTTTCTCTAAAACTCCTTTTTGTGCTAAGAGTTGTACTGACCATTATTCCAAAATTGAAATGTCCAAAGGGATTTTTCTCATATAGTGATAAACAACTAGCTGTGATAGGTAAGAGTAGACTGATGAGGAGCAGTTCCAGTAGCTGAAACTGTAACCTTGATTATAGCTCACTTTTCAACTCTATTTCTTCTTGCCTTTGAGTTGCCTTGCATTCTGCATAGTCAATTGTACTGCACCTGCAGGGACAGAAAATGGAAATGCTCTCTTGGTTGACAATTTTCTGTCCCAGTGCAAAAAGGAAATCTGTGTACTTTACTTACCTTTTTCTGGCTTAGACTTTGACAGGAGAGCTGAGGGGCCCTTTGGGCTATGGGTGAGGGCAGCAGGTCTGTGGTAAGAGTGGAGGTGAGAAGGCTGCTGGAAAGAACAGGGAGCAGATCCTGCAACAAGTCTTTGGGGCTGTGAAAAGCAGAATAGTTTGCTTTGAGGAAGGACTTTGTGTTGCTCTGCTGAGAGTAAGGCTCAAGTCCTCAAGGAGAGGAAGGTCCTGTTCTCTAAGGAGCAGCAGTGAGATTCATTCTCATATCTTTTTGCTTTCACTCAGCCTTTTTACTCGCCACCCAACAGAGCTGAAATTCCTGTCTTTCAGAACTTACCTGGTTCTAATTTGTGCTCTGATAAAACCCCTTTACATACTGAGAGCCCTTTCAGAAGGTTCACCTTCAAGTTAAACATCTGCCTCAAAGCTCTGTCTTGCAGAGTCCCAGCACATCACCTTTTGATGACTGTGGGCACTGTTGCTTTCCTGCTCGTCTTTCTGGCCCAGCCTCAAGATTTTGCTCTGGATGTTCACAACTGAGCTGTGACTAAGTTTAAAATCTTTTAATGTTGTGTCTCATCTAGCCAATTAAACCTTTTATGCAGGCCATGACTTCTTTATATTTCTATTAGTACAATATTCTTCTTGATACATCTGATCTTACCTTCCTGAAAGCTGATCAGACTAGTCTTGCTGTCATCACTTTCACCAGTCTTCCCTAAATTTATTTTGGTTTTAATCTGTCTTGGCTTCTTCTTGGCTTTTACAAAGCACATAAGCCTTGCAAAGGAAGCAAAAGCTTCACAGGAGAACCTTCATTTCTGGTGGAGCTACAAAGAAGCTGACCCTACATCTGATTTGCTTGTGGTATCAGACTTGACTACTGGCCTATTAAATTTTCAGATGGATAAATGTGTTGTGTCTCAAGCTTCCTGTCATACAAAGCTATCTCACTGTCTTTCTCAGTACTTACCCTTGAAATTCTGGTTGCAATGAGTCTTGCTGACATCTGAATGACTACATGTGTCTTGCTTTGAGCCCACTGTCATGCTGGCTAATATTGTCACCTTGTGCCTGTTAATTTCTTCATCTGCCAGTGCTCCACTGATGGGTTGTATTTCAATCATGCAGTATCTTTGGTATGGACAATAGAAGTCTGTCATACCACCATCTTCACAAACACATCTTTTCTGACAGAGCAGCAATAGGAGGTAACTGGTGGCAGTTCAAGTTATCTAAAAAGACAGCCCTTAATTTTCTGAACAGAGAATTGAGCTGGATCCTTGCAGATGCTTTGCTGAGATCTCTCTCAGTATTGCTAATGCATAATGTACCTTTCTGGCATGATTTCTACAGTGTTCTGTTTTGAGCCCCTTGCTAACAAGAAAGACATGTTGTTGCTGGAGCACATCCAAAGAAGGGCAATGAAGCTGGTGAAGGCTCTTGAGCACAAGTCTTACTTGGTGTAGCTGATGGAACTGACATTGTTTTGCCTGGAGAAGAGGAGTCTCAGGGGAGACCTTCTGAGTCTCTACAACTCCCTGAAAAGAGGATGTAGCAAGGTGGGGGTTGGTGTCTTCTCCCAGGTAACAAATAACAGGATGAGAGGAAACAGTCTCAAGTTGCAACAGGGGAGGGTTAGTTTGGATGTTAGGAAAAAAATCTTGACTGAACAAGTCATTAAGTATTGGTACAGGCTGTCCAGGGAAGTGGTGGAGTCACCATCCCTAAAAGTGTTCAAAAATGCCTAGATGTGGCACTTTGGGACGTGGCTTAGTGGTGATCTTGGCAGTGTTAGGTTAACAGTTGGACTTGATGATCTTAGAGGTCGTTTCCAGCCTTAATGATTCCATGATTGGGAATAATCCTAAATAATAATAATAATAACAACCAAAAAATACCTAGCATTAAACTCTCCAGGGGAAGCTGCTGTATGGCAGCTGTGAATCCTTTGGTGAAATTCAGCTAGCAATAATAGTGTGAAGCCTTCCAGCCAGAGGATTCTTCTTGTCTTGCAGAGGGAGGTGGTACAGTTTTCTCAAGTGGTGAAGGAAGAGGCAATGGTGGTGACAGCTCTCTGCTGTCCCAATGCCAAACAGCTGTCAGGCAAGGAGAGATGTGAAAGGGAGAGAAAGTGGGAATAAAATCTGTAAAATACTTTTTCTTTACTGATTACAGGTTTTCTGCATGTACATTTTTGAGATCAGTTTACTATCAGGTCTCATCTGTCATTTCCTTTTGGCTGCTGCTTCCTCCTTTCCCTTGTTAGGGTTTGCAGTTGCATTTGTACAGGGGAAAAAAATACCCTAAATTTTCCTGACATTTGTTTTCATTAGGTGGACTAAGTGATATAAATTAGAGGCAAGTTCTGCCTGCAGATAATCCTCAAAAAATCTTATTTTGAGTAGTTTTATGTAGCTGGTAGAGACAAAGCTCTCTTTAGAGACAAATCTTTCCAGAGCATTGTGAAAATCAGGGCAAGTGCCAGTGAGAGAAGAAAACTGCCCTTTTGCTAGTTTTGCTCAGCATGCTAATGTTTTATAGCTAAATACTTGTTGCCATAGCTGTCTGTACACAAGGGCTGTTTCTGATTCAGAAAATAATTAATAACCAGATTTGTTGGAGTAAATGCTTATTTATGCTAGAGTAGTCAATGACAGTAGAAAACCTATGTTTTCCACCAGTAATGATATTTGCATTGTTAAAAGATGTTAAAAGTTGTCTACTATACAGTAAACTGAAAATTAGGTCTGTTGCATTACATATTATATACATCCAAATGAGGAATGTAAAGGGAGAGACCTTTACATCTGCATATCAGGTGTCAAAAATAAAGTGGACATTATTGATATAACTGAAATATTGTACATCTTTGGGACCTCATTCCTCCTGTCCTAGATAAGTTCAGACAGAGGAAATGGCCAAATAGTGCATCACTCAACAGTGCAACATTGGAACCCTCAATTTAGGACAAACTTGAGCTCACATGTTGAACATATCATATGCATGATGTCCTTATGTGTTGCAAGATGGTCTCTTTTAAGGCAAAATCTGATAGTCTGAAACAAAAAGGTTAAAAGATGTGAGGAGAAAACTACCTTTCCTCTTACAGGCATAGGTGACCTTTTGAGCAGAGGTTCTCCTCATTGCTATCATGCAAGCAGTGAGGGGAGTGGGTGGGAAAGTGAAGCCTGGTACAGAGTCCATTGGTGCAAACACCTCTGGAAAGACTGACTGTGGAAGCAGCTATGGAGGGACTGTTCTGAGCCAGGAGCAAAGCAGGATTTGTATCCCTTGAGAGCCAAGTTTGATCTGCTGTGCTGTTGGTCAACATTTGGCCATTTATTGTTCTTGCTTTATAGTTTTCTTGGAAATGAGAGTGTAGCTTAGTGTGTGTAGTGAACATAGGTCTGCAAAGGGATAGAGAGAATAAATGTGAATCCAAAGCCCCTAAAAAAGATTTTTTTTTTTTGTTTTAATATCTGTGATGTATCAGATGGCTTCCAGAAGACATCTAGCAGATGTCTTTGCAATTATTTTAAAGTTGTCTCTCTATAGCCAGGACTCTATCACCAGTGCTTGGGTACTCTATGAATGATTTAGACAGTTGCATGGCAAAACATGCAAAGTTGGTAATAAAATGTCAACTCTTTTTCCTAACCTGTTTTCTACTTATTCATACAGCCATGCTTGTATTTTCATGTTATTATTTAATCCAGGTAATTATGTCTCATTTGGGATTTTTTCAGATGGGGTTTTTTCTTTATTGTAGATTAATGTAGTTGTGTAGAATCAATGCTGGAAACATGAGAGATTCAGATTTGTGGACAATGTGGCCTTCTGGATGCTTTCAGATTATGGCATCGACATACAGGAAAATGGGAACTAGAATGTAGTAATGAATTTACAGTTTTCATCAAAACTGCTTGGAGTTTTTTCTGCTGAACCTGAAAAAACTTAAGTGTTTAAGTCTAATTTAATTTGGAAATGTGCAGTTAATTAATACTCTATATCCATTATCATTCAGAAGTGAAAGTAGCTGTAGAACCACTAGTCCCTAGAGTAATTTGTCACCAGAAATAGAATGTCTGCCTTTGAACTGAAGTAGCTTTTGGGTGGCATGCTGTGAGCAAAGGAACCCATGTTAATGATACACACTAATCCAGAAGAGTGGACTTGAAGATCTTCATGTTGCTGCCTCACCATTATCAAGCCACTAGTAATTGTCCTGGGTACTGCTGTGACAGCAGATGCCTTCTTTGCTAAGTGACAGAAACTCCTATTGATTCTAAGTGACTGACTAGAGCGTGACTGTTCGTGCTCTGGTGTCCACAAGTTCTTCCCAGTTTAGAAAATGTTCACATCATGTGAGACCCTGTTTTTTGATTTCAAAAGATGCATTTTTCTCTTTTAGGGAGTATCAGTCTTTATATCATGAGGTGAACATTCTTTTCAAACTGTGAATAAATGTAACTTAGAAAAGAAGCAGCATCTGTGATCAGATGCATAGCAAATGCAATACCATGTGCTTCATTCCTCCACATGCTTCCCTCCTCCTTCTATTCCTGTATCTCTAGTGTAGTCTTTTGCATTATTAGCTTCAGTCTTGCCAGCACTTACTATAAGGTGTGGCATTTCCAGTGGAGCTATTTTTTGCTTATAAACCCTGTTTAATGCAGTAAAGTGAGGATTTGGGTCAACAGATTGTAAGCGTTGTAGGGCAGTGTCTGCACAGTGACAGGGTATTCTATATTCCAGTTGAATCTTTTTGTACTCTGTACAGTTTTTGTGCAACAGAACCCTAAGACACAGTAACAGGTCTCTTATTTATTCCACAAAAATTGGTAATAAATAAAATATTATTTTTTTGAGGATTTACTGCTCTTCTGTGCTACCATAACCTTAATAAAGCCAGGGTTAAGTAACTGCTTGGCTGGACAACAGAGCTATGATTTTTCTTCCACTTAATTTGTTTGAGTTCAAAAGGATGATTTGACTTCTGATCATGTGAAAATCATTTCATAGCATACTGGAGAGCTGTCTGGTTTTGTATCTAACGGACTTGACAGCATGGTTGGCGACAGACGGATAATGGAAGGCTAATGAATAATGAAAAGCTGAGTGATTGAAATAGCAGAGCTGCAGGGAAAGAACAGAGAAAGCTGGGAAGGAGAATGGAAAAAACAAACAGCACAGAAGTAAGGATTAGCCAGTATTTTGATCAGTATCAGCACATGTCTTCACATCAAATTTAACTCAGTCATAACTTAAGCATTCTCCACCTGCCAGCTTACAAGAGCTCTTAAGTCATGCACCATGATACATTTTGTACAAGTCACTCACCTTGCCTTGGGGAAGATGGGTAGGTTGGACTTTAAATATTTTTTCAACTGCTAGGACAATGACTACTCTGCCATACCCTTCTTAATCACCATTAATTTTCTGGTGCATTCCCAAATTCCTACAAGAGAGGGTGTGCATAATATCTCACAGTCTACTGCAAAAAACAGAGCAGAGCGACAGCATTGGAAGTCATCAGCTGTACAGAGTGACACTGCCACACTTAGATTGTATTTACACTCTAGTGAAGACATCTCTATTGTGGTAGCAGGGATAACTCCATTTTCATGGCTCTCACTCTTCAGATCTCCAACAGGGAAGAAGAGCTTTTACTCATTACTAACGAGTCTTTCCAGATGGGATACAGCTTTGGAGTGACTGCGCTTTAAGATTCCTCTGCAAATGTTAACAAGAATTACTGGGGAGAAAACTTAACTCTGGGTGTCAAAAAACTATCTCGTGGTGTTAAAAGTGAATGGCTCTTTAGCAGTTTGATAATCATGACATCTGTCTATGGA
Source organism: Galbula dea (assembly GCA_013399015.1). Classification (NCBI taxonomy): domain Eukaryota; kingdom Metazoa; phylum Chordata; class Aves; order Piciformes; family Galbulidae; genus Galbula; species Galbula dea. Next base: position 151,389 of record VWZX01007568.1, read on the forward strand.
TGCATGCATTTGATGTGGAGGAAGTCAGGTACTATTAATTTCCTTGCACACTGCCATTTGTGGCTGAGCTTGGTGCTGCTAGGTTTGCTCATCCACTTGTTTTCACGGTAAGAATTATGGAGTAGGAGTTGAGTTAGCACTGTGTTTCCTTCGATGTCTTTTCATGCCTCTTTTTTGCAGTGATGTACTACTTTTCCTGAGCATTGACTCCACAGAAAAAAAATGAGTAATACTGTAAATACTATCCTTTTTTTTTGTCTTTTTTGTTCACAGAATCTGTACCAAAACAGGTTCCTGGGCCTGGCAGCCATGGCGTCTCCATCTAGGAACTCACAAAATCGACGCCGGTGCAAAGAGCCTCTCAGATACAGCTATAATCCTGACCAGTTCCATAACATGGACATCAGGAACAATTCCCATGAGACAGTCACCATTCCTAGGTCTACCAGTGACACAGACCTTGTCACTTCAGACAGCCGGTCTACCCTGATGGTCAGCAGCTCCTACTACTCCATTGGGCATTCGCAGGACCTGGTTATATACTGGGATATAAAGGAGGAAGTGGATGCAGGGGACTGGATTGGCATGTATCTCATAGGTAAGTCCTTATTACTCCTTCCCCTTTGGGTTTCTTCCTGCTTTTTTCAGCTGTAAGTGTTAGGGTAATATGGGCTAATGGTAATAACAAGCTGGCACAGCTTCATTGAATGTAGTCTTTAAATGGATTTATATATTAAGAGATTTTTCTGCTCCTGAATTGCTAGTTGCAGTCCTGGTGCTCACTTTTTCTTTAGCAGAGATATGAAAAGGCTTTCTATTGATGTTTTTTTCACATGTCAAGATATTTTCATTTTAAAGCCATTTGAATTTTGGGAAAATACCTTCTGTATAAAGATAGCATAATATTTTCAGGGTTTCCTCATGTGAGTCCTTGAGTAATCTGTGGCAGATGAGAGGTTTTACAAGTCAAGAATATGAATCATTTAAAAACCTCGTGAAAGAGAATGCCTTTTTCTGTATAACCAAAGGATATTTTGATATGAACAATAATCACAGACTGAGGTAGTCTGTGGTTGTCCCAGAAGGTTTTCCTTTTTTATGGTGTATTGGAATCTGTATTCAGGCATGTACATTAGCATATTTTTGGCATCTCAGTCTAGTAAATCCAACCCCACATAAGAGTAATAAGAAATGGTTTCAATCCACTTTTACCTGCTTGTTTGACTTCAGTATAAAATTAGGAGTTTTAAATTTTTAACCCTGTTTAGTTCCTATAGAAATAGTCTTGCTGCCCAGACTGAAGTCTGTGCTTTTTGCCCTCTGTTAAGGTTTTAACATGGAGGATCAATTTCAGACACATTCCTCTATGGATTAGAAGTCTTAAAAATGTAAAGTTCTTACATGTTTCCTGAAAATCAGTGACTTGGTAAAGAAGACAGACTTAAATTGGTTCCCCCCAAAAGGGAGTTGTTGCTAAGATGCATCCCTTACCAGTTTGGATAAGTGTGCCTCACAATAAGCAGCTATTTTGGTTCCAATATCACTGTTCCATCTTGCCAGACAGCGAACCAAAAATGGGTAAACCATATGATGTTGTGAGTTAGGCTCTTGGAGCAATAATAGGGTACATCATAGGGAGCTTAAGTGCTTTAGTAGATAAAACCAGAAGGCTTGGCATCACATGCTGAGGATATTGGGAACACAGGTGCTGGTGACAGAAGTGATCTGAGAAGATACTGGATGAGAGATCTGAGCATGCAGGGAAACCCTGGTGGCACAGCATTAGATACTGGAAAATGAGTTTAGGGTATTGAAGAGACTGGGAGAAGGGGAACATAAGGGTGTCTACTCAGAACATGGAAGGAAAGGAGTGGGGGTTGCAGTAAGCCAGGCTCCAATACTTGTTCCTGTGAGTAGCCTCATAAAATAACTTTTGAAAATAAAAGTACACTTCTGAAATTTACAATCTTCTAGAAAAAAACCCAAACAAAACAACAAAAAAAAAAAACCACAAAAAAACAGAGCCTAGATTTAAAACAGATTCTTTGAAAGCAGTCTGGTCTGTTGACCTTAATAGAATTACTTATGTTTACAATTAAGCTTGCAGTTGAGTATTCTGCTGGAACAGATGAGAAGACATAGCAGCCCCTACTACTAGGCACTGAGAAATACTGTAGGCCTGCTCTGCAATAGCACAGGCAACTCATGGAGGAGTACATTGCTTCTGTAAAAAGAGGGAAAGTGTACCTTCTGCTGTTCTGAAGTCAACAAAATGTGAACAGAGCTGTTTGACTCTGAATGAACTTGTTCTGCCAGGTTTCATGGGTCAGACATTGTATCAAGGGCTGTGAAGACATGTTCTAATTTGCTTGTTTGTTTGTCTTGATAGGTAACCTGAATAAATAAAGGTTTAAAAGGGCAAAAGAGAAATCCCACCTGCTACTCCTGCTTAATTTACCATCTCAAACAGGATGTTGCTGTAGATACCCCATTAAATCACAAGTGGAAATTGTGAAGTGTATCCTTGCCCCTGCTGGCTGAATGCCTGGTGTTAATGGCAATCATCAATGGCTTGTTCCAAGGAACACCACTGGCAAATAAAAAATGAATAGTGTCCAGTCTCTGAGAAACTAGCAGCTGACCCTTGGTGACTTTGAAGGTGTTTTGTCTCCAGCGCCTCAGGTTCCCAATCTAGCTAACTGAGGAAACAGCAGGCAGCAGTGCCCCTCATTCCTTTTATTTTGCTTCCCTTCTCCTCCCCTCTTCCCACTCCTCCCCTCCCAAAACCTAGTGTAAAGTAAGCTTTGGAGTTTTGGTTCCCATAAAGAAAGAACATGGGAGACTGAAGCTCCACTTGTAGTTTGGTCTGAGTTTGATGTGTAAAAGACTCAGAATCTAGGATGGTAAACTGGCATAATGGCTATATCCACATTAACAAGGTAGGGGGAAGAGCAGGAATGGGTCTGTAGAAGCAAACATCTGCTGAATGCATTTCAGAGACTTGGCTTTAGAACAGCCTCAGTCTGGCAGATTGAATGCACTTGAGTCACTGTAGTGCATCTTTCAGTTTAGCTTCATGAGGGCAGTTCATGTGCCTGAAGATCACCACACAGTTTGGTGGTGACAAAGTGGGGACAATTGGAAGGGTCATTTAAAAAGCATGTGTCTGACCTGAAATAAAATAGTGATGCATCCTGCATTCTTGTTTGTGACCAGTCCATAGAAGTGGGAGATCTAGACATCCCTAATGGCTTAGATTTGTGTGTGCTTTTGCAAAACTTTTATGAGCCAGTACCTCTGTTTAGAGAGGGAATGTTCCTGGCCTTGTGGGTATGACCTTCACAGTGTAAACTGATATATGCCTATGTTTTGAATTAGCAGCCAGACTGGAACAAGAGAACTAAAGAAACTATGAGCTTTTCCCAGTTTGCTCAATAGAGATTTAGCATTGAAGCCTATTATTACCACTTGCATGGCAACACTGTTAACTATTGCATTGCTGCTTGTCATTCTAGTGTTTGCCTCACAGCCAGCTTGTGAATACAGCCCAATCTTTTTTGTGGTTTTTTTTGGGGTTGGTGAAATTTGAGCTGAAATGGATTGTAGCAATATTTAATATTGCAGTGACTCGTGAGAACAATGAGAAATTATTTGCATCCTTGGGATATCAGGTAGTATGTTGTGGATTTTCTTTAAAACTTGATGTTTAAACATTAACATTAAACATTTAAAACATTAGAGTTCTTATTTGTTCTTTGCTTGTTGGGAGCTCCTGGGTATCCAAAGAAGGCACTGTACAAAATAAAGAGAATTAAAGTAGTTCTCACCTTAGAGGAGTTCAATCATTGCCATTGCAGTATTCTAGGAACTACCTCCAAATAGTGTTATGTGAGTGTTTGGTTTCAAATTCATAAAACTTAGTCTGTTCTCACCACCACTGCCATCACTAAAAGGTTGATGGTACCAAATAAATTACAGGCTTCAGAACAAAGTCTAGAGAAATATAGATGATATACAAGGCTTCAAAAAAGAAGTGCAATAATCATGCAGCTCATTTATTTTGATACAAGAGGGCATTTTGGGATGCTATTCAAAGCATGAAAGAAGAGTTAAGAGAGTCCTCCCTGTATAGAAGTTCTGGCTGCTTACCCTTCATGTGAAGGCACCACAGCTCCTTATATCACAAGGTATCTGTTTTAATCCTCTTCAATCCATATGCACCTTCCTAAGGGTGGCCAACTTGGAAACAGTCTTTACAGAAACAGGTAAAAGCTAGATTTATGATTGGTTATTAGAGTTAATAAATAGAATAGTGTAAAAAGTGGTGGCCATGTGTCTCATGGGGAAAAAAATAGTATTGAGTATATCCAGCCTGTGGCTACATGAAAACATCCCTGTGTCATGAAGGGCCATAAAAATAATCCTTAGTTGAAGGGAGAATAGTAAATGTTGACTCTGTTAAAATATAGATGTTATTACTTCAATGCATTTTAAGGTTAGCCACAGTAAGATGACAAAAAATATGGGAATTTGAAGAGCAAGCCTTTTGGGGTGTTTAAGACATATTGTGCCTTCAGGAATAGGAATTATGTTTCATTCCTGCTAACCTTAAACTCTGGAGATGTTCTAACTTCCCCTTGTATGTACTAGACATTAACTCTTACCTATGCAGAGGAAATTCTAAATTCTGTAACAGCTCACCTGACATGTGAATTTGTCTTCCCTCAGGAGCACTATAGTAATACAAACATCAGCAGTCTTTCAGAAACATCCACATTCAAAAATACATGTGAACACTCAAAAAGAGTTCTCTGAGAAATCTGAACATAACACAGCTCTGTTGCTATTTTAAAATCCTCAGAGTTTGAGTTTTCTTTTCAGAAGAGCTATGTCTACAGAAAATACATATTGGGGGGAGGGAGGGGAGAGAGAAATGAAACCAAAGTTAGGAATAATCATAGAGTCAATGAAGAGAGTGTGTTTATATAGATATATTTTTAAAAGAACTCTCATTTGATAGCTATTGTAAGACAGATGGAATATTTGCAGTTCTTTATCTCAGAGATTTTTCTCTCTCTGTTATCTTACTGGCTGCTACAGTCTGAAGCCTCTTAGATAAATTAATAGGGACTGCTGGCAGCTGCCTGTAGATAAAGAGCTATCTAGTAATTACTGCAGTAGCATTTTAGCTGCTACTAGATTTCACTTCTGTCATCATCTCCATATCTGATGTAGCTAAGGAGAATTGTTTAAACCAGACTTTTGAAAGAAGGGTTTGCTACAGTGTCCATGGATGCTAATGCTGGGAATTTATCAGGACTAATATTATACTCTTCTTACCCATATGTAATTGGCTTTTTTGTATGTAGTTGGTTTTTGTTTTGATTTTGTTTGTTTGTCTGGTGGTTTTTGTTTGTTTTGGTGGTTCCTTATGGGAAAGCAAAACATTATTAAAGGCTATTTAGTGTCTTCATACCCAAATCTTGCAGGGTCCAATTTCCTGCCCATATTTGGCTTTTGATAGAGTAATTTCTCTCAGATTTATATAAATAGGAATGTCTTGACCTTTTTTAGCTTTGAACCAGCATGTTTTCCTCCTCTGTTTCAGCCTTTGATGTTGTTTCTTTCCCAAAAAAGCAGTTCACCATAATCTCATTTATCTAATTTTTAAAGCTATTGGTTAATAGACATTTAAACATTTGTTCAAACACTTTCCAGACTGATTTGTGCTGCTGTATTTCCCACTGAGGCAAGTAGAAAGATACACATTTTTCCTGCCATCAGACTTGGATCAGAACTTGTTTGTACAGCTATTTTACCAAACATCCAATGCATACAAGGAGGAAGTGTTGCATGTTGCCAAACAGTTATGTTAGAAACAGTAATGTGCATATAAGGCTAGGAGTTGTGGGTGCCTGCATTACAGCTGTAGGCACCAATTCGGGCTCTCTCTGCATTTGGATGGCTGCTCCACCTCTCTGCTTCAGGTACAGACACCTGTAAAACAAAACTGTTCACAATGTGCCTGCTTAGAGTGAGTTTTACTCATCACAGAATCACATTTGTTGCATCCTGGAGATACCTGTCTCCCCAGTCCTTTCATAGCCTTTGGAAGAAAACCTTGCTCTGGTCTTAGGGCTTCTCCTGAGTAGCTTATTGTCGTGGTTTAACCCAGTCAGCAGCTGAGCCCTGGGAAAGCTTCTTGCACACTTTCCCCCTATCCAGGTCTCCCAGTCAGAGAAGAAAGGAGAATCAGGAGCAAAAATGCCAAAAGCCTGTAGGCTGAGATAAGGAAAAGTTTAATAGAAAAACAGAGTCTGAAGAAAACATCAGGATTAAACAAAAAATGAAACTAGTAATAATATAAATATATATACATACACAAACAACATAGACCTGACCACACCGAGCCACCTGCTGAGCAAACCATCACCATCACCCAGCAACTGCTGTTCTCTGAACTAATGCTTCCTGAGTTGCCTGAGCTTCAGCTCCCTTGCCAGCCATGGGTGTGTTGGAGGGGTATAGAATACCCTCTGGCTGATTAGCAGCTTCCTAGGCAATCTGAACAGATCAACCAGTGCTCAACCTCTTTGTACAAGAAATGATTTTTACAAGCATTTTGCTATCTTATGTCATTGCAGCATAGACATACCTATTGGCCAAAAGCACTTTGAAATTTCAAACTAAAGCAAATTTGTTTAGCTAAAGACTGTAATTCCTTCTGTAATTTCAGGAGTACAGTGTTCTTGACTCATAAGGGATGAAGACATGAAGTGTAGCTTTTATTTTTACACCATAATTGAATTGTGTTTATAGATAGCAAGTGTTGTAATATGCAGCACTAAATCAAGTTAGTGATGGATAAGAGGCTGCAATAGTGTACCAAGTTCAGGCACCTGTCTGACATTGTGTTCCTGTCTAATGTTATTTGCTTCTTTGAAGGTAGCCCAAGTTATTCTAAATTTTGTAGTTGTTATTCTTGGAGAATGTGGAAAGATGAGCTCATCAGCAAAATACTATCTGAGAAAGAGGGGTAGGTTTTTCATTTCTGCCTCTTAAGTAAAACCAAGCTGACTAAAAGGGTCACTTAGCTATTTGTAATTTGAACTCCATCAGTCCTTCTGAGGAAGATATATTGACTATCTGTTTGCTTCTCTGTGGGAATTTTAGGCAAGCTTTCAAGTATCAAGGTCTTGTCTGCTTAGTGTAGGCTGCTGACAGCACGTCAGTCCCCATTCTGTTTTTTGCAAACCTTTTTGAGGGTTAGCCTTTATCAACATTTTCCCTAATTCCCCTGAAGAACAGAATGCTTTTTGTTAGTTGGGTACAGTCTTTCATCTGAGAGATAGCTTTCTCTGGCCATGTTTTTTTCTCTCTCTCTTTCTCTCTATATATATAGTGCTTGTGAAATATATTGGGATTGCTCAGCATGGAAATGACAGCACAGAGTATTTTTAGCAGTGAAAGGCTGTGCTTGGAGGTATCTGGTTTGGTGAGGACAAGCAATCCATCAGAATTGCTGCTGGTTCCCAAAGGCTAATGTTTGCCTTCAGCATGCCTTGGGCCCTCTGGCTGCTGCTCAGTCCCCAGCTACTTAGAGCTTGGTCATGCATCACCTTCACCATTTCCTCCAGGGACTGTGCAGTATGTGGGAGGTCTCCCTGCTGACCCTCCTGTCCCAGCACAGCTTTGTAGCTGTTCTGCAGCCACCTTCTCTCTCACCAGCAATAGGCAGCCAGCACCTCATTGTGCCCCAAAGCAGGGGAGGTAGAGAAAAGTGTCTGCTAGCTTCCCATCTTGGATGCCCTCTTCGCCCTCACCTCCAGCTCCAGGAGCAGCCAATGATATTCAAAGGGCAGCATATCCTGAATACTCCCTCACTTGACACTTTCCTTAATTAGTTAGCTGTTTACCATCTAGGGAAATGAAGCCATAGATCTGAGAGAAATCACAAAGTGTTTGCTTTTTGGCCAAGTGGGGCCAAACCCAGGCTATGTAGTGGATTACTAGCTAAGCAGAGAGATAGTGTAAAGGTTAATCTCATTTCAAAAATAGAGGGAGGGAGATGCATTGCAATGCTTCATTGGAAAAATGTCAAAAGCCATTACCTGCTGGCTGAAACATATGAAAGGGAGCAGCATTAACCCTGCTCTTCATTTTGTGTAGACATGGAATGAAGCATTTCACCATTTACCTTCAGGAATTAAGACACAATGTGTTTTAAAGGTCAGTCCCTTTTGTATAGGGATTCTCATCAGAAATATGAAATAAGATTTGTTTTCCTTTGCACACACTCCTTACCATACCATATCATCTATTCACTTACATATGGCATGAATGGTGAAAAATGTGTTCACACATATATGTAATGCACTAAACAGCTCTGTATTTCACGTGCAGTTTTCTTTGTCCATGTGCTACATATGTCATGTCTATATTCAGGGAATAGCATGCCTGAAATTGTATCACCTCCCAACTAAAACAGGTCTATCAGGCATATTCATACATTCCTACCTCCTGACCAGTTTCAACTACTGCTATTTTTAAATTGCCAGGGGGTATTTCTTTCTTATCTTATTTCTTTCTTATCTTATTCTTCCAAAAATACATACCTTCAAAAACTGAAAGATTTCCCTTTTGGACCTACATGTATTTTCTAGACCTAAAAATTGTCTGATTTATTAATGTAAATTTCTACTGGACTAAAAATAAGTTTCTTTGGAAAGAGGGAAGTACCTAGATTTTGAGAAGAGACAGACAGGGCCTTTATCTGGCTGTGAGAAGGTTCTACATAGTGGATTTCTAAATCATGACATTTTAAAATATGTTTTATTATAAAAATATTTTTATACCCAAAAGCTCCACTGTTCCTACTTGAGGCGACCTGCATATTGCATAAACTCATATTAAAATATCCTTTCTGCTGCCTGAGCCTGTCTTTCATCAGTGGCTGCTATCCATAAATGGTGTGCACATGACTAGCTCTGTGTGTGTATCCCTTCCCTGATGTGCTCTGCAACCTGATCTTTTGCTCTGGACACTGTCCTTCCTCCACACCTGTCTCACCTCCATAGAAGGAGGCAGTGTGCATATGCTACTTGGTGGGAGCAGCTTGTTCCAGCTTTCCCATGTGTCACCTATCCGCTGTATCCATAAGACCGGCTCGCTTATCCCTTCTATTTGGGGCTCTTCTACCTTGGATGTGCAGATGGAAAATGGTCCTTTTTGTCAGCCAGGTTTTCCAGGATTCCTGCTCATTTCCAGCAAAGAGGAGGAAAGGGCTTTCTGTAGTGATGCCCACTGGCTCAGCTCTCAGTAGGGAAGTACTTTTGTTTGACAATGGGCATATGTCAACATCTCTGTCAAATTAGATTGTATGATGCAGAGTTCATGCCGCCTTTGTGCCAGCTGCGGGAAGCAGGCAACGGCCAATGGAGTGGAGGTGCCAGCTGGCCCCCACAGATATTACATTTGAAGGTTCTGGGATGTCTTTTTCCACTAAACTCTGCCCTAAAATGTCTGCAATTTCTTAAGCAAGGCCTTCCAGTCTAGCTCATCTAATCCTTCTGAAGCAAGCAGGTTATTTTACAAACAATGTGTTTTGAGGAACAGTAATTACCAATACATCTTAGTAACATGGCAGACATTGGAGCATCTCCAATAGCTTACCGAGACTAAATATGACAAATAAGCATCACAAATGATGAAGCTAGACAGTTGCATGCCTGAGATGAGGGATGCTGTTTGTGCCCTGTCAGAATGAGTGTGGCTGGGCAGTGTTCCCAGGGTCCATCTCAGTTTCAGTGTGTGCTCACCCTTAAGTGTAACATGTTTTCCCTGCCAAAGGAGAAGAGATGGTTCGTAGGTTTAAATCTCCTCATTGTATCTGTGTTCCCACTGCCACAGAATGATGTGGGTAGTTCTGGATAATCTGTATCCAGGATGGGCCTTTACTGAAGTTAGTCTTCACTAAACCAAAGCTCTGAGAGCAACAGTGTATCCTTACCTGCCCCTATATATGTATTATTTCATTTATGCTTATAAATATGTGAAGGGTGAGTGTCAGGAGGATGGGGTCAGGCTCTTCTCAGTGAAGCCCAGTGACAAGACAAGGGGCAATGGTTTTAAGCTGAAGCATAGGAGGTTCTGTGTGAATACAAGAAAAAAGTTTTCCACAGTGAGAGTGCCAGAGCACTGGCACAGACTGCCCAGAGAGGTTGTGGAGTCTCCTTCTCTGGAGACATTCAGAACCTGTCTGGACGTGTTTCTGTGTAACCTGGTCTAGAGAATCCTGCTGTGGAAGGGGGGTTGGATTAGATGATCTTTTGAGGTCCCTTCCAACTCCTAATATTCTGTGATTCTGTGATAATTTGTCATTTAAAAGACACAAGCAACTATAAAGTAGAGTAAGAACAGAAATCATACCAGAAGATTTGACAGCTGCCAGGTGCCTCAAACTAGCATTTAGTTGTCAGTCATCTGGTTTTAGGGACCCAGAGCTGTGAAGGCACCCAGTGAGGGGGATTCTTCAAAATTAAATATCCTTTGCTGTATGCTGCAAGAAATAACCACATCTCTTGTGATACATGTGAGTGTAATACATATGCCTACACGTAACTGCTTTTTCTTGTTTGTTTGTTTGGTTTTTTAACAGAAGAGTTGGTGCAAAGGGGGCATTATTTTTTTTTGTTACCATTTTCTCTTGCAGCTAGATAATTATGTTTAATTAGGTTAGGGGTCATCCATGCTAAGCTAGATGTTTACATTTTGAGAATTTTAAAATTCTGTTTCAGGGAAAGATGTGATTTTTAACAAAAGCTGCACTTTTTAAATGAGTGGAAGAGCTTGTTGCTCAACATGTGGTGTCAAGCTGTCTAGCAGCTCTAATATGTTCTGTCAAGCCAAAAGCATATTTTTAGCCTCTCTGCTCTGCATGTTGTTATAACAGGCACTTGATTTTCTTTGTTTATAGATGAGGTCTTGTCTGAAAACTTTTTGGACTACAAGAACCGTGGTGTCAATGGCTCTCATCGTGGTCAGATTATCTGGAAGATTGATGCCAGTTCTTACTTCGTGGAGCGTAAGTATTTTCCCAATCCTGCTATGGTATAATTCAGTCACTGCTAAAAGATAATTGCCTAAGTTATTCTTATGATGATTTTATGCCCAATGTGTCCTTTAGAAAAGGCCAAAAATGTTAGCAAAATCTTTAAATGTTCGGAGAGGAACTGAAACATTTTATGGAGTAGAAAAACACAGATTCTGAAAGCAAATAAATTTTGTGGACATTGAGTTATTTGCATGTTAATTTTTATACAGTTATGAATAAGCATTTTAATCCATTTGCTGTTATTTGGACTATATCATTAGATATGAGCTGCATTGAGTTTAATATGGTATTAAGGGAAAGAGGAACTAGAGAGCATAATCTCCGTGCAGGAAGATTCACACTGACTTTTAATCCGAAAACATTATGGTGTATCCAGCTTCCACTAGATTCAGATGGAATCAGAGGTAAAAAAGGGTTGAGCTCTGATTGTTGTCTAGACTGATAAAAATATAGCAATAGGTAGTTGCAGAAAGATGTGCTAAAGCTGTTCCTCTTTATAGCACCTAGGGCATCTGATGCAATGCGGCATAACTGATTTCTAAATCTGGTGGGCAGCAATAGGGGAAATGGGATGAAGTTGAGTCAGGAGTGGTTCAAGCTGGAGATCAGGAAAAGGTTCTTCACTCAGAGTGTGACTGGGATCTGAAACAGTCTCCTCAGGGAAGTAGTCTCAGCACCATGCCTTACAGAGTTCAAGAAGCATTTAGATAACACTCTCAGACACATGATGTGATTCTCAGGATGTCCTCCATGGGCTTAAGAACTGGACCCGATGACCCTGTTGGGTCCCTTCCAGCTCAGTCGATACTATGATATGTATCACTATGATAAACACTCTTTTCCTCTCCCTTAGCAACTGAAAAACAGAAACACTGAATTTGCTTCTGCAAAGTACTGTATAACTTGTATAGAAAGTTAAGATTTCCAGGCTTGGCTCTCCCACATCCTGACCAAAATGAACTTGACTATTCAAGTCCTTCCTCTTTTCTAAGAGTTACCATTGTACTAGCGTGAAAAGAATTCACAGCCATCTTTTGGAAAACAGAAATTAGGGTGCTCAAGAGACTGGACTGAGATTTGTAGCAAAACATATGTAGTGAAATAAATACTTGGTTTAGGCTGGATATCAGTACAAAGTTCTTCACAGAGCGAGTAATCAGGCATTGGAATGGCCTGCCCAGAGAGGTGGTGGATTCACCATCCCTGGAGGTTTTTAAAATAAGACTGGATGTGGCACTTAGTGCCATGATCTAGTAATCATGATAGTGTTGGATTAAGGGTTGGACTTGATGATCTTGAGGTCTCTTCCAACCCAGATAATTCTGTGATTCTATGAAATACATCACAGGATCTAACCTTTAAAGTAGACTAATTTGCAGATGCTTCTTTGAGCTGTGCTTACTAATCCATGAAGCTGATCACAGTTTCTGTTATAGAAGTGTGGAGAGGAGATATAAAAATCCCATCACTGGGTTTTGATGAGGCCTTAATGCTTTGGTTTATTGAGGAAGGCTGGTTGTAGGACTGAGCTGCTGATAGCTTTCTTGCCTAATCCACAACAGAAAAGAAAGAGTCAGTGTGAGAAGTGCTTAGGAGAAAGCCTCTTCAGGTGGACCACATTTCATTAAGGGTTGAACTGCACAATGAATTATGTCAGCTTAATAAGTTGCCCCCATTAGCTGAGACATAGGAGCTGTTGCTAATTGATTGCATGTAAATTCTTCACTTGCCTTATTTTAAGAAAATGCAACTTAGCATAACCATCCTTCAAGGATGTTTAAAACTAAGTCGGACTGCACTGTGGTTGGGCAGCACATGCTTGATGAGTTGCTGCCTCGTGGTAATTAGTTATGCTGCTATCATCAGGTTGTGAATCTCAGACCGGAGATAAGGTACCAGTGCACTCATCAAGGACAAATCATTGCCCTGTCCAGAGTTAAAATAGAAGAAAATGAAGTAGATGATACTCTTAGAGCCACTTGACTATTGAAATGGGAAGTTAAAGCAGTGCGAAATATTGATGTATGTGAATTTAATGTATCTAAAAGTGTGTTTGAGGGTTCCTGCTCATTGTCAAGACTTACATATGAAAGTACACAGGTGTCGCGGGCAGAGGCCGGACCAGCCGCTAACCCTGCAGACAGGCACCGTCTCCTTCCCTCCCCCACCCTCCCCGGTTCCCCCCACGGTGGGAAAAGACAGGGGATGAGGGAAGCAGCAAAAAACCCCTTGCGGATTGGAAAATAAAACTAGAACTACTTTAATAATAATAACAAAGTCAGATGAATTATATACAAATATACAGAACCCAAACTACGTCAGCACCGAAGCTCCGGTAGGCTTCCGCAGCAGGGTAAATCCTCCAGTACCCGGGCGCACGTCCCCCACCTCCCCGCTCCGAGTCCGAACTGCGTTCCCCGCTTGTCTCGGCGCAGGGTCCTAAAGCCCGCCCGCAGGATCCTAGGTGTCCCTCTAAGTGCCTGATGCAGAGCGATCCAGCAAGGGGACTGGCCCCCAGTTCTCTATGTGGTGTATATGGGATGGAATACTTTAGAACGTCAAATCATTGAACAGAAATAGTTCTGTTCTAACTCAAACCAGGACAACAGGTTTTCAGTTAACTAAATGTTATGTTAAAAACTGTAGTGTCTGAAAACTTCATGTGTTTTCTATCCAAAGAAATACCTTCCTTCAGACTCTTATTTTTTGGACAGAGATTATAGCTTCCTTTTATGTTGCATAGCACACAGTATGCTGACATTTGCAGGAATCAGAAAGATACTGCAACCAAAATCAAACTCACCTAAGAAATCTGTTCTTTCTCTTGCCATTCACTACAGAACTGGGAGAACCTGGAGGACAGGGCAAGAGTACGTTCAGTGGTAGCAAACATTAGGAATGAGGTCAAGTAAATAACACTTTATTACTCATTTTTTGTATTTTGAGTCTGGAGGTATATACAGAGTGTTTGGGACTATTCAGAAGCTTTAAAGTTCCCCAGTTGGTTATCCTTTCTCTCCTGGATTTTTGAAAATTAACAATCAAATGAAGTACAACACTCTACTATGTAACTGATATCTGATCACTGTAGATAGTAATCTGCATGCAGTGGGTCTGGGACCTGGAATAGGAGTGAGTAAAGAAAAAATTGTTTGGAAGTTTTCTTCGTGGTGGCAGAAATCTTTTATCAGATGCCATTGTAATGATAATTATTGGCAAAATCCATCAGTCTGGAGGACCATGCTGGACAGAAATTGTGCCACATGCTGCTGCTATGGGCAGAAGAAACTAGCAGTGTTGTGAGAGATTTGTAGGTGCATCAGAAAGGGAGAACACAGAGGAAAGCAAGGCAAGAAATTGAAATAATTTTTTGTGTTTACTGCACTTCTTGTACTTTTATAAAACTGAAATTCTGGAATTTCAGGCTCTTCTCTGTTGTTCAAGCTATGCCTTCCACAGTATTCTGGATGGAGTGCCCAGTCTGAGTCACTAGGGTTACTTTTTCAGGTGTTTTTAAAATCTTACTAGGTTAGGAATGCTTTTTCTGCAGTAGGTCAATGATAAGGCAAAATAGTTTTCTATTTTTGGAACACACTTCTATGTTTTGGGGGTATTTGGGCAAAATAGATGTTGCTTTTAAATGTGCTGATAGCCTAGGTTAAGATAATCTAAAGAGCCCTGTCATTTTTCAAAACAAAGATAATTTCTCAACATGTTCCCATACAGCATTTCAGATACCACAAATGTTTCCAGTGTGTGTTTGTGTTAGTAATCTACTTTTTCACCTTGAAGAGGACTAACACCTTTCCCAAAGAAGTGTATGCCTTTCCACTTTGCATACCACAAACTTGCAAGGTAATGTTGCCAGACAGATACGTAATTGGTGTGAGCCAGAGAGGGAATTGCTTCCAAATTACAGTGTGAATGCTGGCAGGGCAGAACTAATGTCCTAGTAATATTGAGCAAACAAAAAGACTTAATAGCTACAGAGGCAATGTTGCACTATGGCCAGTTTTGCTTTTCTGCAGAAGTCCAGTAATTTGGGGGTTTATCAGAGTAACCACCCAGTGGAACCATGAGATGTTTGGGGCTTGAAGAGAGGAAGGAGGAGGGGGAAGAGTGGCTACGTGCCTGCCACTAGGGATGTACAGTTTGTGTTAAGGCTTGGAGACCACTGCAGTGGAAGAACCAGCCTGTAATGGATTTTCCAGGAAAGTGAATGTGTTCTGCTTCACTGCAATTTCTGGCATGCTTTTTTGGTTTCTGCAGCAGTCCAGGGAGAGAGTGTGCAAGAGACATTTTGCTGAGGTGCGATGCAGCGTTTTCCTGTAAGCACAGGATCAAACTAGCATAACTTTAAAATGATGAGAAAAGTTTTGACACTATTCAGAATTGCACTCAAGACAGCCAAATACCTGGGACCCAAGTTAATCTACTGGCCTCTCTGGGGGTTGTTTTACTGCCTGGCAACCAAGGAAACCGTTTGCAAGTGTAACCAGTTATCTGTGTGATGCTTTGAGGTGGAAGCTTATGCAGCAGTTGTTTGTTTGAATTTGTTGCTGCTGTTGTCACTGCATTTTCATTAATAACAAAGATGGATGATGTGGCTTGCAGAGAACAGAAGTTATTTATTCCTATTGACTAGCAGGGAAACATTGGTTAAAGTAGCATGCAACTGAAGTCAGAGGTCTGAGAGATCGTGGTACATCTGTAGGTAGAAAACATATGTTCTAGGTCATGCTCAGTATATGCTGTATATGTGTATATTTATGGAATATGGGACCTCATGTCTCCAAAACTGTCAAACAATCAGCTTTTTTGTCTGAGCCTCTCTCTAGAAAATACATCTTTTGCCTTGCTGTAGGAAGACTATATAAAGGTTGCTTTCAAAGTATAAAGAATTGAAGGATGTTGTAGCCTCAAATATTTGCAAATAGAAGAGGCACAGTCATATCAACAAAAGCTTTTTCCTTTTTCTGGAGAGACTGTTGACAAGTTCAGGCCACTGAAATAATTTCCTGTCTCCATTTTCATTACCCCAGTGTCTCTGAAATCACAGGTGCTTCACTTTGTAAAAGACTCTGTGAGAGGAGAAAATAGAGATAAGGCTATTGAAGTCCATCTTGCTATACCTTTGAGCAAATCAGAATGTTCTGCATGACTTTAACCTTCAGGAGTCAACAGATGGTAAAAATTGGAGCAAGACAGAAACATTTTCAAAGTGTGAAGATTAGCAGAATGGTTAAAAGTGTCAGAGAAAAAACAGATAGGAAGCAGTAATAGATACTTGTGCCCCAAAAGGTGCATTTACTGCTTGTCTCTCTCCCAAAGGAAGGCACACAATAGTTGTGAGATTCTTTCTCTTCAGGTCCTTGCTCACATAGAAGTGTTATTGATACTTTTTGATTATCTTCCATCCTACACACAATTTTTAAATTTCTCATTCTTTTTCTCAGCCCAATGCTCTTATAGTAGTTTAGTATTCATATTTGAGCCAGACTTAGCTTTAGCTTAGCACAGTCTGAGCCTGGATGAAGACATTTCCCAGTTCAGGGCTTTTGAGGTTCTTAAAGAGCCCCTTGGTTTGGATACTTTGATCAACCCTTTAATCTTTGTTATTGTTGCATTTCCTGTTCGTTTTTCTCTTATAAAGTCTTTCTGTGCCAAGATTGCAGACAGAAACCTGTCATAAATGGAGACATACCTCAATCTATGCATTAGATATCTATTTCTCAGAACCACAGAATCATAGAATATTAGGAGTTGGAAGGGACCTCGAAGGAACATCTAGCCCACCCCCCCCCACCACAACAGGATTCCTTAGACCAGGTCTCTCAGCTTCCTGAATGGTTGGTTGCACTGTGGTAGCTTAACTGAGAGACTTGTCTGTGAATCAGTTTTTTCTCCACCTTTCTCTCCCTTTCTGCATTGTGTTTTGACACTTGGACATATTTTGTTTGTACTGTGGAGATCAGGGTTGTTTGTTTATTTGTTCCCCACACAGGGAGGCAGATGCTTGTGTCACAGCATGCATGCCTGGTGACACCATGCTGGGACAGCCTGGTTGGTCCTCACACTACCTGCTCTCTACTTTTCATGGCAGTGCTTAAAGATTGTTTTGAATGCACAGATATATTCTTGTTTGTTAGCTTTTCAATTTTTATTAATTGCTTTTTGCACTAGTGTCTGGTGTCTCTTGTGAAGAGTACATCTCCCTGATACACTCTCTGATAAAGAGTTTCTTTTCACCTTTCCTGTAGGTTCCCTTTAAATACTGGAAGGCTGCTGTAGAGTATATATATATGTATATTTTAAGAAACTTTTCTTGTTATCTCTTACCATGGAGGCCAGGTTGATTTCTAACTGAGCTATAAGAATTGCTTGCATGCAGCCCCTGCGTGCCATCAGGCTCAGACCTTTCATGTACAACCATGTAGAGAGATCCTAGGTGCAGACTCTGTCCCAGGTGGTTTTATCTTGGTAGAACAACAGAAGACAAATGCAGTGGAAATGGAAAGCAGCTGTGATAGGAAGGGTATCAGCACAACCATCAAAAGGTCATATTTACTCCAAAAGAGTGGTAAGGTACTGAGCCTTGTTTCAGTCATTTTCTTATTAAATGTGGGGGGAAAAAAGTACTGTATTCAGGTTTTTATAATTAAGGATATAAGTTCAGTTCATGGATGCAAAATTATTCTAATCTCAACACCACCAAACTTGAACATGTCTGGTCATCCCCAAGATAATAGGTGATGATAAGGTCCCTAAGAACAGGGGTCTCTGAGCAAAGGCTAAGTTGCATCAAGGCCTTGCCTTGAGAGAGCAAATTCAGCAAGAAGTTTATTGACCAAGCCCATCACTAGTTCATAGTCTGTAAAGAACAGATCAGTCTCAATAATTTATCATTTCTAATTTTGGAGAGGCTTAAGGATTTTTCTGTAATCCTGTTAAAGCATACCATGGAAGTAATTCATCAGAACTCAGAGCACAGGTATTCAATATAACTTTTTTTCTTAGTTTATGGAGTTTACTTCACATCTACAAAAAATGCTTTTTTTATACCTTGCTGCAGTAGTGAAGCATCTTAGATGTTCAACAGGGCACAGTGAAATCACAGTGTAAAGAGGGATGAATCCCTTCACCTAATACAGAAATCTGTTTGGAACCCTGCTGTATTGTTTTCCAGTTTCAGCCAAATGCTCCAGCAATCATGCCTGGTAGTGATTATGGCAATATTTATCCAACTCATACAATGGTGTTTGGACAATTTCATTAGAGAGAAGAACTTATTTGACCTTCCATGAGGAAGGTAGAATTACATCTGTTGTGTAGTGCTGTAGTAATTCATCCTGCTTCTGAAAAAGTGCCCATAGGACCCAGGAAGCCTTCTAATAGTTGTCTTTTCTTGCTAACTAACTAGTAAATCTAGACCTGTCATCATCTTACTTGTGGTCCAGAGTTTCCCTACTATAGGACTGCCAGATGTCAAGAATACCATTTATATGCAGAATAGACTTACTCAGAGAGGGGGAAGCCAGCAGGGCTGAATTACTGTCTCCCTTGAGAAGTTGAAACACTTGCCCAGCAGAGCCATCCTTCTGCAAGGTCTGTGATACTGGTAATAGGATCTTGAGAGCTTCAGACAAATACTGTTTTATATTTCCAAGCTATTTTCCAACCCTTTGAATACTTTAGATGTTCACCTTACCCCATTAGTTACAGGTGTAATTTCCTCCCAAAATATCTCAGTGCCAATAGATTTTATAAATCTGCAAACCTAACCCCCAACCTTGAAATAGATACATTTTCAGTAATTATTAATTAAATTTCCATAATGATGCTTCTTTCTGTCCTTCCCCTTTCATTAAATTATCTATGCTAATTTCATTATGTGTTCTCTCTTTAAAAGTTTTCCTGCCTGTGGATTTTTTTCCAAGTGTCCTTTACCAAAAGCAAATTCTACAACAAGACCTCTTAAAAGCAGACATGGGTATTTATTCCAGATCCTTCTTTATCTTTGGCAGCAGAGCTTGTGTGGCTGGCAAATAGTGGTTCACTTCTGAAGCAGTAGGAAGCAAAGATGTGTGGAGGTAATCTGTTTACTTACCTGAGGTGAGTTGTCACAGCTCACTTGTAGCTCTAGAGTCATTCCTGAAAGTAAGAGCTACACATCTGATTGCTTCTCAGAGTGGGGCTGCTTTAAGGCAGCTTTCCATGATTAGACTGTGTATACTGATAATCTTGCTTGCTCTTAGTGGCCCCTTCATGCTGTAAGATAGGAACTCAATTGTTCAATAAGCTTGGGTTGTCTGGTCCAACTACTAGCTCAAGGCAGGTCTGGTTAGAGCAGGTTGCTCTAAGCCCTGTCTACTCACATTTTAACTACCTTCAAGTATGGAGTTTCCTTCTGGGCAACCTGGTCCAGGATGTGACTACCCTCATTGTAATTTTTGTTTTCTTCCACCTAATCAGAAAATAATAATGATATAACCTAAATGTAAATGCCTCTCAGGCCTCAACTCTAAAAGAGGAACAAGTGTGATTCTTTTTTTTTTAATAAGATGATCTTTCTCTATTCCTCTCAGTTTTATTTTTTTTTCCTGACCCATTTCTTTTGCATGGCTGGGATACCTTACAAGTTCAATAATTATTTCCATTCATTGGAAGATCCAAAAAAGGAAATATTAATCTTGTAAAAAATATCAGTGGAAATTTTAATTAGACTTGTTAGATAAGACTTATCCTGGAAACTCATGCCAGCTTTCAGTCTTGCTGCAAAAGATGGTCCTTCTTCAAAAAAATTGACAAAGGCCTTTGTACTGTTTGTAAAATGCCCCTTGTACTCAGTCAATAGAGCTCTTGCAGCTGTAGTGGCCTGCACTGTGCATATTACACTACACTGTCAGGGGTGCTTGTTCCTGGGGAAGACATGGAGATTAAGCAAGTGCTGATTTGTGTGAAGTGTGGCTTTTGAGAGCTGTGAACCATTGTCTGGAGAGGCCTTCTAGTTGTTCTCTGGAACATCTCTTTGAAAAGATCCCACCTCCAGTTGCATAAGAAACACTTAGCAATGCTGAAAACAGGGAGACAAGTGTAGTAGTCTACACCAGTGTCTTTCAGTGGATTTTGAGTTAGCTTGCATTATGTTGCAGCTGGAACAGGCTTAAGAAGACCATCAATTAAATGGCAGAAGGCACTTGCTCTTGCAAAGCAGCAATGTAGACAAGGATCTGAACTTCCACAGAACTCAGAGATTGACTTCCTGTCCCTGCTGCAGTTGAGAGTACTAGCTGTTAACCAGGATAAGGATTTTACCCAAGAGTGTAGGAATTTGCTGGTTTAAAATTATTAACTCTCTCCCTGATATATAGTCATGGAAAAGCATGAAAAGTTTATATAATTCCCTTTCTCTATATCTCTGTCTGAGAAGCTGAGGAAAATTCTTAGTTGTCAGGAAAAAGTAACTAAATGAACTGCTTCTTGAATGAAATTTTCTATGGTGGTTTAAGGCCAGAACATGGATGTTTTGTGATTAAGCTATGAAACCATGAGAACTGGGTTAATAATGAACCTCCCAACACTGCCTTAACAGTAGCACTGTTAGCAGGCACCTCTGTAATTACTCCTCCTCTATGAAGTGTGCTGAACTTCTACAATGGATTAATAATCTCATATTGTGCTTTCTTCTGTTAGAAAATTACAGTGGAAACCTTTTAAATATATACAATATGTGCAAAGATTAAGTTTCTTTCTGATTCTGAACTATCTCATTTATGTTTTATGCAGTTTGGAAAATAGAATCTGGTTTTGCTTCAGCAGATATCTTTCTAAGTTGCATAAATGTGTTGCATTTGAGATGCAGTGAAATGCTAAGTAATACTTCTGTGAATCATAAATGATTTTGCTGACCTATGCATGTAATGTGCTGTGGAATATAAATCCAGTTGGTAGTACATTTAGCAGAATTTTTTCTTCCCAGAAAGACAAAAACATTGCAAGAGCTTTAGAAATATTTTGGAGAAGGGCAGCAGGACTGAGTGACATGTGGATGTGAAAGGAACAGGTTACAGCTGAGGAGGCTATTTCTTTTGGAAGGAAAATTAGAAGAGGTAGGTGTAGTCTCTGTCCACTAAAATAAGTGCAATTTTCTGTTGGCTTTAACAAGATGAATCAGACTTTTAACTGCTACTTTGGAAGAGGTATATAGTTTAGATGTTGGAAAATATTTTAAAGGATAAATTAAACACAAAATCCGTAAAAGTTGCATAGTCCTTCAAAACATTTTCATTTGAGAATCCAGAGCTTGTCAATGGTGACATAATGGTTTCTGCACACTGGCAACTGACTCAAGCAATAACAGTCAGCCCTCTCTGGGGTCATGACAGTTACAGAATCACACAGAATCACAGAATCATTACGGTTGGAAAGGACCCTCAAGATCATCTAGTCCAACCGACAGCCCTACACTACTCTTATCCCTTAATCATCCCCTGAAGAAACACATCTATCCTCTTCTTAAAAACCTCCAGGGATGGTGACTCCACCACCTCCCTGGGCAGCCTATTCCAATATCTCACCACTCTTTCAGTAAAGAAACTCTTCCTAATATCTAATCTAAACTTACCCTGGCTCAGCTTAAGCCCATTCCCTCTAGTCCTGTCACTAGTCACAAGGGAGAAGAGGCCAACACCCGCCTCCCTAGAATGGCCTTTCAAGTAGCTGAAGAGAGCGATAAGGTCTCCCCTCAGCCTCCTCTTCTCCAGGCTAAACAAGCCCAGCTCCCTAAGCCTCTCCTCATAAGGCCTGTTTTCCAGACCCCTGACTAGCTTAGTTGCCCTTCTCTGCACCCTCTCTAGTAGCTCAATGTCCTTCCTAAACTGCGGTGCCCAAAACTGTTTTATGGTACTTATATTCACAGAATCACAGAATGTTAGGAATTGGAAGGGACCTCAAAAGATTTTTTTTTCCCCTTCCCTAGTAGACAGTCCCTTCCTTCTGTGTGTTGGCTAGAGATGCCTACAGCCAGTCAGTTCAACCAGTGGCTTTCAGTCTCACTTTCCATTCCTTCCTTCTTCATTTGGGATTGCTGGGCAAGGTGCCAAATACCACGCATGTATGAATGCCATGCTCTCTTCTTGGGGGGGGGATTTATAATCCTGGGAGGGACATGGTTACAGCCCAGGAGTTTTTTAAAGTACAAATCTGTGTGTGATTTAGGGGAAAATAGGTGCAGGGTAGGTCTGAACAAACAAATACTTTTATGAGAAATGTGGAATGTACATTTTAATTTTCGTGTGACCTGACTGATCACAGCTTAAGTAATAAGTATTGTTAAATCCTGTGGTGACCTCTTCAATTCAATCCCTTCAGGTCAGCAGAGAAGCATGCATGTAGTGCCTTACCTCTGTAGAGGCAGATTGGCCAGCTGCATTGTATTCCTGGTGGAACTGAACTGTTACTGACCTGCTATGCTCCCAGATGCTGACAGACTTTGTTAGAGCCCCTGCTGAATGTCATCACAAGCATTGCTTTGCAGAAGAATGCATCCATTTTTCTCCTGTGACTGAAGAACAGCCCCATTATTACAAAAACTGGGTTATGGAAGAGTGAGCAAACACTCATATTCCTCTCTCCTTTGGGTTGAGTTGCTGAAGTATAATTTTCTTCATCTTATAGAGTGGGGAATTAAGTCAGAAAAGAATGAAACTACTGCAGTAAGTCCATGGCAGAGGTTCAAACAAAACCTGGGTCTCCTGATGTTGAAGCATTTCATCTGAATGCTCAGTGTGTTTCTCCCAGAGATGGCAAAGCAGTAGCCCAGGTTCTGCAGGGCACTTGAAGCCTTCAGTTTTGCCCCAGGCACAGGAAGCTGATACTTATCTTACAGACTGCAAGGAAAAGACACACCATTTCCTTTATCAATATTTCTGCATACAGGGTAGTTAGTAAAAGGTTGAGAATCTCTCACTTGGGGCTGTAAGAGGCATGAATATGAATGCCAAGATTAGGATTAAGTGTCATATTTTAAGTTACACAACTGGAAAATTAGGGGAAAAACATATATAATATACACTGAAGTATAGATTAGCAGTAGAACATGTTACAAATGTGCAGGTGATTCAAAAGGAAATACTCCACAACCATCATTTCTCTACTGCTACTCCCTTTTTTCAGATGCCCTTTGCCTCTGCTTTTGATGTTGTTTAGGTTCTCTGCAAGCTTATTTCTGAAAACCAGTATTTTAAAAATAGTCTAGATTCTGCAGTCTGTTCTGCATAGTCATCCCACTGTGTGTTGTCACATAACTGCTGTTCGATCTTGCTCAGGCAATTGGTGATTTGCATTAGAGTTTCCTTTTCACAGTGCAGCAATTCCCGCGGGAGTTAAGCATGCTGTGGTTGGAGACCTTAGCCTTTACTATTAACAACAACAAAAAGGTTTCCTGTCTGTCACCTGCATGTGTAACTGCAGCAATTTCAGCTTGGATGGGCTCAGGCAAGCTGGGGAGATGGCAGCTTTGAAGGCTTGCAAACATCAGCCCCAGCCAACGAAGCAAACATCTGTTGCTTGCACCATGGGTCCCAGCAGTGAAGTGCAAAGCCAGAGAATGTGCCAGCCACTTGGCAGACACCTTCAGGTGATGGGCATACTGGCATCTGTATATGGTTTTATAATCACTAGGAACTAAGAATGATTTGAAGAATGTTTTTTACAATCTCTCAATGTACTTCTTGGTACACTTTTTCTAGAGAATAAGCCTTCACTCTGCAGTATCTTGTGTAGGCTGCCTATGATTCGTTGTCCCCTTCTTTGTTTAAGTGTGGTATTTTCCATTCCTTGTTAGTTGAGTATATGTTGCAAGATAGCAATTTTTTACCTGCACAAATGCAGCATCTGTTTCATAGTGAGTTTTTCCCCACAGTCCCATATTTTTATTACACTTGAAAACTAATACACTCATCCAGTGCTCTCAGGATTAGGTTCACTGGTATTTTTACAGTTATGATATTTCATCTTACCTTTCAACTTAATGTAACCCGTTTGTAGCCTCTTCCTTTTACCTGTATTAAGAAAGAGACTTTTAGAATTGCTGGGGTTTAAAAAGTTATGTTTCATTTTTTGATCAAAGCAATTTTCTTCCCTAGTTATTAGACTGCAAATAGGTGGTGAACAGAAGTTGGTATTTTAAAAAAGAAAAAAGAAATTGTCAAAATAGGAGATTGCAGAGGGATCTCTAAAGTTAGAAGTAATAACAGGTATGATACCCTTTTCCTAGGAGCCTTTTGATCTTTTCCTTCTGGATACCATGGGCTTTGTCTTATAAATTCCCAGGAAACAATAGACACCATCACAGTGGTACTTAACCAAAGTGCCCTTTATGAATAGGAGTTTTCTAAACAGGTGAGCAGCCATGTACAGGCCATCTCAAGCCAAAACACAAGAAATACTTCACTCTGGAGTGGCTTAGACAAATGCAGCAAAGTTACCTGCTTTCTCCTTCTACAGTCAAAACTGTAAAGTGAATCAGAAAAGCCTCATAGTATATTTCCTGTAGAAGATGACTTTGTGAAGAGCAAGCTTCAGAAGAGCAACAGCGTTCGATGTGCCTGTCCTCACCTTTGTAAAAGAGAGCAGGGAGGCTCAGTGCTGTCTTCCAACATCCCATAAGGTTGTAAATCCAACTACAGTCAAAAGCAGAAGTCCAGTTTGTGGTTCTTGGTAAAACCATAATTTTTCTAATGAGTAAGCTTTTCCTTCCTACAGATCTTTAGCAAGCATTGTACTAAGTTGTAGATTTAAATTTGAATTCTCCAGCCTTAAGTCTGATTCTGATGTAAATCTTTCTCAGTCAATTCAGATCTGGAGCCCTCCAGAGCCTCCCTCATGAGATGTTGGCACCTTCTTTCTCTCCCTTTGAGATCTTGGACACAACTTGATTATCATCTGTGTAGGTAGAATTTCTTGTGAATTGCTATCCTGAAAAGGAATTTCACACTCTGAGTGCTGTTGAACCAAGCCTGTGACTTATACATAGCTTTCTACTGGGCACAGTCCATATACTACTGGCAGCAACAGACAGGTGTTGGCATTGTTAATGGCATGCAAATATACAAAAATCTATCTAGAGCACAATCCCAGTTCCTAGAAAAGGAGCTGGTTGTGCTGCCTTCCTTTTACTGCCAAACAGAGACCTGAGCAGCTTTGAGGAAGGAATTCCCCCTGTACTTGGCACTGGTGAGGCTGCAGCTTGAGTTTTATGTTCTGTTTTGGGAAAACAGGAAGGACATGGAGCTATTGGAGAGCATCCAAAGGGCAACAAAGTTGTTGAAGCGTCTAGAGCACAGTTGTTATGAGGAGTGACTGAGGGAACTGGGGTTGTTCAGTCTGAAGAAGAGGAGGCTTAGGGAGACCTTCTCACTCTCTGCAACTACCTGAAAGGAGGTTGTAGTGTGGTGGGGTTCAGTCTTTTCTCCCATGTAATGAGTGATAGGACAAGAGGAAATAGCTTCAAGTTGTGCCAGGGAAGTTTAAGATTGTGTATTAGGAAGAATTTCTTCACCAAGAGGGTTATCAGGCATTGGAATAGACTGTTCAGGGAGGTAGTGGGATCACCATCCCTGAAAGAGTTCAAAAAACATGAAGATATGATGTTTGGGGACCTGGTTTAGTGGTGGGCATGGTAATGTTGGGTGTGAGGTTGAACTTGATTGTCTCAGAGGTCTGTTCCAACCATATGGTTCTATGATTCTATGCACAGTCCATGCCACATTTGAAAGGAGGTGCAGAGGCACTGATGGGTGCATCTTCCTGGAGCCCACTGCAGTTCCTTCTCCCTTTTTTGGTGAAGGAGATGGTGGCAAATACACATAGCACTGTGTAGAGCAGCAGCAATTTTGAAACTTGTAGCACAAAGGCCATGGTCAAGATGTGAGCTGGTATTGGATTAAAAACCATGATAAGCAGACTGATCAGAATATGTGAAGCTGGAATGCCAATGGCTTTTCTCTTTGTGATTCATCTTATGATGGCTATCAGCAGTCAGGATCCTCTGATCTGGAGAAATTGCATTGTTGCAGGGGAAGAAGAGACCTACAAAAGGGGATGTGTGTCAAGCAGGCAACTCCAGGATCTCCTGTGCGTTCCTAGATAACCTAGGCTTTGAGTTTGTCTTTTACAAGTGCTCACTGGAAAAATGTAAATCTAGCTAAATCTGCACATGCCACACTCCCATTCCTGTTCATCTTAGCAGCAGTACAGAGGAAAGGAGGTATGGTGGCATTGTTTTAAAAGAATAATGTCAATTTTTTATCCATTATACTGAGATGCAGCATTGAGTTTGCAGAGGCGTCCCGCTGGCACGGTTTCATCAACCAGCAGTGTGACTCACAAGTCTCTACGAGAACAGAAGTAGGTTGGCATGGTTTCTCAGCAAATGGAAGGACTATGGGCCCTGCCATTGTAAAGCAAAGCATTTGTAAGAGTAGAAGGAAAAACAAACCATACCTCGGCAGCATAGCTGGCATGCAGCCTTTATTCAAGGCTTATGGTTCTGAGTGGGTGAACCCAATTAATTATAAATGCTTTGGATGTTTAAACAAGAGAACAGCTCTGTGTTGTGAAGACACAGAAGTCTCTTTCCCTCTCATTAATTAATTAATCCTTACAAGACCTACCCAGGTAAGTCTTTGGTGTACTAAGACCTCAAAGAATGCTCGTTTTCAGAGCAACTGAACTTTGTGGAATTTTGGTCATTAGGTAATTACAGTGCAAGGCTGTTCATCTCACACTTGTATTTAATAATGCAACAAGTATTTAATGATAGAACTACATAGTGTTCACTGCTCTTCATTTCCTTTCCTCAAAGAAGGAAAAAAGTTATATGGAAAGGAATAAAATGTTTGCAAGATGGTAGTGTGAATCCAGGAACCAGTGTGCTAAAGATCTTAATCTCTGCTGCACTATTATCATGCTATGACTGTCTTTTGCCATTAGTAGAGTTACAGTGCCAAAACCCAGAGGCAATTGCCCTCATTTTCTCCTCATGCTGTGTGGACCTGTTAGGTGTCTTGCAAATAATCCAGAGGTGAAAGAACAGGTGCGTGCCTTTGCTCACATGTATGTTTTCCTTGCCTTTAATGCAAACGATTCTCTTCCAAAGTTCTGCTCTGTGGCAGAGTCAGGAAAACACAGATTGTGAGTTGTCATACTTACCATCACATTCTTGGTAGGTGTAACCTATTACCAGTTTCCTAAGAGTACCACAACATCACTGACCTGTTGGAGAGCAGCGAAGGGGAAAGGGATCTGCGTGTCCTGGTGAATGGAAGGATGACCATGAGGCAGCAATGTGCTCTTGTGGCCAGGAGGGGCAATGGGATTCTGGGGTGGATTGGAAGGGGTGTGGTTAGTAGGTGAAGAGAGGTTCTTCTCCCCCTTTACTCTACCCTGGTGAGGCCACATCTGGAATATTGTGTCCAGTTCTGGGCCCCTCAGTTGAAGAAGGATAGGGAACTGCTTGGAGGAGTCCAGCGCAGAGCCACAAAGATGATGAAGAGAGTGGAACATCTTCGTGATGAGGAAAGGCTAAGGGAGTTGGGTGTCTTTAGCTTGGAGAAGAGGAGGCTAAGGGGTGACCTCATCTATACTTCTAAATATGTGAAGGGTGTGTGTCAGGAGGATGGGGTCTGGCTCTTCTCAGTGAAGCCCAGTGACAGGACAAGAGGCAGTGGCTGTAAGCTGAAGCATAGGAGGTTTCTTGTGAACACACGTAGAATTTTTTTCCCAGTTCAGGTGCCAGAGCACAGGCACAGACTGCCCAGAGAGGTTGTGGAGTCTCCTTCTATGGAGGTATTCAAAACCTGTCTGGCCACACTTCTGTGTGAGCTGGTGTAGGGAATCCTTCTGTGGCAGGGGGTTGGACTAGATGATCTTTCAAGGTCCCTTCTAACTCCTAACATTCTGTGATTCTGTGGTTCTTACTCTTCTCTGTTAGCTCTTACTTCCATTTAAAGTACTATTTTGCTGTTGTCTTTTATTTATATTAGGGTGTTCATACTGTGACAGCAACTAACAATCTTTATTGTATGATAACATGATGCATAATTCCCTTAATCACTCAAAATTAGTTTAATTTGATGATTAGAAACAGCAGCAACAAACAATAATGTGCTTAGTGTAGTGCGTAACTGAAACGATTCAAGTACTAGGAAGTAGCTTCTATAAGCATTGTGAATTTTCTTTCAGCCATCTTCTCAAATTGACCATTTCTTCCTTTGTTGCCATGGAAATATTAGGCTGAAAATATCTTTAGATATGCAGTGGGGACAAGGAATGTGTGCATACTGACTCTGAAGGGTGGTAAATGTATTAAAAAAGAAAAGCAGCTCTTCTTATGGTCTTGTGAGTAATAGTGCTAAGATCTTGGCTTGTTTTCTACATCCAAATGCAAAGAATATTTTCTTGGTAATGTTCAGGTCTTGTTGCCCAAGGACTTAATTGCAAGACTCTTTGTATACTGCATGGCACATGCTTGACTGATCGTAATTGCTCCCAATCAGAGTGAACACTGTGAGTTTAATACTGCATGGTCTGGCTGCTAAACACAAAGAACTGTTGTTGTAAAGCATTCTTGTAGTGACTGAGGGAAGCTTGGCACTTGAAAATGTGAATAGATAAGGCTTCTGATTGAGAGAGTTTGCAGAGTAACAAGAGAAAGGACAGAACGGGTAAAGGGAGCTGCAGGTGTGGTAGCATCCACGATAGCTGCTTTTGGCACTGTTGTCTTCAAAGTCTTCAAAGACCTTCTTGGTGAAAAAAATTAAAGACTGACTGAAGGGAGTGTTCTGTTTCTAATGTGAAATTCAGTTATAATTGTCAGACTTGATTGCAAGAGCAGCACAAGAAGTGCTGTAGCAAATGTCTTGAATTTAGCTTTTACTAATGTAAGTGAAAACATGAATCCTCCCTAATTTCAGTACCTAGCTGTGTTTGGAGCTGCAAGGTGTCCCTTTTCATGCTGTCCTCTCCCTTCACATAGCAGGCAACAGATAAAGTTATGATTTACACCTTCCTGACCTAATCATTGATCATAAGGCCGACATAATTTTCTGCTTCTTTGCAACAAACGTGGGTAGAGCCCTTCCCAAATCTTCGTTCGTGAAGCCTAGCCATGATGATGATGATGAATTTTCTGCTTCTATAAATCCAAAGCAATGCCTGGTCCACCCATGTTTTGAGATCAAGGGGAATAAAAACATGTTTTAATGCAGAGGACTGTGTCTGAGGCACTGGACTTCTGAAGTTCTTATTTTTATCTTTCTCAAGGCTGTGCCTGAAGGCATAATCCTGTCAGATGTATTTAATTAAGACTTTAAACTGCTGTTGCTCTGATAAAAGAAAGGAGCTGATGGTTCATAGGCCTCTGCTCTAGGAAACAGTTGACTTGAGGTAGACATAATACCTGGAAGCCTAAAGGATATATTGCGACAGAGGCAGTGGAAAACAGCTTGCTTCACCTGGGATAATCCAGTGGCTCTACATCAGAATAGAGACAGAAGGGGGTCCCCTGCTCTGCCCATTCCTCCTCTTTCGTGGAGCTGTGAGCTATTGAGTTTATACAATGCTCTACTGTTTTTCTTTATTGGAGTTTTGAGTTTACACCTTCCTGTCTTTCTTGTTTCTGAGTCACTTTCAGAGTGCCTGTGCTGACAGAACAAAGCTCGGGCATTTCTATTGTTTCTGTATATTTATTTTTTGTTTATGCAGTGGTTTGATATATACTGGTGTAACTGAGAACACAAGCACTGTATCTCCAGTTCAGATTCTTTTCCTGTCACTGACTCTAAGGCAGCAAAGGGGCCACTAGTACACCAAAACAGATGGCTTTCTGCATGTGAGGTAAGGCTCATTTCCAGTGTACTGGAAGCTATAGATTTTTTTATCTGCTATTCAATTTTGATAAAGAACTGTCAAGTCCATTGTAACAAAGATAATAAGCAGTTTTCAAACAAAACTGTTATTTAAAAACAGTCTGATGTAATTGCATTTCAGAAGTTATTTTAGATCATCTCCCTCATAAATAGATGAACCATGTCTTTGGTTTTGCCTGCACTTGTTTTTCATGCAATGTGTGTGAGTGCTGAAGATCAGAGAGTAAACTTCAGGCATGGTTTCCAGTTATTATGGACTCAACTATCACACAGTTAAAAATGCTTTGATGATTGCAAGTTTTTCTCAAATAAATTGCTCACTTGCTAATGCTCATGGTGAAAAATTCATCGTTAAGCTGATTTACATTAAAAACATTGTATGCCTGTAGGCTTCAGAATTTCATTAAAGTCTCAGTCTTAGTGCAGCCCTTATAGTTTGCTGTTTGCAGTGACTAAAATGTCTCTCAAACAGCCTTTCCTTCTCTAATGAAAGACAGGTAAGTTGTTACAGCCTTCCCATCCCCAAGTTATTCTCTCAGATTGGTGCCTATAAGTCCTTCCTTTAGAACAGTCCAAAAAGACAGAGTAGATAGATAGCACTGTTGGGCTTGAATGTAAGTAAATAAAATTATTGACTGTTTTAGGCTGGATCCTGCTGTCTTTATGAATATGGATCAAATAGTTCTGTTGGTTTCAGTGACTCAGTGCTAGGAACAGTAAGGCTGATTCCTTTTTTTTTCTTTTTATTTTTCCCCCTCTCACATTTCTGAATATAGTTTTAGGACAAAATTATTATTTTTCAAGGATTTGAACTGTCTGAGCAAACCCAGTTTCAAGGCAATTAGAATTTAGAAAGTGGGTAATACTTGGAGAATATGCCCTGCAGCAAACTATGTTCTGTTCCTAGCTACATAAGGGCTAAACCACCTTTTTATTAAGGACATTTTGCATCATTAGCCATTGGCTAGGCAGTGGCATCCTTCCACACAGAATCACGGAATCATTACGGTTGGAAAGGACCCTCAAGATCATCTAGTCCAACTGATAGCCCTACACTGCTCTTATCCCTAAATCATCCCCTGAAGAAACACATCTATCCTCTTCTTAAAAGCCTCCAGGGATGGTGACTCCACCACCTCCCTGGGCAGCTTATTCCAATATCTCACCACTCTTTCAGTAAAGAAATTCTTCCTAATATCCAATCTAAACCTACCCTGGCACAACTTAAGCCCATTCCTTCTAGTCCTGTCACTAGTCACAAGGGAGAAGAGGCCAACACCCGCCTCCCTAGAATGACCTTTCAGGTAGCTGAAGAGAGCAATAAGGTCTTCCCTCAGCCTCCTCTTCTCCAGGCTAAACAAGCCCAGCTCCCTAAGCCTCTGCTCATAAGGCCTGTTCTCCAGACCCCTGATCAGCCTAGTTGCCCTTCTCTGCACCCTCTGCAGTACCTCAGTGTCCTTCCTATACTGCAGTGCCCAAAACTGCACACAGTACTCAAGTGTGGCTTCACCAGTACAGTGGCAAGATCACCTCCCTGCTCCTGCTGGTCACACTGTTCCTGATACAAGCCAGGATGCCATTGGCCTTCTTAGCCACCTGGGCACACTGCTGGCTCATGTTCAGCCGGCTGTCAATCAGCACCCTCAGGTCCTTCTCTGCTGGGGAGCTCTCCAGCCACTCCTTCCCGAGCCTGTAGCACTGTTGGGGGTTGTTATGACCAAAATGCAGGACTCTAGATTTAGCCTTATTAAAACTCATCCCATTGGCCTCTACCCATCGATCCAGCCTGTCTAGGTCCCTCTGCAGAGCCTGCCTACCCTCAAGCAGATGGACACTCCCACCCATCTTAGTGTCATCTGCAAACTTACGAAGGGTGCACTCTATCCCCTCATCCAAGTCATCAATAAAGATGTCGAACAGGAGAGGCCCCAGCACTGACCCCTGAGGGACACCGCTCGTGACCGGCCGCCAACCGGACTTGACTCCACTGAGCACAACTCTCTGGACTCGGCCATCCAACCAATTTTCTATCCAGCAAAGCGTGTGCTCATCCAAGCCACGAGCAGCCAGCTTCTTTAGTAGAATGCTGTGGGAAATTGTGTCAAATGCCTTGGTAAAGTCAAGGTAGACAACATCCACAGCCCTTCCTTCATCTAATAAGCAAGTCACCCCATCATAGAAGGAGCTCAGGTTAGTCAGACAGGATCTGCCTTTTGTAAAGCCATGCTGACTGGACCTGATCCCCTGGCCGCTCTGCAAGTGCCGCAGAAGCGCTCTTGTGGTGAGTATCTGTGAAGGCTTTGACTTGCTCTAC
Source organism: Galbula dea (assembly GCA_013399015.1). NCBI lineage: Eukaryota > Metazoa > Chordata > Aves > Piciformes > Galbulidae > Galbula > Galbula dea. The sequence goes on from VWZX01007568.1 coordinate 183,745, forward strand.
TCTGCCTTGAATCTAGTTGTCAGTCTAAATGCCAGACTTATTGGGCACTTTGACAGTATAGACCCTTGACCGTGATGAACTGAGTTTCACAAGGGCCACTGGGTGGCTGTAGATTTTAACGCGCTCCAACCTCTGCTCTTCTAGACAGAATTTGAGCCAGCAGATCGTAAATCCTATTGCCATCTCCCTGTGTTTGCCTAATTGGGAGCTTGCATAAAAGTCTCCTAGTACATGTATTGTGTTCCCACAGTAAAGGCAGCTGACAGTGCTCATCTGTCCTAGCAAGTCTGAAGCAGTGCTCTGCTACCTGCTCTCCCCAAATCCTTCTCCATTCAAGTCTATGACCACCTCAAGTCACAGGTTGGGGTTTTTCTTTTCTTCACCATCTTACCTGCTTTTTTCCTGGCTTCTGTTTCCCCTTCTTCACACTCCTAATCCCTCCAGGTGCCTTCATCTCTTCCTTCAACAGGGCCAAATTGGCAGTGGGTTCACATTCTCCTTTTCCATGCTACTTGGCACAATGGGGAGACACCCAAGGTTGCAGTCCTCTGGCCCCCAGGAGAGGCACCCAAATGTGGCACCAACCAGAAGGGCTTAGATCTGCATTGCAAAAGAAAAATTCCTTTTAACACCAGTCTGGAACACACTCAGCACAGATAGGATTTCCTGGTCATTTGGATAGTAAAATCAAAGGTGTCTGAAATGAGCATATCAAACAGAATTTTTTGGAGAGGCTTGCAAGTTGGCTGAATTTTAATGAACTTTTACAGAAACAGCAAAAGATACATACTTAATATAGTGACTTCTGCTCAATATTAACCTTGGGGGTAAAAGGAAAGGTCTTCAGAAACCTTGAAAGGGTAAAACCCCATGTTTTTCCCTTACCATCACAGCTACAAATTTCTGGATGAAATGTTCTTGCTGTGCATCTCTGTAGATCTGAGATGGATATCCAGCATACAAAATTGTATTCCAAATGTATGTATCTTCGAAAATGTATAAGCAACTGACAACTGAAAACAAGGTTTATAATGAAAAACACCAAGCAGCTTTAGTAATCAGCAATGCTAGATGTCTTGCCTCTATGGAGAAATAGATACAAGTGCTGGAAATTACTGTATAAGCACACATCTATTCCAGCTGCTAGCATTCTTTAGTAAAGAGTCTTGCCAATAGGACAGGTTTTATGAGGGTAGCACACAAGCAACAGCCTATTGAAATTAGATCTGTATGTTCTTCTTGAATAGCAGTTTATAGAGCCACTTTCTTATATCTCTCCTGTAATAGGAACTCCTGAATACCTTTCTTTTCATAAGGCAAAAATAGTGTGATTTTGTCTGTCTTATGCTCAGGAGTCTATGCCTGAAAAATTTCTGTATAATGGTAATTGATTGTAGCACAGTTGTGGATAAGCAGATGTCACTTCATGTGAACAGCATAGTAGTAGAGGTGGATTATACAAAGCTAGACCTAAAAGCAGTGTAGGATGGAGCATGGAACCCTGAGGACTCAAACAATTGAAGCTAGGGCAGAAGAGACTGGCCCACTGACTATAAGGATTTCTTACCTCTGAGTTATTAGTGTACTAATTTGCCATACTACTCTTGTGGTGGTTGGAGGCAGGTAGCTGCTGAATCAAATTATCCAGCAAAGGAAATAGAAGTGAAAGTCAATAGTAGAGAGTATCCACAGGTCGTAAATAACAACAGAACAAAGAATCAATGATATAATAAATGATACTGATAATCTCTTCTGTTATAAAGGAGGTGATTCCATTCCTGAATGTGCAATCCTTGTGAAGTAGTAACAGTCTGTGACAGCATTATCTGAAGATGAAATAGAATGACTAAGATCATCTAATCTGTTTTTCAAATATCATTTGCAGCTACAAATTCTGAAATATTCATTGTTGCAGTGTTATGGTTATTTGAATTTTCTAACTGCATTGTTGCATCTTGAAAAGTTTGGCTTTTTGGCTTAAATTTAATTAAATTTAATTTTCTGGGTGCTCTACTACTTGGTTTTGAGCTATTACAGTTTCCTTGAAAAGGTGTATGCCTGAAATTCTTGGTATGTACTAGCCAGCTTAATTCTGTCTCCAGGTATATTTTTTTTCTTGCCTAGAAGCATTGTAATAATCCAAGATTTTAAAATCTCATCTCTCACAATTTCTCAAAAGAAGGCTTTTAGCACTCTGTTTACATATGTTTGTGCATGTTTTAGAGGAGAACAAGGGAAAGGTCGTCAGAAAAGTGGAAGAAACTCTGCAACTGGAATTAAACACATCTGTTTGGGCCTCATTTGGTTTTAAATTACAAGCTGTCTAAAAACTGAGGCACGTTATGGAAAACCAGAGGTGGTTGTGATACTAAACAGAGTATTGCAGAGAGATCTAGACAGATTAGAGGACTGGGCAGTCACAGATCAGATTAAGTTTACCAAGGGTAAGTGCCAGGTTCTGCACTTGGGTAGGGCCAATCCAAAAACAACCTACCAGCTGGGGAATGAGAGGCTGGAGAGCAGCACTGCAGAAAGGGATCTGGGAGTTTTGATCAATGATAAGTTGAATATGAGCCGGTGGTGTGTGCTAGCAGCCAAAAGGACCAACAGGGTTCTGCATTGCTAGCCAGTTGAGAGAGGTGCTAGTCTCACTTTACTTGGGCGCTGGTGTGGCCTTATCTGGAGTACTGTGTGCAGTTTCGGGCACCACGATTCCAGAGGGACATGAAGTTGTTGGAGAGCATCCAGAGGAGGGCCACAAAGATGGTGAAGGGCATGAAGGGGAAGACTTATGAGTAAAGGCTGAAAGCACTTGGTCTGTTCAGCCTAGAGAAAAGGAGACTGAGAGGAGACCTCATCGTGGTTTATAACTTCCTCACCGGAGAGGGGGGGTGGGTGCTGACCTCTTCTCTCTGGTGACCAGTGACAGGACCCAGGGGAACGGCATGAAGCTGTGCCAGGGGAAATTCAGGTTGAATGTCTCTTTACCCAGAGAGTGGTGGAGCATTGGAACAGGCTTCCCAGGGTGGCTGTCATGGCACCAATTCTCACGGAGTTTAAGATGCACTTGGACAATGCACTTAGGCACATAGTGTGACTCTGGGATTGTCCTGTGCCTAAATAGGAGTTGGACATGATGATCCTTGTGGGTCCCTTCCAACTCAAGAAATTCTGTAAATAATGTGATCAGATGCAGTTTACAGCTTAATGAAATACACAGTCCATAGGTGGCTGAGTATCAGACCAGCTTGACAGCTGTAGTGTCACAGTTGCATCTTGGACAGGCAACTGCTGGCACGGGCAGTTTTTCGGATGCAGCACAAAAAATCAGAGCTGTTGTTTGCATGGACCAGCAGCAGGCATGTGTATGATGGAAATGAGCAGTATTGCATATTGATGCTGTTAAGTACAAATTAGTTTTACCAGTAATAGCCTTACCAGTTGCATTTTTAATTTGTCTTAATTCTTTGCTGTCAGGGCAGGAGAAACTACCTAAATTTATCTAGAAACTGTTACTGCTTAGGGAAAGGCTTATGCTGATGCAGGAGCACTGTGTTTCGACTCTTTGGGTTGCACAGTTTACCTGCTCTATGCACTTTCAGGAGTATTCCAAAGCAGGAAATGGGCACTGGAGGCTGCAGCAGGTGGAGGACAGTGGTCTGGTACAAGAGGTGGAGAGGACATACACTTGTTCGCTGGGTTTCATAGGTAGCTGCTGATACATTGTGCTCCATGCTTCATGAAGCTCTCAGTGAAGATCTGGATGAGGGAAGAGAGTGTGCTGCAGCAAGTTTGCTGACGACACCAAACTGGGTGGAGTGGCTGACACACCACAGGGTTGTGCTGCCATTCAGTGAGACTTAGACAGGCTAGAGAGTTGGGCAGGGAGACACTGAATTACATTCAGTAAGGCCAAGTGTTGAGTTTTGCACCTGGGAAAGACCAACCCCATGTATGAGTATAGGTTGGGGGCTGAGCTGTTGGAGAGCAGTGAAGGGGAAAGGGATCTGGGGGTCCTGGTGGATGGAAGGATGACCATGAGGCAGCAGAGTGCTCTTGTGTCCAGGAGGGCCAATGGGATTCTAGGGTGTATTAGAAGGGGTGTGGTTAGTAGGTGAAGAGAGGTTCTTCTCCCCCTTTACTCTACCCTGGTGAGGCTGCATTTGGAATATTGTGTCCAGTTCTGGACCCCTCAGTTGAAGAAGGATAGGGAACTGCTGGAAAAAGTCCAGCGCAGAGCCAGGAGGATGGAGAGTGGAACATCTTCCCGATGAGGAAAGGCTGAGGGAGCTGGGTGTCTTTAGCTTGGAGAAGAGGAGTCTAAGGGGTGACCTCCTCTATACTTTTAAGTATGTGAAGGGTGTGTGTCAGGAGGATGAGGCCAGACTCTTCTCAGTGAAGCCCAGTGACAGGACAAGAGGCAATGGCTGTAAGCTGAAGCATAAGAGGTTTCTTGTGAACACACGTAGAATTTTTTTCCCAGTTGAGGTGCCAGAGCCCTGGCACAGACTGCCCAGAGAGGTTGTGGAGTCTCCTTCTATGGAGGTATTCAAAACCTGTCTGGCCACACTTCTGTGTGAGCTGGTGTAGGGAATCCTTCTGTGGCAGGGGGTTGGACTAAATGATCTTTCGAGATCCCTTCCAACTCCTAATATTCTGTGATTCTGTGATTATAAGAGCAAGTCAATTTCTGAGAAGAGATTTAGGGCAATTTTGGCAAGTCTGAAGGAATAAGGAATATGAGGAGCAATGGAATTATTTTAAAGGGAAAGGGCATCAAACCAACAGGAGCACTAACACTGGCAGGAGAGAAGAACGGATGGATGATGAAAACTAGGACACCCTTTAGAGACTTTCAACCTTCAGTATCTCCAGCTGCAGTTCATCAGCAGACCCTCCTACATTTTATCTCCTCTCACTTCAGTTTGGTAAGGAGGTATAGGGTGTTTTCTAAGGCTGAGTGATTGTGCAGGCAGATAGAATATTGCCAAGAAGAGTAATGTTCAGCTGACAAATTAATTTCCCAGTTAATTTGCAAAACTGATTTGGCAACTGAGATAACTCAGGGCTTTGATAGAGAACTAATTTTCTGCAGACTGGGTATTTTTTCTTGTGAGAGGGATGAAGCTCCATGGCAGAGCTGTTCTCTAGGAGAACTCAAACTTCTCAGAGTTTTCTTATGAACAAGGAGTAGTCTTTCCAGTGTCTGGGGGTGGGCTACATCACAGCTCCTCTCCCTTCCCTGTGAGCATCCCTCCTACGTGGCCCACAGAAGTGTTTGCGGGCTGGGATACAAGATGCAAAACAGAATGACCTCTCCTGTTGCCTGCCTCTGATTACCTTGCCTTGGGGACCTTGCTTTTGGGAGCTGTGTTTTCTGCACCTGTGATGGGGGTCTGAGTATACAACTGGGAACTGTCTTATTTATATTAGTGCAGTGGAAGACTGTAACACAGCCATTGTATAATGGAGATACCAAGTCTGATGTAAAGGGCATACAATGCTATTTTGTTCTTGATCTGTGAAAATAGCTGAGTAGATTGGTAATTGTTATGGGCTTTAGACATCTCATCTGTTGGAAGATTTACCAGTCTGACTGCCATTTGTGCTAATTGAAAGGAGAATTTAACCTCATTACATCCTAGCTTTAACATCATAACTTCATTACTTGATCCAGGAGCTCCCACGCATAATTGCTGAGATGAAAAGAACAATGGCACATATTTGTTTATAACTGGAGATTAGCTGGACAACACCTGCTTTTAACCTGTGTGCTGTGCTATGAAGCTAGGGCAGCAGGACACAGTTAAATGGTCTCCTTTATTCCATGGCAAGGTAATCTACAAGACTACAATGCAAACAACCATTGTAACTGCATATTACATTCAAACGCCAGCTGGATAATAGTCAGGTTAATTTACATCACTGCCTTGCCTATGCTTAACAGTGCTTTCTGCTTATCTGTAGAGGCAGTGATATCAAGCCAGTGAATGTCTGCATCTGTTTTGTAAATGTCTCAGAGGTGATTCAGGAATATAAAAACAATCTTCAGACAGATTAAAATGTTAGGACTTTTTATTTTTGATGCCGTGTTTTTCACTTATTGTTTGGAAAGAATGACTTGGCAAACGAATGACAACTGAGGTCTAAATGGCATTTTTGCAAAGATACTGCATGTAATTTTGCAAGCTTTATACTTAAAGTTTTATCTACCCAGTAACAATAGCCATTTTCCTACTATTTTTGATGTAGAAAATATCTGGGGAAAAGGGGGAGGGAGGAACCAAGAAAAGGGAAAATGTTGTTCCTCTGATGTTTCTAGAGCAATATTTCAAGCTATGAAGGCCCCCATAAGAATTTTTGCTATCAGATCTCTGAATAAAACCTTTGACATTCATTAATCACCACCTCAAATGCTGCATGATGAATGGCTCTTCCTCTGCCACTGTTTTGAATTGAGTGCTGTTACTTACATATTTCTGGGTTGCCTTCTTGCCAGTTTGCATCAGTATGAGGACAGTTGGATTGAAAATTAAATGAGAAATAGTAGTTGTGTAAAGCTGAGAGGAATTTTCAATACCCAGATGGTTCTTTCCAAATACATATTCAATCACCTTAGTAATCATTTGTCCTTGAAAGCAATGCTAATGTCCAGAATACCTAAATGAGGATATAGTCTCTCCTCCCTCTATTTTGTCTATTAGTTTTAGTTTAAATAAATAGATTCCTTTAAACCATAGTTTCCCAATGTAGGAAATCAGTTACTAAATACCTGTCAACCTATGGTGAGATTTCCTGCTATGAGATCTGAAGGTTGTCATATAGGCTAGTGCCCAAAGTTACATTTTATTAACTATATGCATTGATAAAAATTAAAACAAAACAAATCAAAACACCCCTCTTCTCTTTATTCTATCTCTCAATATTGCATGCAAACTGTAGCTAAAAATCTCCTGGGGAGATGAAAATTAAGATTTGAATAATTGGTGAGAACTGCATGTTTTAGCTATCGTAATATCCTCAGCTTTTGCTGTCTTCTCAGTGAGTAAATGAGTTAGCTGCTGAGCTGTTAAAAGTCCTGTTGCAAAAATTACAACAGCAAAAGTCAATCTGGACTTGCAGTTTTCCAGTCCCACATGCTCATCCAGCTTTTTTGCTGCCAAAAGGAAACAACTGCTGCTCCCAGGTGCAAAACCAGGGTCGCATGCTTGGCTGCACTGACACCTCAAGTAATTCTCTTGAATTTGCAGAAGTTCGTTTGAGGCTCGGTTACAAATTAAACCCCAGAATGGGCAACAAAGCCCCTTGTGGAGGTGCTAATGGACACCATAGCCTGTTCCACTCCTTCTGGAGTGCTGTGAAGTCAAAGGGACCCATATGTTTGTGCATATAGCAGCAGAGGCTGTATTTTCAGTGGGTGAGCAGAAACGTGCACCTGGCTGCATCATGAAGAATGAGCTGTAGAAATGGAAAATATGGTGGCAGATTAACTGTGCTGGCACTGTGCTTCTCATTGATGAACTGCACATCCTTGGTACCTCCTCAGGGAGGAGTGCTGAGAAGCCACCTGGAAATGAGAAGCACTCAAACTACTTGGGAACATAATCACATTGGTTTTCATTTCTCAGATCACATTTGAAAGCTGGGGAAGGTTTTATACTTCTGAAAGTGTTTTGTGTTTCAAAAAACAAATCAGGATTTATTGTTAGGGTAAGCAGTTCAATCCTGTGTTTTTGAAGATCTCCACTGCTTTTCATGTCCCCACATTTTGCTTCCATCTGGACCACTGCATGGTTGGGTTTTGGATCTACCAAACAGCAGATCAGAGCACCAAAGTCCCAGTTCTTAACATTGCACAATCTTTTGTCACAGCTGCACTAATTTTGCTTATATTGTTGCTGGTGTTAAAACAGCAATGCAGTTTTAACAGTGTTAAAACTTTGGCATTCCTTTTTTATTTTCTTACCCTGTATTGTGGTGAGTGGAATTGTGGCTCTGCAGGCAAAGGTTGGTGTTTTCACTGGGCCTCGGCAGCAGCTGCAAAGCAAGATGTTAAGGAATCACTTGTAATTTTGAGAAGCACCTTCAAATATTTTATGGAGTAGCTGAAAATTTTCTTGGTGTTATTGAGTTAAAAGTACAGGATGTCAATGCTGGTTTTATTTAAAAAGGTATTTTTCAGATGCCACAAACACATGATGTACATAAAGCACATAACCTGCTGTGTCCTGGCTGTATGTAGGCACACACTAACCCAGTTCACGTCCTAGTTTGCTATGGAAGAGAACTCCTACTTGCAGGATGTGTTTCAGGAAGTCACTATGTCCAGTCAAGGGAGAGAGTGGGATTATGGCATGTATTAGCACTTCCTATCTGTATGTAGTTACTGACCAACAGAGAAGCTGGCTGAAAGTATCTTTCTTGCTTGCAGCAGAGAAAAAGGTGAGTTGTAAGGGGATGAATGAACAAGAAGCTGATTTGACCATTTCTGTGTCTTGGTACAGTTATCAAAATGGGGTTTGCTCACTTAATGTATTTATCTGAATATCAATGCATGTGGCAAAAAAGCAGCACTGTTAGCCCAAAGTCATGATCTTGCTTGTCTTCCTCACCTAATCTAAATCTAAGCTGGTGAAAATAGACAGAGATGAGGCCTCGTGGTACTGTGCTGTTTTCTGAAAAATGTTTTCATGTAGTGACTCTCAGAGCAGTTAATCTGTGTAGATCTATGTCCTTGCCCTGACCAAGGATCAGAAAACCTGTCAGTGAGCCATCATCCAATCTCATTGTCCTAAGGAAGTTTCTCACTTAGCATTTGATACTTCTGAACAGAGAGATTCTTTCTATCTGCTTTTCTTCTTGCTAATGTAGCTGAAGGATGCTAATCAGGTACTCTTAAGGTCTGTTGTAACTGCTGCTCAGAAAAGGTAGGGGTTTTAACTTTTTTTAGTCATGGGAACCAAACTCCAAATTTCACTCTGGCAAAGGTGAAGAAGACTGAAGGCAGAGGAGGAATGCTTTCATGCCAACCAGCTTGCTACAAGCCATTCTCAGTGTAACTGCTTGCCATTCTTGTGCCTTTGAGCTGCAACCAATTGTCCAGCTTTTCCCTGGCACTTCTTCTAATGTAAAATAATTCTCTTTTTTTTAGCTGAAACAAAGATCTGCTTCAAATACTACCATGGTGTGAGCGGGGCATTACGAGCCACAACTCCAAGTGTTACAGTGAAGAACAATGCAGCTCCCGTAAGTTCTGCCAACCTTTAATTTTATTCCATGTATGTTCCCTGCTGCCACTATGGTATATCTTGCTTTCCCTGCCTGCTTTGTGTACTTTTGTATGAAAACTGAACCTAATATTTGTTCTCCAGTGCTCTGTGGTATAGAGAAATGAGTGATCTTTCAGTTAAGATGTGGGTTTGTACACCAAGGGAATGTAGATTCTCAATCTGTAGTGGATAACCTGTCTGATTTGTATCCTGTTACATAAATTTACCTTCTCTCCCCTGGGTTTTGGAAGGCATGGGTGATACCTCTAGAGGATTTGGGATCTTTGGTTGGTAAATACAGTAAGTGTCTAGAAAAGGAATAAGATTTTCCAGTTTTAAAGTGCTTTTTTCAAAATCAAGGCATGAGCATTTTCAGAGCAGTGCCTCTGAGTTCCAGGAACAGCTACACCCTGACATGATCTCATCAGTGGTAAGCAGTGGGCATTCAGGACCCAATCCATCAAAGGACTAAATATCATTTTTGACAGATTGAGGCTTCACTGAGAGCAATTTTTATTTGCTGGAGCTTAGCAAAGCTCTGTGGCTTTAAAAAGCTATATATCTGTTAGAGTCTGGGAAAATTTGATCACCTTGAGAGAAGAACATTTTTGGAAGTCTACAGAGATACTTGCTGACCTCCAAAGCTTGTCTGGCCTTGCTGATAGTGTTTTGCTGTCTGCCAAGCTCATCTTGGCAGAGATCTGAGTGAGCTGAAACAGTGTAGTCCAGCCAGCATTAGAAAAGGACTAGTTCAGATGTTGTTTAAAACTGTCTTTCCTGTGGGTATATGCAGTTTCAGTAAACATTATAAAACTTAAATATTGAAATTTTGGGGTTTGGGGAGCTTGTTTTATCGGATTTTTTGTTTGGATTTTTTGTCTTGTTGTTGTTTGGGTTTTTTTATTGAACAGTCTCAAGTCAGTATTTCTAGAAAGGCTGATAAGTCTCATGCTGTGTGTTGGCAGGCACCATTGCCAGCAAGGATTAAATTTTGCACCCTTGACCCCTGTGAAGATCTTTTGTTGTTTCTCTTTGCCTTCTTTTGATGCACACAGTAGCTGCAACCTGGATGGTGGGTAGGAACTGATGATGTGACAATAGGAAGGGCTTCTTCAAATACATTGCCCAAAAAAACAAAAGGTGATGGAACACTTTAACCTCGACTCTGTCTCTAGGCATATCAAGGATAAGGGGGTCATTGGGAGCAGTCAGCATGGGTTTACCAAGGGGAAGTCGTGTTTAACCAACCTGATAGCCTTTTAAGAGGACATAACCAGGTGGATAGATGAGGGTAGGGCAGTGGATGTGGTTTATCTTGATTTCAGTAAAGCATTTGACACTGTCTCCCACAGCATCCTTGCAGCTAAACTGAGCAAGTGTGGTCTGGCTGATTGGGTAATGACGTGGATTGTGAACTGGTTGAAGGACAGAATTCAGAGAGTTGTGGTCAATGGGATGGAGTCTAGTTGGAGGCCTGTGTCTAGTGGAGTCCCTCAGGGGTCAGTACTGGGACCAGTACTTCTCAATCTGTTCATTAATGACCTCGCTGAGGGAACAGAGTGTGCTCTCAGCAAGTTAGCTGATGACACTAAACTGGGTGGAGTGGCTGACACACCAGAGGGTTGTGCTGCCATTCAGTGAGACTTAGACAGGCTGGAGAGTTGGGCAGGGAGNACCTCATCTATGCTTTTAAATATATGAAGGGTGTGTGTCGGGAGGATGGGGTCAGGCTCTTCTCAGTGAAGCCCAGTGACAGGACAAGGGGCAGTGGTTGTAAGCTGAAGCATAGGAGATTCTGTGTGAATACACGTAGAATTTTTTTCCCAGTTCAGGTGCCAGAGCCCTGGCACAGACTGCCCAGAGAGGCTGTGGAGTCTCCTTCTGTGGAGATATTCAGAACCTGTCTGGACGCGCTTCTGTGTGACCTGGTGTAGGGAATCCTGCTGTGGCAGGGGGGTTGGACTAGATGATCTTTCGAGGTCCCTTCCAACTCCTAATATTCTGTGATTCTGTGATGTGTCTTTTAGGAATAAAAGACATTCATGTCTCTGCATCTTTCTGATATACTCATGGTGAAGCCATTCACCAGTTTCAGAGCCTGAAGCTGTCTTCAGAGGAACATTATGATGTGGCCTTGGATATCTTCATTGTATGGGATGCTGAAAAGTTCTTTTTAGCCTCTAGTGTGTGGTGTCTTTTTGAGTCAGGACTTGCTGTTCATTTCCCTGTTACCAGTTTAAGGCAACACTGTCACTGAGTTAATCCCAGTCTTCTCTGAAAGATAAGCCAGCCAACCAAGGCAATAACTGACAATAGGCTGAGAGATTAGAATATTTTTTTGCACAATTCACATCCATGTCTTAGGCCAAAGTTTGAACCAGTTAAGCCAATTTTTCAATATGGAAGGATTCATCTTTCATTATTAAGTATCAGCAATATGTTTTAACAGAAGAATATCTGAGGATCTGTGCCTTTGTACGATGCAAATATGTAATCTCTTCTTCAGTCAAGCCTTTGTATATATGGGGAAATAAAGCAACCATTTGCTTTCAGCTTAGCAGGGCTTTTGTTTAAAAAAACAGTCCTCTTTGTGCAGTACTCATGGTCTTTGTAGAGATCAGGTGAGAACCACCTATTATGACCTTCATCTGAGTATACTCTACTTGACTGAAAAATAAAATATGATTGAATGTGCTATCAAATAACAGTTTTCAGTTTGAGGGCCAAATCAGTGTCATTGGAAATAACGTTCTCTTCACACTATCTTCAATTTTTTCCTGCCTTTCTGGGTTGCAGAATAGCCTGTGTGGTTTTTGCTTTTTTCTTTTGCAGACCAGAGAGGTCAGTAGTGTTGTAGGTGCAGGACCAGTTTCTCTGCTGTTTTTTCTTCATTGTTTTACTGCGTTGCATCAATATTTGGTGCACTGTAAGGTAAATACTATGAAATGCAGGCAACAAAAGCAACAGAATGTCAACAAAGGTTATGCAATATGAACCTGGATGGACCCTCCTTTATGAATGCAAGAGGAGAAAAAGTACTATAGGTCTGAAAACTCCTTTAGAGTTTGGAGAAAAATATTGGTCTGATTCTTGCCTGAGAGAAAGGTTTCAGCTAAGTATGAACCTCCAGACTCCAGTCTCAGCTGAAAGCATCAGAAGGCTTTCTTCATATAGCTCTCTACAGTACATGTCCAACTTCATTACTAAAGTATTTGAATGTTTCAGTGCATCTTGCACCACTGGCAAGTGATATTACTCCTGCTGCACACATGGGGAAGGGCATGGCAGGGGATTTTACCAGTCCTAGGCTTTTCTTGGTTGTTACGTGCCGCTGCACTGGCTGCTGCTGCTGCGTGAGTAACGCCATGCAAAGTACAGACATTGTTCTAAAAGGTGCAAACACACATAGACACTGATTTTCTGACTGTGATTTTACTGATTTCATTAATGGTGAAATTCCCTTCTTTTGGGGGTGGGGAGTGGTTGGGCAAGGGAGTGGTGAAGGGAGAAAGTGCTTAAGAAATCCCCAAATAAATTGCTGTATCTATTTTAAAATATGTTTGTCTAAATAATGGCTCAGAACAATGATCAGAAAATTCTTATCCAAAAGAAGCAGCAGATGTTCTGCTTTGTGCTTCTCTATGCTCATCCATCATCAGCCAGACAGGAAATGCTCAGCTTTCCTTACTATGTTACCTTATTCATGTCCCTCGACATCCCTTTGCAGTAGCTCCACAGTGAAGTGTACTGGTTGGGCAGCCCCATCTTTATTTTTCCTGTGTCTTGAATCAGACTGAGCAGGGAAGCAGTAGTTTATTTTCCTCTGTTCCACTGTGTGATCACTTAAGGCCCATGACAGCCTAGAGCCATGCCTATAGCTCATGCCTACAGCTCTGAGAGTTCTTACCCTAGCGAGACTTGACACAAAGAGCCCTCCATGATTGAATTGGATGCATCAAATTCCTCAGCTGTTTTCATTGCTCCAGTGATTCAGAGCACTGCCCTAGGGTCCTAGGAATGGCTTTGCTCACAGTACCAGCAAAAGCTCTGGTTCCCCAGCTGCTAAGTGCAGCAGCATGGCCTGAGTACAGAGAGTGGCTCTGTCCAGAGGGGAATAATTTTCAGATCCTGGGGCAGGTTCTTGCCTGTATCCTTTCTTCTGGAAGATGGAATCCTGTGGCCTATGCTTGGAAATTTGCCTTCTTTTGCAGTCAGTAGGAGTTTTAGCCGTGGCTGTGGGAAATAATAGCTTTACAGGGAGAAAATCTCAACAGAGATCCTGCTGTTGGTAGAGGGGCTGAAGTTTTTTGGAAAGCTGGTTTCCTTGAACCGAAGGGATTTTTGCCATTGTAAGCTGCAGCTTAGGCTTTTTTCTGCCTTCAGCAGGGAGACAAAGGGAACAAGGCTTTGTGTATTTGACGCAAGCAAGCTTTTCTGTTTGGCACAGCTTGGGAAAGAGATGCAGAGCAGGTGTCCTTTGAGAAACAGCATTTGAGGACAGGTGACCTTCTGGGAACAGTGTTTTCTCTGCTAGCACAGACTCATCTGCAGCTGATGCCAGAGCCACCCAAGCAGGTTCTATCTGAGCCTCCAGGCGCATGGCACCTCCCACAGTGAGGACGGCAGCTGTTGTATTGGCTCAGAGCATGTCACATCCTGTCTGTCAGCAGGACTTGCAAACACCCATAACCAGCAGTATCCTAACACCACAATTTAAAAACACAGCAACAACACCACCAGAACTCCCAAAACCTTCATTGTCAGACTGTGGTTTGCTGCAGTTGAAAAGAATCTTGGGGTAGTCGTGCTGGGGGCTGTGAGCAGTTGCCATTTTTGTTCAAATACTGCTGAGACTTAGCCTTAAGAGTGGCTTAGGTCACTTGCTGTGTTCAGTTTAGGAAAGATGAGGCTGAGAGGAGACCTTATTGCTGCCTTCAACATCCTCACAAGGGGCTGCAGAAGGGCAGGCACCGATCTCTTTAGTCTCGTGGATTGTGATAGGACTAGAGGTAATGTCATGAAGCTGAGTCAGGGGAGATTTAGGTTAGACATGAGGGAAAGGTTTTTCATCCAGAGGGTGGTTGGGCTCTGGAACAATCTCCCTATGTTGGTGGTCGCAGCACCAAGCCTGGTGGAGTTCAAGAGGTGTTTGGACATCGCTCTCAGGCATATGGTGTGATTCTTGGGATGTCCTGCACAGGGTTGGGAGCTGGACTAGATGGTCCTCGTGGGTCCCTTCTGTCTCTGAGTATTCTATGAGAACATCTTTAACTGGCAGTTACCAGGAAACTTCCAAAGAGGGGAAAAAAAAAAACTTCCAAAGAGGAAAAAAAGTTGCTGCGTTAGTTAGATGTCATTGGTGCTTTAAGCTGAGTAGCATCTCACATTTCTTGTGTTATGAATGTTCTGCTCCATTTGAGTTCATCTCCTTACACTGTAACCCAGTTATTGGAGCTGCCTTGCTTGCTGATTAGGATGCCCTGCAGTTCATTTGCTGGTGAAAAATCCTGTCACATTTTATTGCCTGTGAATTGCCAAGCTTGAATATCTGGGAACGAGAGGCTGTTCACTTTGGCCAATTCATACGTGGCAGGAGTGCAAATGTGGATTTGGGGTGGTGGATAGTCCTGGGGGTAATGGCAGTAAACTGGAGCATCTGCAATTCTGGAAAAAATGGAACATACTGGCTGGGGTTTTTCTCCAGACTAGTGGCGTCCTGAAAATAGTGTTGCACGATAGTTTATACTACTGAAGTGTAAGCATTACTTTGGTACAATCTTTCTTTCATACCATCATCTTTCTGAGTAGGAAAAGAACATTTTTACAACATCTGGAACATTCTTCTATTTGCTACTCTTCATTTATTCATAGTGTTGTCACCACTAATTCATCTTTACATCAGGCATTGTTATAGAATATAACAATGTATACAAGTTACAGCAGTTCTAGCAATAGGGAAGTGTTATCTTGCTGGTATGAAAATGATTTAACCTGAGTGTGGCTCTTTTGCAGTAAAATAAAGCTGACATGAGAAGAGCATACAGAATGAAAAAGAAGAACCTTTTCCCCTAAGAGTATGTAACCTAAAAAGATAAATTGGATACATCACAATTAAAAGACAGTAAGTGGCAAATCAATGTTTTAGCCTCAGGACAAATGTCTTCACTAAATTGGGAGCATTCACTCGCTGTGTATTAGATGCAGAGAACCATGGCTGACTGAACCTCTGGAGCTTTCATGCCACAGTCCCTGTCTCATAGATCATGATGGCACTCATCAAATACACTTAGCATCATGGGGAAAGCTATGTAAATTGGAGCTAATTATGGAAAGAGATCTTCTCTGTGTTGTGCTTGTGTGGAAATGCTGCCTCATCTGGCTTTCCCACAGCAGGAATTACTGCTTGATAAGCTGCTGCCATTCGGTGGTGACTGATCATTCCTGAGGACTTCCTGCTAAAAATATTTGCATTGTGTGCTGTCACATCAGAGCGTGGGCTGCTGAGAAGTGTTTGATACTGAAACATTTGGCCTCATTTCCATGGATGTGCTGCAAGCCAGGATTTTATGAGCGCACGTACAAGCAGCTGTACCTTTCTTTCGAAAGGCTGGATTTAAAAGTCTCAGCTGTGTGTTCTTTTTCACTTCACAACTTATTCTGTGATAGGTGAGTTTTAAAACTGTCTTTGTTTATGGGGCATCATTATGTAATAAGCCTAGCAGGCTGAATTTGAAAGTGTAAGAATAATTATACTTCAAGAAACAGAGGTTAAAGAGGAGGCAGAATTTTCTGGTGTCTTCTGCACTGTTCAGCAATTGTGCTTAAAAAAAAGTTTATGGAAAACACAGGATCAGACTGCTGCAATTAATCACAATAAGGAATGCAAGCCAGGTACACCTTTAGCAAGTGTAAGTGGTGTACATTGAAATGCTCAGCATTTTCAGGGAGGGAAGCAGCACTTCTCTCTAAGCTATAGGTGTGCTTAGGTGCCTGGGTATTTGTCAGGACTAAGCAAGAGAATCCCCTTTCCTTATCTTAAGATGAGAAGTAGCCAGAGCTCCCTCAACTTGCAGCTGCCTTTAAATGCAAGGTAAGAAAGAGCATCGTAGTACCACCTATATTCAACCTATCCCTGTATATGTCTCTTTTTATTTTGATTACCTGCAGTGGAGATGGAGTCATTCAGGAATGAAAAACTCAAGGCAAAATGGGCAGGTGAAATGACTGGAAATACTCACTCAGCTGGAAGGAAGTGTACACTCTAGCTGTCAAATACAAAGCGCTCTCTGCCAGAGTGCAGTCCTTTTCCAATGTAAAAGGGTATCTAACAGAAAATGTATGTGCTAAGGAACAATTTCTGAAAGAGTGGTGGATTCCACTGATTAACCATTCAAGGTGAACAATTCTGAAAAAAAAGTAGTTTTAAAACTTTAGGAGGCAACTGATCTGTGTAGACTTCTGATCTATTGGAAATATCTGCCCTTTTTTGGTTTTCTCCTGGTGTGGTATTTCTTTCAGAATAGCATCAATGCTGTCCACATCCTGCCTGCCTTATGTGCTCATACATTGCAACCAGCATAGGCTAACATCATGAAGTGATATAACATGAGAACATAAGTCTCTGAATTTAAAGAAACTATTACATTGGCTGGGGAGTGGCTTCAGCATTTAAACAGAAAGTTCTGTACGTCATTGGTTTTCTGTAAGCATACAAGGAACAATTTGGTCACTTGTGTACAAAAGAACATTATGGTATCTGGGGTTAAGGTGTAATGGCTCACAATAAGCTCATCAGAGGCAGAAGAAAGAAGTGTAGTAGTACCTCTTAGTAGGGAATTGGCAAAGATTTTACTGTGTGCATAGGAAAGATCAGCACTAACTGTATGCTTGTTTTGCAATGTTCTTGGGAGGTGAAGTTCAAGAGAGTAAGGGGAGTAATTGTGAGTAATTCTGGAAGGTTTTGCTAAATAATTTATTGTTGTCAACACTATATTTTAGTATTACCTAAATCCTTCATCTAAGTTTGGCTCTGGTGCCATGCACTGAATGGATACACTAGTCGTTACATGAACTACATCTAACATGCGTTCAGAGGGAAGGGTTTCCTGGCAGAATTTGACCTCCCTCAGCTGCAAAATAAAATCTTTAATGTGAGAACAGCCCTCAGCACATTCATTACAGGTGGAAAAATGTCATGAGTTCATTTTTTCACTTCCATTTTGCTTGATTATAAAACCACAGTAGTGTTTTGCAGCCTGATTTGGCAGTACGCAGGTATGTTCAGGAATACTTATTCACACGAGCAGCCTCCTAATAGTTGCACAGTTGAGCCCTTAGTTCAGTGTAATTACATTTTTGGTTATGCTTTCTGTATCCTAATTAGCACTGATTCAAAGAATGTGAAGGTTAATGACATGTCCAAATTATTTCTTACTGCCACCTCAGTAACATGGGTACATTTTCAGTATCCAGATACATAAAGTCTGTTGTATTTAGACTGCAATTACCCTGTTATGTAGCGAGCGCTCCATTTGTATGAATTAGTGGAGTCGGAGGGCATAACCAGAGTGTAATTGGTCTCTGACTGTAGTGTAACTATAGTTATTGTGCTATAAATAATCTTTTCCTTCCTTTTATTTCCTCTACTCACATTTTAAATTGGGATGGTTGGCAAGAAATTTTCTTTAAATATTAAGAAAACTTATTTGCACTGGAGGATTCTCCTGAGTGCCATTTAATAATACTGGCTTTTACAGTCCCGATACAGTAAAGGTGCAGAGCATGTGCTGAAACCCCACAGTCTTTACTGGAAATGTTTAAGAATTTTCTTCCAAATTGTCAGAATCATTCAAAATGATGTAGAACTAGCAAGTGCAGGCACTTCAAGCAGCATTTTCATGATGACAGATTGCACGTATTTCAATAGGTAAAGTAACTGTTCCCTATCTGGATATCAATTTTTTCAGCTCAGTGTGGTTCAGTTGCCACGTGTTCATAGGTTTACACCACTTACATGAGAGGTAAGGTGTTAGAATTTATTATCTAACAAGAACAAATTGAGCAAGAGAGGTACAAATAATTTTCTTTGTGAATGTCAGCGTTGATTTCCTGAGCAGCAGCCCGTAACCTTCATCATACAGTTAGGTTCTTTTTCTTACTATTCCAAGCCAGGAGGAATGTTTCTGCTTTCCAGCACACAGCTGTTTACATATTTAAATGTTGCTTAATTATGCAGTCTTCATAATTTCTTGATTGGTCTATATGAAAGACAAAGGTGTAGTGTATTTGATCATTATAATGAAAATTTAAATGCAAGTGCCTAAAATTAAGCCTGGTGCTGAAATAGAAATAGATTGGAAAAGACTTCTAGCACAAGAAGTGGGCCCAAAACAGTATCTGAAATAGTGTGGCCAGCAGGACTTGGGCAGTCATCATCCCTCTGTACTGGTGAGGCTGCTCAAATACTGGCTTCAGTTTTGGGGCACGCACTCCAGGAAGGACATTGAGGTGCTGGAGCCTATCCAGAGAAGGGCAATGAAGCTGGTGAAGGGTCTAGAGCATAAGTCCTTTGAGAAGCAGCTGAGGGAACTGGAGTTGATTAGTCTGGAGAAGAGGAGGCCCAAGGGAGATGTTATCTCTCTCTAAAAATCACCTCATTTTCAAGAACTGCACACCTAGGAGAGAAGGGAAAAGATCCAATTTTGTGGAGTGTGATGGAGGGCAGCAGGTCAGTGCAGCTCAGCCCAGCGTTTCTCTTCAGTGTGTACTTGTCCCAGAGGAGGACACTCAGGACATTGGCCATACTGGTTTGGAAGGATCGACACAGCTCCGTGTCAAGCAGCAACTCAGCAGAGATTGCTGATGCATTGAAAAAGCCAGTGCTCTTTGGCATCCTGTGGTGAATCCAGGTGATATATTAGAGCATGAAAGAACTAGTCTTGTATATCAAATGTATCCCTGACAGACTACCAGACACTCAAAGCAGAGAAAAGCTGTGTGCCTGTACAGGCAAGGTGGCTGGGGCATGTGTCCTGTACAGTGCACTGGAGAGTGGAATATGAGTGATCTGAAGTGGAAGTTGCAAAGGTCCTGATACTGTCTTCTTTAGTCCTCTTTTACCAGTGCAGGCATGCTGAAGCACTAAATAGCTTCACATACAATGCACTACTATGTGTTGATAGCTACAATGGATTTAAACAGGGAAGAGATGATTTAAGAAAAAAACTGGCCCTACTCCACACAGGTATCAAATAATTAACCAAAATAATTAAGTGTTCATCCATCAGACTTCTTCCTGCTGTGCTAGCCTGAATGTGCAGTTGTGTAGTCAGAAAAGTAGAGTAGAGACAGAACAAAAAGCAAGGTTAAGCCAACCATTTGTACATCCCATTAAAATGTTGTCAACATCTTGCCCTCTTGTGGATTCTAATTAAGCAGTGTTAATTGTGGAGCTGCTGAGTCATCCCAAGGTATCACTGGCCATGGCCTACTCTTCGCTTTGCAGATCAGTTACACCAGCTCTGAGCTTCTCCATTTCCCTTTGTCAAGAGCTATAGCTAAGCCCATCACTAAATGAGTGACAGACACATTCTATTAATCCCTCTCTCCTCCCAAAGGGGAAGAGAAAGGCAATAAGGGAGAGAGAATTATGGACTGGAAAACTGAAATTATGTTAATTAAAATAATAACAATAAAATTAAATACATGCAGATATATGCAAAACCTTATTGAGCCCAAGCCCCTGATGGCAATTACATCACTGTCATCACTGATGCCGTGAGCAGACATTGGGGAAGTCCTAGGCTGGACTCTGAGGCAGACAGAAAGCAAATTAAGGAGTTGGATTCTGGGAACTGGATTCAGGAACTCATGGATTGGGATCAAAGACAAAATGGGGAGAGTCCTCCTCAGAAACTGGCTGTTGAAGAAGAGAGCTTGACCTTTGTGACCCCTCAGCTTTATCCTGAGTATGACGTACATGGAATGGAATACCTCACTGGTCAGTTTGGAGTCACCTGTCTTGTCCTTTCCTCCTCACAAATGTGGTCTTTTACTTTCTGCACCCTTAACATGGTACACAAGATTTAGCAATGACCTTGGTCTGCATACCAATCCTTGGTACTAACTAGAAACACTGAGTTTACCACTACAAGAAGCAGACACTGTCTGCAAAGCATCCCATTAACTTCAGAAAGTGCAGTTACTGAGAAGAGACTGAGCTGAAAAGTGCAATCACTGAAACAGAATTAGTTCTGCTCTGTCTTAAATCAGGACACCCTGGTTTCTTTGTACTTGTTGTTTCAAAGAAAACACTTGGGTCAAAATTAACTTTACTGGGCATCTGATCCTGCATGAACTTATAAATGTAGATTTAGAGTGGTTTAATTAGCAGACTTGCAGTGCAGCACAGAGCTGAAGTGAAGAAATAAAAGGCATGACTGATTGGAAGTGATTTTATTTCAGCAACACCAAGATCATTACACAAGCCATTTATTTGTTAATGGGTTCAATATGTATCTGGTATTTCCCAGCCACTTGCTTTCTGAATGTCTCTTGTTATGGTCACATAATAGCCATGCTAATAGTCTGTACATCATATTACTCCCTTCTGTAGTTTAGTAAATTATGGAAAGATCAGCAACTGTACAGCACACTACACTAGTATAACCATCTAATCCTTTGGCCTTTTACATTCTTGCATTCTCCCTCCTGCAGCTGGTCCAATTAGGAAAAATGGTGCAGATCCTGAAATGATACAGTGGGTCTGAGGGCAGATATGTTAGTTTTGTTGAAGGAGAGAAATGATTTAGAGGAAAGTGATAAACTTCTGAATGAAGCACCTCCTGCTTCCCCCCTTCTGGGAGTTACCCGCTGTGAGACGGTATAAATCTGATTGTGGGTGAACATCAGATAAATTACTAGAGGTAGTTTAGGCTCCTTGACCCACTTGAGACACCTTTCCAGCATTTATCAGTTCAGAAGTTGCAAAAAATATTTGCCTTGATGTTACTTTACAAAATAGGTTATTTCTGCCCTTTCCTCTTGCATTTATCAGTTTGATTTGATATTGCCAATTTTGTACACATTGACCAAAATCTCACTGGGTGCTCTGGAGGTCTGACAGCAGATTAAAAAAGAAAACATTATGTTTTAGCCAATTTTTGTGCATCTGACTATTATTTAGTGAAAGTACCTGTTATATGATCTTGATTTTAAACCCCCACCCTTTTCAATCAGAAAAAGAAAGGAACAGAAATGCTGCCAGGGTGAGTCCTCTCCAGTATCCAGCTAGTTCAACACCTAGGACCAGGATATCTACAAGAATTCTGCAGTACATAGTCATGAAATTGTCTCAGTCAAATAGGGTATGCCTGCAGAACTGCCTTAATGAGGCATAAAGAAGAGAGAGCCAGGGTTTGGTTTTCTGTGCTCCATTATGTTTCTGGAACTGCTTATCCCTATTATGACCTTACTGGCCATAGCATTTTCACCAGCTGCCCTTTTGCTGTGTGCACTGGGGCTAGTTAGTGTAAAACTACGTGTCCCTGTTGCAAGTGGGGTGCTTGATAACTGCAAGTCATTGTAGCAGGGAAATAATTTTGAGCCTATCAGTTGTATGTATTCTGGGTCCCCACAGCAACAAGTTTTTCCATTAATCATTAATTAGGCCTTGCAAAAAAAGAAAATCTCCTTGCTTTTCTCCATTTTGAATTTACTGTTGCTCAATTATGTTGCCTTCTCTCATGTTCCAGGATTAGTGAGGGCAGAGATAAGAAGCTCTTGATCTCCCATCTGTGTACCAGTTAGCATTGCTTATGACTTCATCTTGCTTTTTTACTCAAGTACTTCTAAAGTGCTTCAAAACCATGTATATCAGGTGATGCATCATTCTCATCTGTATCTTCTCTCTCACAATTTTTAATACAAAATGAAATTCTTCTTGAAGGCATAACCAAACATTTTCACAACCTCTGATACCCTCCAGTTCTCATGAGTTAAGGAAGGTTTTTGTGTGTTAATACAACAATATAGGAAGAGAGAGGAAATTCTAAGTGTAGATGATAACCACATGGTTTTGTGTAGAATTGCAGCTGAGGTTGAAGATTTCTGAAGCAGGAATGGTGAGATATACCAATTGCTGTATCTGCTGGACTCCATGACCAAGGAAGTAATTTCCAGACTTAGCCTTACTGAATTCCATTAAATTTCTCCCTGCCCACCTCTCCAGCAGGTCTAAGTCACGCTGAATGGCAGCACAACCCTCTGGTGTGTCAGCCACTCCACTCAGTTTAGCGTCATCTGCAAACTTGCTGACAGTGCACTCTGTTCCTTCATTCAGACTGGAGTGACATTTGCCTTCCTCCAATCCCCAGACACCTCTCCTTTCCCCCAGGACTTACCAGAAATGATGGAGGGTGGCCTGGCAATGACTTCTGCCAGCTCCCTCAGCACCCGCGGGTGCATCCCATCAGGACCCATGGATTTATGGATGTCCAGATGGCTTAACTGCTCCCTAGCCCAGTCCTCCTCAACTAAGGAAAACTCCTCCAGTATCCTAACATCATCTATGGGCTCAGGGGTCTGAGTCTCTTGAGGACAGTCTCTGGCAGTATAGACAAAGAAGGCATTCAGTAACTCCACCTTCTTTGTATCTTCTGTCTCCAAGGCACCCACCTCATTCAGCAGGGGGCCTACATTGCCTCCAGTGTTAGTTTTTCCTGCAATGTATTTGAAGAAGCCCTTCCTATTGTCCTTGACCTCCCTTGCAAGGTTTAATTCCAGAGAGGCCTTAGCTTTCCTAGTTACCTCCCTACAACCTCTGACAACAGTCTTGTACTCTTCCCCTGTGGCCAGCCCCTCCTTCCATGATCTGTAGACCCTCTTCTTGCACTGGAGTTTGCCCAGCAGCTCCCTACTTAACCAAGCAGGTCTCCTGGCTCCCTTCCTCGGTTTTCTCCGTGTCGGGATGCTCTGATCTTGAGCTTGGAAGAAGTGGTCCTTGAATGTTCAGTACGTTATGTATCAGCAGATGTGCACAAGAATTTTTGTTTCATAGAATTTTGAACCCTTTGTTAATTTTTAATCCTTGAATCTCTTGAGAAACATTTTCCACTTATATTAACTATCAGGACTTTTTTCCCAGCTATCTAGCTGAGTTCTCAGACAAGCATGTTTCCAAGCATGCTAAAAGCATGCAGCCCCTCCCAATTTAATATATCTGCTTTAAAAAAAAGGCTTAAATTCTTACATCTGTAAAGTCTGATGGAAAACAAATAAATTGTTCTTACATGATTCCTTTTTTAACTCAACAGGTCTGGGTTTTATTTACACTGAGGCCCTTTTTGCCCTTATGGTGAACATGAGTATAAGTCACATTAATTAAACCATATGTTAATACTCTTAGCAAAGGACCACCAGCATTGCTCTTACTACCTAACTAACCCTGGACAAATATTGAAGTTTTGTTCACTAAATGTATAGTGAACTATATTTCAGGTGATATAACACATTTCTGACCTTTTTGTAGCAGACTACAACTGTACTAAGACTGGTTCCAGTGTTTGAGGGCACCAGTAGTGGGTGACCATAGTGCTTATTGAGCTCTATGGGAACAGTTAAACCTGATACCAGAAAAGTCTGGAGGTGCTACTAGTTGTCTGGAAACCCTGTTTTTAATAGCAGCCTGTTTGTTTCTTTCATTTTTCCCAACTTATCTTTGCCAGCAGGCAAGCATGAAAGCTGCTGCCATCAGACTAGAGTCCTAAGGAGGCTTTACTGATCACTGCAGAGGGTTATTTTTTGTATTTAGTTTGGGTTTTTTTGAGATGTATGAAAGGGATGAAGGGAGTTTTTTAGGATATGGAAAATCTGGAACTTCTGAAATTAATTGTTTGCTTTCCTTTGTAACATTTTCCACTACTCTTTTTGTTGTTTTCCACTCTTCTCTAGAGCCTTTCCTCTTCTCTTTTCCACTTTTCTTTTTGCAGGAATATTCCTGGTGGGGATGAAGGGGAGATATTCTCTGCAGAAGACATCTGCTTTCACATGAGAGTGTTTGACAAGGGGAGGAGTCATGGGAGCAGGGGATGTGAAGTTTGCATGGGGATAGGAGCTAATTCTCTTCCATATGAGTAGTGGATGAGGATGATGTAGGTCATGTGTGTAGCATGGGGTATGAACTTCTGTGTTGCCTTGCTCTGTTCCACAGAATGCTTGACTGAAGTGTTCAGGATGAATTCTGTGCTGATTTACATTAAAACTGAAAACATCTCTGTTGCTGATAAGATATGATTTATTAAGATCTACAAGAATTATATCATTATACACACTTTAAGTTAATGATTTCTCTGCAACAACAGCACCCCTGCATTTAGTTGACATTCCTTTCCCCTCCTGTCATAGTTAATGACTTTATGTTCAGGAGTTTTATGCATCCAGTATGCAGCAGGCCAAATCTTTCATGAAGCTTTCTATGATGGCCAAATTGCTGTGGTGAATTCAGCTCTTACTGGAGATCAGATTTCCTCAGGGCTGCTTCCCCCCAGAAATCTCTGCTCTAGCTCAAGTTTGCTGTCACATCCTACTCCAGTCATTTTCAGGATGAATTTGGCCTGCCTTTTCTTCCTCCTTCAGATTGGTCATTGACATTACGTATGAGAAGTAGCAGAGAGAGAGCTGGGTTTGTTCAATCTTCAGAGAAGTCTTAGGTGGGATATTACTGATGCCTTTATCTGCCTAATGGGAGATTGTAGGGAAGAAGGAGGCAGACTCTTCTCACAATGCATGATGAAATGACAGCAAGCCATAGACACAAGTTGCAACAAAGGATGTTGTGATTAGACCTCAGGGTTTGGGTTTTTTTTTCCCAAGACAATAGTTAAACATTAGAACAGGTTGCCCAGAGACCTTGTGGGGTTTCCCTGCTTGGAGATACTCAGTGCTGAAGTATGGCAGTATTCCCCCAAGCCTGCTTTCACTTGAGAAGACTTTTGCTTTTCTAAAGCCTGCTGCTCTGGAAAGCAGCAACCTAAGAAAATTGTTCCCAGCTTTACCCTTTCTGTGCCATCATAACTAGACTTACGCTCTGTGGAGTGAAATGTTTTATTAGTGCTTCAGTGAGATCAAGAGACATTTGAAGTAGCAAACATATTTCTCTACTTTTAAATCAAACTATAAATCTCTGCAGTTGCCTCATTTCTTCCTAAAGTAGGATCCAAAGTTGAAAACAAAGAATCTGTAACTCACTTCTGGAAATAATGGTATTCATAGTGAATTGATATTTGGAGCATTCATTTAGAAGAATGCACATTGTTCACTGCCTTACTGCTTCTTTTATTGCTTAAAGGGTCATTGACTCCACTCCCTTGTCCAGATGCTTTGACAGTAAGACTAAAGCATTGAGCTGTTCTTCAAATACAGCTTAGTCAAAAGATACAGTTGACTCTTACATGTGCAGGCTTTACTTATCTATGTACTTGCCCAGCCAAACAACATTTCAAGAGTGAGGAGTTTCTGAAGCTCTAAGGAAGACTGCTTGGAAGTACAAACTGCTGTCTAGCACAGTTTCCTGCTTTCCAAAGACATTGTAGATGTGTCAAAGGTTAGACTACGTCCACTATATATTGAATTTGGACTCTACAGGAGCAAATTTTATGCAGAATTATAGCACCCAAACAGTGCCAATGGGCCTGTCTCACCTGTCAATGGCAAACCTGCCACTTATTTCAGTGAGTTGTAGGGTCACGCTTAGCTGTTCCTGAGAGGATAATATTTACAAGCAGTTCTGGCTGTCAGATCACTTAAGCACATTAATACTCTGTGTATGAACCTGCCAGGTTTACAAGGCCAATCCTGTCCTGCATTAGGCAGCTGCCTGATGTAAATCTGATCATAAACCCATTTTTTCTTAGAGGCTTTTTTCTGGATTATGGCAACTCTGAGAATCACAAAGCTGTTTAGGAACTGCAAGGGGCCTTCTTCCCTGCTAACTCAACCAGTTTGTTTTGCTCGTTGGGGCTGTAAACTACTGTCATCCTTTGGACTGCTTTAAGCTCGCTGAGAGACTCATTAGCACTCAAAGGGTCATTGGCCTCAAATAGCATGTAGCCTGAGAACCAACACTTGAGCAGTTGGTGAGATATGCTGCATAAACCAGTCCTCCCAGAAATAATAAGCTGCTGCTTAGATGTAATCCAGCCATCGACCCAGAAAGCACAACCCAAAGCCAATCTGCATGCGTATGTGATTGTGTTTAAGTATCTGAAAATCTAAGAGTTTATTTAAATGAAGTTTCAAAGAATGAAGGAAGATCAGAATCTCTAATTAAAGCTTTTCCTCTGCTGCCAAAGGATAGATGAAGTTTATTAGGCAGAACTGTTGAAACAATTAAAAAGCTGAATCCAATAAAATTTGGAAGAAAAAGATATTGGACTCTGTGGGAGATACTGATTTTTTGTCCTTGATTGAGGCAACCACACAGAGTAGGTTGGAGAATATGAAATATCTTCATGCCAACATGGAGACCTCATACTCTTGGTACCTACTGTCATTGAATGTCCTCTTGTCATAACCTTGTTGACAGTTGCCTTCTAGAGAACATTTCTGATGATACTAAGCAGAAGTTTTTTCTTGTGATTTAGTTTGGCAGCCAGGGTTTGTTACCTAGAATCAGCTGAAAGAATTCACAACATTTTCAATTGGAAGAAAAATTGTTTATTCACTTCCTTGATAACTTTTATAAGGGTTTCCAGGAGAGACATTTTTGAAATGAAAAACTTCTGTCTCCTTCGAGTAAATGAAGTAATCAATAGACACTGATGCAAGCTAAGCCAAAAGGAGCTTTCTGCAGATGAAGGGCAATTGTCATATGCCTGCAAAAGGCAAATTCTCCTCTTAATTAGGGAATGACATTGGGAACATGGTGTATTACATAGCTAGAATGCCACTGGCCATGACACACAGGGAAGACCCTCTGTGTGTATTCACAGTCCTTCAGGGATGTGAGCCAGCTGCAAAGACCCTGGCAGGGAGTTAGGCTCCTGCTGGAGAAACTGACTGCTGTTTGAAAGCACCTGATAGAAAAATACTATAGTGCCAGCACAGTGGCTTAGCGAGCTAACAGGATAAGTGGAATATATTGCATTCAAGAGCTGGATAATTCTGTTAACAGAGGGAGGGTTGTAGCTGAAGCACTGCCACTAATTAGGGCTAGATTTCAAAGTGGTGTCTGGGATCATAGCCATAATTCTGTCAGTAACAGTCATGGAGCTCATGTCTCTGTTTGCTCCTTTCACAATTTGCCCCTTACATCCTAGCATGCCCTGTGTTCCCAAGATGTAGAAGAAGTCAAGTGATGGAGAGAAAGGAAGCTTTTATTCAGTCTGTGTTTAGTTAGTCAATTTTTTCATAAACTATTTCTTTTTAAATTCAACAATTGGGACAAAATGGGAGTATTCACCTGAAAGGAGGTTGTAGCAAGGTGTGAGTTGGTCTCTCCTCCCAGGCAACTAGCAATAGGACAAGAGGAAATGGCCCTTAGTAGCATCAAGGGACATTCAGGATGGGTATTAGGAAAAGAACTTCTTCACTGAAAGAGTGATTAAGCATTGGCACAGGCTGTCCAGGGAAGTGGTGGAGTCACTAGCCCTGTGGTTGTTCAAAAACCAGGTAAACATAGCAATTCATGGCATAGTTTAGTGGGCATGGTGGTATTGGGTCTACAGTTCAACTTGATGATCTTAAAGAGCTTTCCCAACCTTAATGATTCTAGGATTTGCAAATCTTCTGAGGACTTCCCTCTCTGAAAAGAGTGGTAGAATATCAGGTATGAACTTGGGGTATTGCCTTATGTTATTTCACTGTGGAAAGACACTTGACTGCTGAGCTGTGGAAAATATAAGCCTTTTCCATCTTGCTTAGAGAGTTGTCCTGATGTTAAGAGTTCAGTGAAATCAAGATGGCAACAGAAAAAGCCAACAGAACTAGTTTAGAGGAATAATTGTTTGAAGAGCTCTTCTTGACAGCTGTACCATGTACACACAGGGCTGTTAAAGCAATTACTACAAGCTGATTTAAACTGACAACAGCAAAGCTGTGCAGATCAGAAACTGGTACTCTGCCCTTGAATTGTGCTGGGCAATTTTGGACCTATCTTATAGCTCAGATGAACTAAGGGATACAAACAGATCAAAGTTTGGAGACAGGCAACAGAGCACTAGCTTCTGACCATTGAATTCAGGCTATTAACTTTAAATCTGAGTGCAAGTTTAATGCTCTTGAAAAGCAAAGGACAGAACTGAAACTTGAAGCATAGGCTAGGCAGTCACTGAACAGACTGTCTTTTCCCCCAGCTCTGTAGCAGCATGGTTTTAACTCTGACACATCTATCAATGCTTTTTTTCTGTTTGCTGATGCACAATTTGGGACTGAGTTGAGACTGTTTTTCACTTGTGATTTGAATCAAGCACAGGTTATGGCCTTCCCTTTTTGCAATGCTCTCATCTACTACTTTTTATCTTCAGAGGCACTCTATACAAACAGAAAATACTTTGCTACTTTACTTTTGTAGTTTCTAGTTTTCTTTCATTGTAGACTTCCACCTTCTGTACAGGTTGGGGTAGTTGTGCTTGGAAGTGGGAGGCACTCTGAATACTTTGATATGTTCTTAGATCTGCTTTTTTAAAAATAAACTTTTGGAATAGGTAGTAAGGTCCAGGCTAGAGTTTTGCCAGTTTACAGTCCTGACTATATAATCTGTATTAAATATTACTGTAGTTACAGTCTGTGCTGTTAGTGTAAAATAGTCTAGATTTTCATTAGCAGCTTTTAAAATTTGAACTTGATGGGATTGAGCATTAGGTCACATCCATGATGTTCACTGTATGAAGTCAACAAATAGAAACAGATAGTGCAGCACTATTTTTACTATCACTGCAGCTTTCTGTGTTTTAAATGTGAGCAATACTGGCCACTGTGAGATAATTTATATCAGTTAGGATCATTAAATGCTACCATTTTCAGCAGAAGCTACTGATACAGAAGTGCTTTGGCTGTCAGTGAAGCATAAGATTTCTTAAGTTAGATGTTTCCTCTACTTAGGGGAAAATAAAATTTGCTTAGTTTTGTTGAATCTCTTTCTGTACTTGCAAGGGCCAAAAATGCCCTTCTGGAGGTGAAAGTGTGTTACAAAACAATAAGATTAAGATGTAATAGTGTTTTTCTGTGTTGTGTGTAGGAAAAATATCAAGTGCTTGTATTTATCACCTGAGCATGTCTACCTGTGGTAGAAATAAGTAATAAAATAATATTAATCCCATTTTATGTCAGCAGGACTTTAAAAACAATTAAGTTGGGCTTCACAATATACAAACATATTCAAAGGGACTTGGTGCAAAGCAAGTTTTGCCAGCATGCTGCACTGTTACTGATCACTGTGGTGCCCAAAACCAAGTTTTCCAGCACAATGTCAGGCAAACACAGTTACAGCTTCTTCCAGACCTGCATTCACATTGTACGTGTCCAAAACTGTTTGCCTCCTCAGGAGCAAGACTGTTGTCCTTGTTACTCCTCCATGTATCTGGGTAGTCTGGTGAAGGGTAAGGTATTTTAGGAGAGATTTTTAATTAGCTGTGAGCATCTCTCTTTCTTAGGTTCTGCTTAGACAAATTTTTAGTGACATGCTTGGAATCAGCAAGAACTGTTGGACTGTAGTACTTTAGGATTTCTCAAGATTGTTACTTTTTAATTTGTAACACATACTATGGCTAAAGAGGGAGGGAGTCTTAAGGGCTCCTTTTGCTGGTGTAAAGCCTGCCTCCTTCCTCATTCAGTGTGATATAACTCCCCTCCAGCACTTGCAGGACCTACTCATAAGAAAAAGTGATACTAGGACAAAACTGTATTGTTTTTACCTTTCAGTCACCTCATGTTTTCTTTTTAATCTTTACTGGAAAATAATGAAAAGTACTACCAAACATGGACCTTTTCCTGAGCTCAGCAAATCCTGAGAGGCTTAGATCTGGCCTCAGGTACCTCCCCATGTTCCACAGCAAGCCATCACAGGTTCTGGCAGTTGTCTTTTACCATGCTTCAGAGGTTGGGAAACTAGCAGACTAGTAGAAGATTTTACAGTGTGTGTTTGTCATGGAAGCACCCACAAAACAGACAACAATAGTTACCCAAAATGCTAGATTTATTGTAACCAAAATTACTCAGCACTCCTTCTGACAAAATTAAATTACCAGTTCAGATGTCAGGTGGGAATATACTACTATTGTGTGTATATATATATATTATATATACATATACTACTACACTACTACTTCTTAAGCTTTAAGGGATATTCTTTCTGTTCTCTGTTTTGTGGGTGCCTCCGTGACAGTGTTTACTGGAGGATATTTTAAAGGAAGCGCTGATACTTGTCTAACTGCTTGAGTGCATGCACTCCTATCAACAGCAGTGCTCCAGCTTTGATTACAAGCAAGGAAAGCAAAAGGAGGTTTGAATGTGGTTCAGGAAGCCTTTGGTTTTCTGAGAGATTCAACTAGACTTGAAGTTGCACCTCACGTCACATCTCTTCATGTCTAGATATGACAGAAACTTGTAGTAATACAAGTGTATTCACCCTGTTTTGTGTCAGCAGGACTTGTAAAATAATTAGGGTGGGCTGCACAATGTGCAAACATGACACTGAAAACTAAAAATATTAAACTAATTCAGTCTGAGCTTTCACTTCAAGGGCATAAAAGAGCATCAAAGTTATTGAGGGAAAATTGCATTTGTTCCCTTTCATGCCAAGGACTTTAAGTCCATAGAACATCAAGTGATGAGATGAATGTTGTCTTTCTGACAACTAACCATGTTTTAAGTGGCAGTTGAGAAGACAGAGGGTTTCTTACCTCCTGATGACTAACCTCAAGGTTTACTTACAGTGACAAAACTCCCAATGTAATATGTTGTAGCCACTAAAATCAATCAGAATTTCTTTCATGAGAAATGGCAAGCAGGAAGAGGATGACTCAGGCACTTCCCCATTCCAGGCCTCAAGACACTATGAATCCCAGTTGAAGTGGTAACTGGCAACCGTTGGTAACCACATGCACTCCTTTGCCCTGCCCTGCATCAAGCACTCTGAGCCTTATCATCACTACTGGGGGCATTCTGGTATTGTGTTTGAAAACAGTGATTCTGAACTGCAGCAGATACCTTTTTTTATTTTCAGAAAGTCAGACCAAAAGTTAGGAGATTTTATTCCCTTCCTCCCCTGCTGTTCCATCTGTCTCCTCAAAATGTCAGTGTTAAATTATAATCACTTTCCCAGCCTTCCTAATATCCTTCTCTGGGTTCATCCATGCATAATCATTCCTTCCTTTGAAAGAGGACATCTGCCTGCTCTCTTTCCCCCTCTGGCATGTGCCCTGCCATGACTGAGGACCTGTACCATGGACAAGAAGGTGCAGCATGTGTGTGAGGAGAGTGGCAGACCAGTGCCAGCAGTCCACCAGAGGACAAGGAGCACAGGTTTCATGATAAAGGAGAGGTTTGGCTCAGTTGTATGAAGTCTTTAACAGTGCATCCCAAGTCTCAGCCCAACAATAAATGCCTCTCTCCCTCAGCCTTTCTGCTGTGCATTCCCTTTCTTGCCTGCTAGACAGGAAAAAAAGAAAACCATCAGAAAAGTTTCAAAAAAGGTGTTGCAGTGTGTTTCAAATTAGTAAGTTAAGAGCTAGTGTCTAGCATTTTGACACAGCCTTGCATTGCAATTACCATGGGATAAACTATGCAGTGTGTGTGTGTATGTATATATAAAATATATAAATATAAGGAACTCATTTACACAGCAGGGCTGATTTGCAGGCTCCAGGGCTGTTTGTCAGGCTACATGACTGTGTGACTGAGGAGTGAGCACTGGACAGGGTGGTGTAGGGTACATCAGCTTCATGGAATAAATGGATCCTTTAGGAGAAAATAAATTTATTTTGTTGTTGTTTCACTTATGGAGCTGGATGTCTTATTGCTGTCTTTGTACAATGCCAAGCTTTGCCAGTGCAGATTTGGAGATGCTAAGCCTGTAGAAGAATTCATGACAATATTCTGGTGTAACTGTCTCAGTACAATTTCAGTACTGTTGATATCACCCCAAAAGGGTATTTTAATAGCAACATGTTCTTAAGTTGTGAACAGGTTGGTGTTTGCAGGACCCCATCAGATCTGCTCCACTCAGTTCAAAGCATAGGCTGTTAAACTATTCATCCTGATTCCATGGAACATCTAAAAATTGCAGAGAAATGCTTAAAGACTGGGGAAAAAAAAACATTTTGCAAATGTGTGCATATTCTATTTGGTTGGCCCAGTTCTTGTCCTGGGCAAGATCGTGAAAAGATCATAACTGGTAAGCATTAAAGAATAACATATAATAAATGTCAGACAGTGGCATAGTACAAAAAAGCATCTTGACAAGGAAATGTCATTGTTTCTTCTTGATGGGATCACAGCTTCAGCTGTGATCTTCTCATAACTTCCTCATGGTCAGATATAATCTGATTTAAATGTGTCTCTATCCCGAAATCAATAGTGGCTTCAGTAAATATATTAAAATCTGCTTAGCTGAGAAGGCTGGAAGTGCAATTGCAAGTAATTAACTGTGGTCCAGTAGGGCTATTTCTGTTGGAATTTTCTCCTAGTCCTGCTCTACTCAGTGCCCTTTTTCTGTAAAAAACAAAAATTATTATGATACTAGGAGGAAGTTCTTCACTAGGAGGGTGGTGAGACAGTGAAACAGGTTGCCCAGAGAGGTTGTGGAAGTGTCATCCCTGGAAGCTTTTAAGACAGGGCTTGATGGGGTCCTGGGCAACCTGATCTAGTGGATGGTGTCCCTACCAGGCAGGGGGGTTGGAACTAGATGATCTTTAAGGTCCCTTCCAACTATGATTCTATGACAAAAAGTCAAGTCCAAGAGAGCCCACTGTTTTTAAAAGTCGTGTCTAAATTCATCCTGTATATTTATGATCTAGGCCTGGTCTGCATCTTGCTGTTTAATCCATGGTGACTAGGCTGCTGTGCTCCCTTGCCCAGGTTTTACACTCTCTGGGGGCAGCTTGTTTTCCAAGTTAAGCTTGAATAGACAATATTTAATATACTGAGCAATGAGTCACAGCTGAGTGGGACTTCAGCTGCTGTTTCCTGGCAGAAACTGGAACTTCACTAGATAAATGCTCTTTTTTGTTTTTTGCCTGAAAGCTGAAAGGCAAGAGTGGCAAGGAGCTGCAGCTTCCTGAGAGCAGAGCAGCACTTGGTTTGACTCCAAAATCAGTGGGAGGGAGTAATAATAGCACCACCTCCCTTCTGAACTTAGAGCTTGTCTCCTGATGGCATCTCCTCTGCTCTGTTCAGGGATAGAGCAGTGAGAACTGTTGATGGTGGGTTCCTGCTGATGCCCTAGACCCTGGCTCAAAGGCATTCTTGCTTCCCAGCTCTGATCACAGCCAGAAGGTTTCCTAGGTCCTAACTTGAACAACAGCAGCCCACCAGTAAGCTTGTGAGAAAAACCCACTGACATTAAAACCTAAACTGTGAAGTATAAAGGGTCATCTATTGGGGTTTTTTTTCCAGCTCAGTCTCAGTACTTACTGTTATCATAATTCACAGTTATAATTTGAACAGGGCATTAGTAAGCTCTCAGAAGTCTTTCTCACATGTATGTAATAAACTTTCTGGAACAAGATTTTCTGTGCTTAAAGACAGAAGTTGTTTTTAGTGGCGAGAGCTGCATCTCCATCCTTATGTGCTACTTTCATCTTCTGTTTAATAAGCAATTCCTTTCTGGGTGAGGAAATGCTATATTAAAATTACAGTAATATTTTTGTATCCTTCTATTTTTGTAAGGAAGAGCCTCCAGGAAAGGATGACTTAGGTCAATAGTGAGCAAATTAATACCTGGATAAAAATACAGTTCTGATTAATGGTCGTCTAATAGATTCTTAGTCGTAAAACTTAGCATTCTTAGTCATAAAACTAAGAATCTCTAAAAAAGACAGTTACTAAGCAATTTGTCTGTTCCAGAGTTATTGGAGAAAACTCTCTCTCACCATTATTTTTTTTCCAGCAGATATTTAAAAGCATCACCAATGAAGATTCAATCCAGGGACAAGGAAGTCGGAGACTGATAAGCTTTTCATTGTCAGGTAAGTCACTGATAATGTTATAGTTTTAAGCTCAGAGGGTGGGAAACTGAAGTGAAAAAAACCTTTCATGTACATGTGTATATAGGTACATAGGTAAATATGTATGCATTATTTTTTGCCTGTTGCTTTAGAAGTGATGCTGAGACAGGGAATTAATATTTAAGATTATTGCCACATCTCTTCCTTCAACGAGAGTTATGTGCTGAAGTGTTTTGTTTAAGTAGAGTTTTGGGACCATGTTATGTTTTCCTGTTTACAGTTAAATGTGGTGCTATGTATGTGGTTCAGGGAAAGCAGGATCCAAGGCATGTGCTTTACTTACAGAGCAAAATGTGATTTGTGGTAGTCTGTTTCCTCTTGGAGAGTATGCTCCACAGTCTTGGTCTGGACCCGAGACAGATCTGTGTGCCATAGTGCACAAGCTTATCTGTATTGCTCACAGTGACTCTTAGATTTCTTGAGCCAGAAGACTGCTCTCACTCATCTGAATTTTCTGAAGAATGTTCAGCCTCATTACTTGGCTTGACACTGCAGGTTTTAAAGGCTTTTGTGGTTCCATGAGGCAGCAAGGGACCATTTGATCTGACTTTGGTAAAAAAAAGTCTGTAAATCACTTCTATAGAAACAATCAGTTTGGTAAAAGAGAGTAGTTGTGAGCAGGGTTCTCATTTTGCTCTTTTTGGCTTGTTACTTGGTATCCATCTTTTTTAACTTCTGGAAGAGAAAGACAAAGCTTCTGAACTTGACTTGGAAATTCTTTGAGGAAGTAGCATGGAGAAAAAAAGAGTTACTCTAGTTCAAAATGTTGCCAAGCATAGACTTTTCTGTATAGAGTTCTACATTCAAACAAACATTGCATGACACGAGTGGTTTGGCCATATGATTTATTTCAAGCTTTCCTCTAAGTTGTGTTGAAGTCAACTATGACTTCCATTTCTCTTAAAGTATTAAGTGTGGAAGTCAGCACTTTTCCAAATTAGGTGGCCAGTGTGGTTCTTGAGAGGTTAGACTAACATTAGATAGGGCCATTTAACTCATCACTTATTTTTGCCAGGTTGGACACTGGGTACCCACCCAGTCACATTAATGGGACAAAACCACATGTTTAGCTCAGCAGAAATAAAGTAGTAGAGCTAATATTTTTTAATATTCTTAAATAATCTAAAACTGTTGCCCAGAATTTAGCTTAGTAGACAAAGAGATGTCAAGTAATAAGTTGTGAGAATGCTAAATAATTGTTGTCTTAGTGAGCCCTTTTATAAACTAAACTAGCTAATTTACATGTTGATTCAAAGTATACAAAGACCATACATTATAAGACATTTGGGATATCTTATTCCAGTGGCTCACAGCAAGTCATTTACATCCTTATCACCTCCATATTAACAGCATCCACACAGCCATGTATCTGAAAAGCTTTGAGAACACAATTATTTTATCAAAAAACTTCAGTATCAAAATAGCTCAGTTTCAGTATTTCTGAAATTAATAGGTTAACACATCACAAGGTTTTATTTATTACTTTCTTACTTCATCAACAACAAAAAATATCTCTGAAAGTAAAATTATTGCCATTCCTATGTTTGTTATGCTAGCTAATAAGATGCACATCAAGCCAGGCAACTGAGATTCCTATCACAGCAATGACCTCTCTATTGTCACAAGTCCTTTTAGATCTACAGACTTTTCCTTGTCAATATCCATATTTGGTATGCTGTCACCTTCAGTATCATTAACTGAAAGTTAGATTTCCAACTTACAATTGGTTTAGCTGAAATTAAAAAAAACAGTGCAAGACCTTTTGTCTTGGGTACCATTGCCTTAGGCCCTGCACCAACACAGAGCCATTGTGCCCTGAGCAGTTTATCATCTGAAGTATTCAAGAAGAGCTGTGCCTTCTTCCATATCAATTGTTAAAAAGAAAAAAATACTAGAATGGGAGAGAAAAATCTCAAAGTAGACCAAATCCCAAGAAATGCTGAACAACAACAATCTATTTCAGCTGACTTGTATTACTTGCTCTACTGCCCAGACACTCCAATGAGACCACATGTTAAAATGAACTGTGTGGAAAGAATTTCTTTCTAAAACTTGGTGACAAAGTGTTTTATTTTTTCTACCATTTTTCCAAGTTTTTGGTTGGAAAAAATCCAACTAGATTCATAGAATCATAGAATTGTCAGAGTTGGAAGGGACCTTAAAGATCATCTAGTTCCAACACCCCTGCCTGGCAGGGACACCATCCACTAGATCAGATTGCCCAGAGTCCCATCCATCCTTGTCTTAAAAGCTTCCAGGGATGGGGCTTCCACAACTGATGCATCACATCAGTAGGAGGCTGGGGTTTTTTTCATGTTTGCTTCTTTGCAGACTGGAAGCTGGTCTTGTGTAAGGTTGGTTCAGACTGCTAGGTTCATTGGCAACAATGATCTCAAAGATGATAATTTCCCATGATTAAGCTCCTTAATTGTTTGTATGATGGCT
This sequence comes from Galbula dea, assembly GCA_013399015.1. Lineage (NCBI taxonomy): Eukaryota > Metazoa > Chordata > Aves > Piciformes > Galbulidae > Galbula > Galbula dea. Next base: position 220,679 of record VWZX01007568.1, read on the forward strand.
GTATTATTATAGATGTTATTATTTAAAATACCAGGAGAAGTACTGTAAGCCTAATATTAAATATAGTCTTTAAGGAAAGCTATGTAGTCACTTTGCATTTACTCTCCAACATGACTTTTCTACTGTTACCAATGAATGTCACTCTTCTGGTGAGGTGGCCAAAAGCATCAGAGCTCTCTTGCATGAAGTACAGAGAGAAGAAATGTGCTAAGCTCATTTGGTACATCCCAAGATGTACCAAACATGATTGGAAGTTCATGGTTTAGCAGCAGTATAACACATTCACTGAAAGACCTTGAAACCATCCTGTTGGCTGATATTTTTAGAAAGTGTTATGTTTTCATGATGTGCCTTCTAGCTTTATGTTTCATCAAATAACTTTTTTCAAGCTCTAATATCTCTCTTGTCTCATATGTTTGCACACTTTTTATTTATAAGTGTTCTTGTGTAACAAGTGTCCAGAAGACCTGAATATCTCACAGATATTCAGGTACTTATCCTCATCACAGTTCTTTGAGAAATGTTGCTTGTTATTTTTGAGTGGCTTTCAGAACAGACATTCAGATAATAATAATTGTCATCTTATGGAGGTCAGAGTATATATCACAGCTGAAAATAGTATTAAGTTTGGTAAGGGTCATTTTGACAGCAGTAGTTACCATGAAATACTAGATCAGAATGCAGATATGTAATACCATTTTTTTTCCAACCATTTTTTGAAATCATAGCAATTGACTTTATAAAAGAAGTTCTAGCCACTAAATTTTGCTTAATATTGCCATAAACCTGCCTATTCTGCTCTCCCTAATTACTCAAGCTAACTTACCTAGATGTATTCCTTATAAATCAGAGTTCCTAATCACTTGACTTTTTTTGTTACCCATCAGAGCATGTGTGATGTTGAGGTGACTTTTTACCACCCCCAGTGTTCATGTGCCTACAAAGTACTGCAGTGCTCTAGAGAAATGGTTTCAAAGGCCTCAGAAGGCTTTGAATGCAACTACTCTATTATTATCCTATATAACACAGGCCACCTTGCTCCATGGTATGGAGCTTTGTCTGAGTTGGCTCAGGCATCTCTTACAGACAGTCACGTAGTTGGGATCTGTGGATACCAAGACATCATGCTTTGCTCCAATGGTTAATCACTTGCAGTGATAAAATCTCCCCCATGCTGTTTTAAGCTGCTCCCATTAGCTGGTCAGACTTTTTCTGTGTTTTACTTCCTGATGAAGGCAATTAAAATGGTATCATATCTTTCAGCCATTTTTGAATAATTAATCTACTCCATTTATTAATAGACTTATTTTCTTCCTGATACCTCTGCTTACACAAATGAGAATCCCTTTCATTTCTATTTGTAGCATTTCCAGCTAGAAAAATGTTCTCCTCTGAGTCTCATGTGGCAGAAATGTTCTGACTTATGTGTTCCACTTAGTATGTTTTTTTAATCTCAGATCTTTAAACACCTTCTTGTGCATCTACACCAGCCAATTCTCTCTTTCTTACATTCTTTTTGAAAAGTAAAATAGAGTCTATCTAAGGATTTGTAGATTTCTGAGAGCAAAAAGAACAACTTTATTTGGCTGATTTAACCTCTTGCATGTCACTGGTTGCAGAACCTCATTCAGTAGCTGGTCAAGTCAGTAATCTATTGTACATTATCCAATATCTTTCTCAATTCTCCTGCATTATTTTGCTGTGTTGGATTCCAAGACTTCCTATTACTGCACATTACTGTTTGATTTCTAAAATATCTGAATATTTGCTTCTTGAAATCTAATACTAGATGGAATACCTCTGTGAATCCATGCTCACTTTCTGTACTATAAATTTTATTAACATATACTGCTGTATGATTCAAATTGGCATTTCCAAACCAGTGTAATATTGCTCTTACTGTTGAGAGTTTATTACAATACTAGTAGCTACAATAATTTAAAAGCACATAGCTGAGAGGCAGTACTGTTGTGCCTCCTGTTGAATCTTGAGCAAGCAGAATTCCATTGCTTCTTCTCTGAAGCCACCACTATGTCTTGGGTAGCTCAGCTCAGTATGTGAACTGCTGCCCTCTAAGATAGGTCCTACTTATTCTGCTCAAGCACTGCCAAGTGCTCTCTACAAAAGAAATGCTGACATATTAGTACCCTGGCAATTAGTGCACCTTGTTGGTAGTTGCCCCAGGTACTAGTCCTGTTCAAATGCTTTTTTTTTCAGTGTCAGAACCTGAGCTGATACCTCTTTGGGAATTTACAAAAGAATACTGAAGGGAAATGTTGGAGCTGTCCATTGATATCCTAATTAGCAACTCTCTTGTGGTAATGGATCATGAAGATGGTTTATTGTGCCTGAATTCATACCTGAATTCTCAGGATCTCAGTAAGATGACAGTAGTTTTACATTGTCATTAATGAGCAGATCATGCAGATAACAACATTCCATTTGGTATTCATCAAGCTGAATCACAATGGAAATTGACTGTGGTCTTTCCCTTGACCCTTTGGTCTTTCCAGTGTCCTGATAACTTTGCATTATTTCATGAATTGTGCTTTTAGATATGTTCTGAACAAGTTTGACCTAATTCAAGCTGTCTTCATCTTCTCAGAGGATCAGGTAGCTCATGAAGAATATGTAACATTTCCTGGTTCCTAGAACATGAGGCCAGTAAGCTAAATAAGAAACATGTGAATTCAGAGAGCTGACCATAGAATTTCTGGGAGTTTCTCTCTCCCACAAGTGTTAGTGTAACTAACTGCAAGACGTCTACTATGATCAGTTGAATGGTTCTTGGAAGCGTGAAGGACATCAGTACTTTTTGTCCTTTGTTGGAAGGAATTTGCCAACTGTATTAGAATATCAATATCAGTTTCCCAAAACTAGTAGCTCCACCACTTTATAGTCTTTGACCCTTCTGCTGGTTTGTAGACTGTCTACAAACACTGAAGTAAAATATATACCATCAAGAGAACAGGTGGACTCAGTGTTCTTGAAACACATTTATAAACTGCACAGAACAGCCTTGGGAATTTGTAGGAATGTTGTTCCACAGCTGTTGGCAAAAGCTTCTCATCCCTTGGACAGAACAACTTCTAAATTCATCAACTTAGTACTGACAGATTGATGACCAGACCTAAATGTAACTCATTCAGAAAACAGACTGCTCCAGACTATGGTTCTTGCTCAGATTCTCCATCCTTTTCTGTCATACTCCTACATGGAGCATGGCACTGGACCAGTACCTTGTTATGTCTGCAGGGGACTTAAATACCATCTTTATGATAGTTTTGTTGATCATTACCATCAGGCAAACTCCTTGCAGAGCATGTCAAAATGTGACTTGCAAACCCAAACCATTCCTTTCCCTTGATCTTTTGAAAACTTAGTCACTTGTACTGATGCAAGATCAAACATGATAAAACACAGCTGTGTTCAAGCTATGTCTGTTGGAATAGATATCCTGATAATATCATATATAATAATAATTATTATTATTGTAATATATCTCCATATATAAATACATGCTAGTTTACAGATTGCTACAAAAAAATAGTCTCCATTGCTAGTTATCAGTTCCCCAAAGTTGGTGATGCTGCAAGGAAAATGGATTTGCAGAATGATCCTTTACAAGGCAAACAGGGAAGTCTATGGCCCACCTTAGGGACAGGGGCTACATGGATGTGAGTGGCCTAGAGCAAAGCTTCATTAGATCTCAAGCAGACACCCAGAGATCAGCATATATGGAAGGGAAGCCCTGAAATTGGAACAGTTGAACAGAATTCACTTAAAGGCAGCAGCAGACAGCAGTTGGCATAAGTCATTTTTCTACAACAAAGTGAGCCTAGCTGGATTAGGGTGCATGTACTTCGAGTTGCTGAAATTCTGCAGCAGGGAAAGTGTCTGTGGTTGCTGTGTCTCCACCTGGATTCTTTCCTTCTGCCATCTTTTATGACAGATGTCCTGACGTTATTAAACTGTTAGATGTGTATAACCTCTTTCACATTGAAGTGTGATATATGAGTAAGTGGGAAACTGACATATGGTGTATTAATAACTTTTTCCTTTTTTAAGAGACTGGATGAAAATATATCCTTGCAAAGCATAGATGAATTATCTTGGTAGCATTTCCTCATATGCCTCCAAGAAATATACTGTGAAAGTACACTATATAGCAAAGCATATCCAAGCCTTCTGGAATTCATTGGTTTCACCAAATATTTAAATTCAGTTAAAGTCTAACAATTTCTTAAATATTTATTATCTTCAGAACCTCTTTGTGAAGACAATACAAATAAGACAGAAATATTTACATTTAGAGAGGGAGAATAGCTGGGATGTTGCACAGCAATGGTAAGGGTGTAACTCAGCCTTTGGTTACAAGAAGTTACAGTATCCATAGGTTCCTCTTCTATTAAATGGATGATTTCTGGGTATCTGCAGATGCCCATGTAGCTTTATTTGGAGCTTTTGCATTTTTGATGCTCTGTTTTTCACAGTGCTGAGAATTTGTGGTGAGATACATAAGTTTATCCTTGAGAAAGCTATTTCTGCTATCCCTATGCATGCTTTGGACATTAAAATTTGAAGTTTCTAGCTGACATTATTACGCTATTTGTTGTATTATGCATTTTAAGCAAGAAAAGTACACAAATGAAATGTTGTGTTGTGCTTAGCTAAATTTTTTTTTTTCTCATCCAAATACAAAAATTAGACTACTAACTAAGGTTTGGACTACCTTCATAACAGTGCTTAATTCCCATAACTGGAAAGAGGCTGGTAGGTCATCATATTATGTATGTTCTATATGACACATAATATATAAGTATACATAATTGGGTACTAGTTATTTTTGTTGGCTATCAAAAGACCATTTCTTTGCACAGTGATACCCAAAGGTAGTGCAGTCTCTCTTTGAAGGAAAAATAATCAGAAACACATACAGCAATAAATATTTCAGTTCCAGAACCTTTTGAGGAAACATCAGAGAGAAAGAAAATAAGATCCCAGAGGTCTTTCTCTCATATGTTCACAGCCTGACACTACACTGCTGAGCCTTGTCATTCATAGTGGTTTTGCAATCTCGCTTTCTATTTCTGGAATGTATTTCTAAGAGCACAACTTCCAAAGCAAAAGTTTGCCCTATAGGATTTCAGCCAGCTGAGAGATGAGATACATGATTATACAGAGATTGTACACTAAAAAAAAAAATAAAATTCAGCATTAGAATTTGAACCAGATAATATTCTTTGTGTAATAGTGTTACTAGGACCATGACAGTACATACTGTCAGCAAAGTACTTTCAACTAGGCTATTAGTAGTGGTATCCTCTCTTTTTTGTTAATTGTTAGGCAATGTCACAAGAATGAGATTCTTAAAATACAGTCTGTTTCAGGACCATCTGTCCAACAGCTATTGAATATCTGCAACAGGAGTTGTGTGTTGATGATTAAAACCAACCAGAACAAAAGTGGTTCTTTTCAACTTGCATTTTCAACCTATTGTGTTGGCTATTACCATATGTTAAGGAAGCAAAATACAACTGAGTGAGTCTTATCCCTATTCTTGATATAGCAGTTTTCTGGGAAAAAAAGCTGAGGTTGGTGTGGAAGGTGTATCATTTTCAGATTCATCCAAAATATCTGCCTGGAGGGTTTTACGTGGTCACCTGCAACCTACCAGAATAATTAGGTTTTTAATGAGAAGAAAATTGAAAGACTGTGAAAATTAATGTTTTTAATACTAGCCTAATGAAAAAATGTGTTTCAGTTGAATGTTTAGGTGTACATCTAAGCAGTTTTGGAAACTTATCTTGACTAATATTTCATATCTGTTCTATACAGCAAGATAAGCTAGGCAGAACATAGTTCAGTGCTTATAGCCCTATATGAAATAAAGCTTAAAACAGAGAATAAGAATCTCCATTCAGAGTGGTGGAAAATAAATTAGCTACTGAACTCACTAATAAGAAGAAGTGCTTTTATTTTCCAAAGAAAGCTTATAAATGCTTCTGGAGAAAGAGAAGGCCCAGAGGCTTTAGTTTGATGCTCTTAAGCCAAAATTAATGATACACCAGTAGATTGATTTGCATTGCAGTGCCTTTGCAGGGACAAATTGTAATGGACTTTGTGCCTTTCTTCAGAACAGTATGAGTAAGTTTTGAAATAAGTGCCTGGGGATTTTTTTTGTCTGCACAACTCATATTACACTCCCTGGGAGTTCTGTAGCTACAAAATCCTGCTTAAAATTTGGACATTATATACAAGAGTTTTCCTAAATTATTACAGGTAAAATTAACCCAGACAGGGAAGGAAACATTTTAAAGTGGAAAAAATGTAAAATGAACTCTCATCTAGAAAAAAAGTGATCCAATAGCTATGATTCATAGAAAGATAAAATTGATACCTAGGAGAACTGACATACTTTGGATACTGAATGCCATGTCTGTGTGACTAAATTAATTGATCTCTTTTTCAGAGTAGTATTGCCACTCTCAGCAGATCACTTAATGAAGTTGCATAAAAACTGATTCAGAAGCCAATCATTCTGCACAAGCAGGTTTTAAAATTTGCAATTCCATTACATAAGTGTTTGTAATTCCTAAACCAAGAGGTGATTACAGTTTAGCTTTACATTACCTCACAAGAAACTTAGTGAGTTTTTTCATGTTCTTGAATCTTGCCGTATTATTGCCTTTGCATTCCTTACCATCTTCCCATATGCTTTTCTTAACATCCCAGAGAGCTACCTGGAATGTGAAAAATAATCAGTTTATTTACCTTCTTTCAGATTTCCAGGCTTTTGGTCTGAAGAAAGGAATGTTTTTCAATCCAGATCCTTATCTGAAGATTTCCATCCAGCCTGGAAAACACAGCATCTTCCCAGCACTTCCTCATCATGGCCAGGAAAAGAGATCTAAGATTATATGTAATACTGTTAACCCAGTCTGGCAAGGAGAGGTAAGCAGTTTGAGTGTTTTGAGCTAAGACTTTTCTTTGGTAGATGATAGGTTGAATATGAGTCAGCAATGTGCACTGGCAACTACAAGGGCCAATAGGGTTCTGGGGTGCATCAAGCACTCCATTGCTAGCCGATGGAGGGAAGTGCTGATCCCACTCTACTCGGCTCTGGTGCGGCCTCACCTGGAGTCCTGTGTGCAGCTTTGGGCGCCACAGTACAAGAAGGACACGAGGTTGTTGGAGAGTGTCCGGAGGAGGGCCACAAGGATGGTGAAGGGAATGGAGGGGAAGTGTTATGTGGAAAGGCTGAAAGCACTTGGTCTGTTCAGCCTGGAGAAGAGGAGACTTAGGGGAAACCTTATAGCTGTCTGTAACTTCCTCACCAGAGAGGGAGGGGTGGGTACTGACTCTCTTCTCTCTGATGAATAGTGACAGGACGCGGGGGAACGCTGATGAAGCTGTGCTGGGGGAGATTTAGATTGAATATTTGGAGGAGCTTCTTTACCCAGAGGGTGGTGGAGCATTGGAACAGGCTCCCCAGGGAGGTTGTCATGGCCCCTGCTCTCACAGAATTTAGGAAGCATTTGGACAAGGCACTTAGGCACGTGGTGTGACNAGAGAATGTCCGGAGGAGGGCCACAAGGATGGTAAAAGGGAATGGAGGGGAAGTCTTATGAGAAAAGGCTGAAAGCACTTGGTCTGTTCAGCCTGGAGAAGAGGAGACTTAGGGGAGACCTTATAGCTGTCTGTAACTTCCTCACCAGAGAGGGAGGGGTGGGTACTGACTCTCTTCTCTCTGATGAATAGTGACAGGACGCGGGGGAACGCTGATGAAGCTGTGCTGGGGGAGATTTAGATTGAATATTTGGAGGAGCTTCTTTACCCAGAGGGTGGTGGAGCATTGGAACAGGCTCCCCAGGGAGGTTGTCATGGCCCCTGCTCTCACAGAATTTAGGAAGCATTTGGACAAGGCACTTAGGCACGTGGTGTGACTGTGGAGTTGTCCTGTGCCTAAACATGAGTTGGACTGGATGTGACTGTGGAGTTGTCCTGTGCCTAAACATGAATTGGACTGGATGGTCCTACTTGCTCCCTTCCAACTCTGGCTATTCTCTGATTCTGTGATTCTGTGATACTCTAGCAGTATCCCTTTTTTTTTTGATTTCTTCCCTGGCTAAATAATTGTTGACATAACTATGCTTGAAGTTATTTCATGACTTCTTGTCTTAATGCAAAAGGATTAATTAGCTACAAAGATTAATGATACATTAAGTCTTTTAATATGTGTTGTATTTTGTGGATGTAATTTATGAAGTTGTTAATTATTGAAGGCAGAGATAAAACAGAATTGAAAAATAAACTTGAATAATGTGAAAGGCTCCTGCTAGATTGTCATAGTGTTCTTGCACAGAGAGGAGGCATTATATAAAGAAGAACAAAAATAACATGCAAAAAAAAAGAATCTGTGTGATTGGAAAGCATCAGTGGCAGTATAAATTAAAGGCAACTTTGTCATGTTTGCCCATCACCTTGAAGAAATACTCTCTATTCTGCTGCTTCTTGTTGGAAGGGCTTAGTAGATATTAATGAGATCTGAGAGTTCAATTGCTGCCTGCTGTTTTTAAATTACACGCAAAATGACAAGAGGCAGCAAAGAATTAAGGAATCGCTTTGGAATTAAAGGAGCCTGACATAATGAGTGTGATTTACTTGGTGTTGTCTGTCAGACCAATATCTCCACTGCAGGAAAGAGTAAAAGTAAATAAATAGACTAGATAGATTTACACAAATTTAAATGCAAATTGTGAAGTCGCTTAGGGTTAATTAGGTCAAACTGTATAGACGTGTTAGTGGGGAAAAAAGACAACAAAAATGTCACTCAGTACTCCTACCTGGAGGAGGATGGTCAAGAAACTAGGTAACACATCAGGTTATTTGACAGGTGAGCCTACATGGGTGAGTTTGTATGGTGGGGGGCACAACCTTGAAGCTAGTCTGAGAAAAACACCTTCTAACAGGACTCAATTGAGTGGAAGGCCCTGTCATGAGGCATCCAAGCCATAACTTCTCTGTGGCTCCAAGCACCAGATATATCTGGCTGAGGGATCCCAGGTCTAGCTGAGTAGCTGTAACTGACATGGAGGATCAGGAACTTGGAAGAGATCTTTCAGTAAAGTGTGTAAGACACAGGCCTAGAGGCAGGCAGCCATGAAGGGGAAACTTGCTGTATGGTTGTCACACTCGGTATATTTGATTCTAGGAGTTGGCAGCAAGTGTGGGTGCCAGGAGCTGGCACTCAAATGAGGATGAAGTATATGGATGTGGTCCTACTATTCTGTATCAGCAAAAGTTATCTGAGGAGGAGACTGTTCCAAAGAGGGATGTGGTAGCTGTGCTGATAGAGGCTGAAAACAGGATGTTTAGAAGCACTCAGTACTGGTCAGAAGTCTACTTTCGAGAAAGAAAACCCCCAACCAATGTAATTTTTTCTTACTTCAATGTCTTTTTGCACTACTGGAGGATAAAATAACCAAAGAGTAAGAATGTGGCCCTGATAAAATGTGAAGGATGATTGGGTAGTGAGATGGATTGTGAACTGGTTGAAGGACAGAAGTCAGACAGCTTGACACTAAACCCCTAGGTTAAGCAGACTTTGGCCTGGCAGTCCACACAGTTGTAAGAGTGTAGTGGGTGGGTGTCAAGGGTTAGGTCTTGGACAGCCACTAAACAAGAGACAGACACTTTCTATTTACCCCTCTGCTTTCCCAAAGGGGAAGAGAAAGGGAATAATGGAGAGAGACTTACAGACTGGAAAAGACAAACTAAAACTACTTTAATTAAAATAATAACAATAAAATGAAGTACATGCAAATATATACAAAACCATATTGAACCTAACCCCCCTGAAGGCAATTACATCATTGTCATGCTGATGCTATGGCAGGCACCGGGGAAGTCCTAGACTGGACTGCATCAGACAGGAAGCAAATTCAGGAGTTGGATTCTGGAACTGGATTCAGGAACTCATGGATTGGGATCAAAGACAAACGGGAGAGAGTTGGCTGTTGAAGAAGAGAGCTTGACCTTTGTGATTCCTCAGCTTTATCCTGAGTATAACTTATATGGAATAGGATACCTTACTGGGCAGTTCAGGGTCACCCCCCAATTTGGGACACAAGATTTATCAGTGACCTTGGTCTGCATACCAATCCTTGGCGCTAGCTAGAAACATTGAGCTTGTCACTAGAAGAAACAGACACTGCCTGTGAAAACATGTCATTAACTTCAGAAAGTGCAGTTGCTGAGGAGAGCTGAAAAGTAAAACTAGGCCAGTGAATTGTCTTTTCATGCCAGTTTGTAGTAAAGTGCTAAGGAATCTCAGAAGGCAGCGCAGACTTCCCAGATCTTCTACACATGCAGTAGAATTGGGAAGAGTAAATGTTGGTTGTGCCTCTTATAATATTGGTATTAGAAAATCAATGACATTATTCCATATTGTTTCATATTGAGACAGTGTGTCTGCTGTTTTAGAAGAAGCTTCTTTAAGAAGATTTAATTTGTCAGCAAGCAGTAATGCGATAGATAGTTCAGACAAGCAATAGAGATCATTTGGGATCATAAGCAGCAAAGAAAAGTAGTTTAAAAAGTAGTTCACGTACCTCCAGCTGGTTAAGAAATATGCTCAGTGGTTTTTGCAGATAAAGTACTTCAGGCCTCTGGACTTTCTCATAGACATATTTATGGTATTTCTTTATTAACTGTGGCAGTTTGAGCTAACTGCTTCTTCCGCTTTTGTTCATTTACTACTGAGTAGATAGAAAGCCTCAAGGAATGACCAGTGAGGTGACTATAAAAATTGACTGTTACAACAATCCAGCTTTTTTAAAGTAGTAGGGAGTGTCATCTGTTACATGACACATTGATTTTCAACTATGATAATTCTAGCTCTGGAAAAGTGGGTTGCTTTAAAGTGGAAGCCCAGTAAGAGAATAAAAATCCCTGCAGCTTCACTGTTTATTTCTTTACAATACTGTTAAATTACAGCTGAGGCACAAATAGGGTTTTGGGTGGCTGCATTATCACTCTGGAGATCCCTGCATTTCACTGGTGAATTAATTGGTGTGTATAAGCAGAGGTGTTCAGTACTCTGTTGCAAGAACACTTAACAAATAGTAGCTAATGCGTCAGATCCAATAAACAGAATGACAGTGTTTTCACGTGTGTAACTTGTACACTCTGCACCTCAGATAACCCACAACCTTTCAGAAGTACTGCACTTGAAGAAATTCTCCTGTAAGCTGTCTCTTCACATTACCAACAGAAAATCAGAAGAAAGAAATAGCCAGGGCCTCAAATGCCACGGGGGGAGGTGTTTTGGGAGGAGAGGGCTTCTCTAGAGCAGGCCATCATCAGTGATAGAAACACTGAGTTTGGATGCTGCCTTCAAGAATGCCAACAGGACATGAATGCAACTGACTGTCTGAGTGAGCTGCTTCTCTTATAATGCAGATTTATAACTTGGGCACTGATTCTGTGACCATGGGTGCTGGACTGGTGCATAATGGACCACCCAGCAGTACTGGGACTGGAAGACGCTGTCAAATTCACTAGTCCGTGTGCTATGAGGTTTATGCTGGCTCTCTGCTTCTCTTGAGGCTTTCTGTTGGCTGGTATGATGAGTGCTACCTGGTGCAAAACAAATTTAGTGGTGCAAGCAGGAGGTACTTGATCAAAGTTGAATTTTTCCAGAATGAAGTGAAACCATTAAAGGTGCTTTAATATCACAGAATCACACCGAATCACAGAATGTTAGGAGTTGGAAGGGACCAGGAAAGGTCATCTAGTCCAACCGCCCTGCCAGAGCAGGATTCCCTAGAGAAGAATCATAGAATCATCAAGTTTGGAAAGGACCTTCAAGATCATCAAATCCAACCGAAAGCCCTACACTACTGTTCTCCCTAAACAGTAGTGTAGGGTAGAGCAGGTCACACAGAAGTGCGTCCAGGCGGGTTTTGAATATCTCCAGAGAAGGAGACTCCACAACCTCTCTGGGCAGTCTATGCCAGTGCTCTGGCACCCTCATGGCTAAAAAAATTTCCTTGTCTCACATTGAACCTCTTTCGCTTCAGTATAGGTGCAGTGAAATCCAGATCCTGAATTCAGTATGTGTTTTGCCAAAGGTGTCATTGAAGCTGAGTAAAGCCTTGTGGGTTGTAGCTTGACTGTATAACACTTCTGCACGCACAGCCAGATAAGGTGTAAAACATAGTTTGACTACAGAGAAAAGCTGTGATTTTACAGCTGCAGTTTTTTGAATGATAGAAGTGTGAAAGTCCAAGACAACTTCAGTTTCTGAAGGAATGGTTTATAGTGTAAAAAAATTGTCTAGGTTTTTTTTTAATATGGTGTTCGTCTAGAAATACATTTTAATTGCAACTTCTGCATCTAGAATACCAGTCTTGATAACCTTGTATATTAGTGCCTATGAGAGTCCTCCTGAATATCAGTCTATGTGTGCTAATAAATTCAGACAGTGTGTGAGAGAAAAGCCCTGGCTCTTTAAGCAGTATTTGCACTTGATTTATCCAGAAGTTCTTTTAAATTTCTAATGTCCTAGGGCAGAAATTTGCCATTAATAAAGTAAAAGACATCTTGCAAAACTATCTAAGCCATCAGAGAGAATTCATTATGAGCCTATTAACTAGTAACTCGGAATGTTGTGGAATACATAAGATAGATAGGAAGAACTTTTTTTATTCTGATTTCCGATATAGGTAGTGAATCTGAAGGAGACACATAGTAAGCCAGTTTGCTGAAGGCCCTCTCTAACTTTGAAGGAGTTCAGTGGAAAGGTTAGAATCAGACTTTAGAAGAGCAACACATATTTATGTGCACATATTTTACTGTAGGGGAAGAGACCCAAACATTGTGCCATGCCAGAATAAGGTACTGCCTTGGGTCTAGAATTCTGCGATAACTGCTGCATTCCAGGACACTCCCAGAGTATGTGTAGGTATGTTGCAGAAGGAGGATCAGAGTCCTGGGAGAATTTGATGGGAGAGTCTGCAGTTGACCTTGAAGTAATCGGGTACCCTTGAACAGAGTTGTCTAAGAATTAAGTTTGCCTAAGAAGGTGACATGTCCAGCCCACTGAAGTGCCTCTATGCAAATGCAAGCAGTTTGGGCAATAAACAGGATGAACTGAGGGCCGTAGCGTTCCTGGAGAGACATGACGTTGTGGCGGTTACTGAAACCTGGTGGGATGATTCCCATGATTGGAGTGTAGGAATAGATGGGTACAAGCTGTGTAGGAGGGATAGGCAGGGGAGGAGGGGAGGAGGTGTTGCTCTCTACATCAGACACCAGCTGGAGTCAATGGAACTCCACCTGGGGAAGGATGATGAACTGGTTGAGAGCTTATGGATTAGGATTAAAGGGAGGACAGGTGAAGGGGATGTTACAGTTGGGGTCTGCTACAGGCCACCTGGCCTGCAGGGTCAAGCAGATGAGGCCCTCCACAGGCAGATAGAAGTGGCTTCACATTCACAGGCCCTGGTCCTTATGGGGGGTTTCAATCATCCTGACATCTGCTGGAGGGACCATACAGCGAGGCACCAACAATCCAGGATGTTCCTCAAGTGCATCGATGACAGCTTCCTCCTCCAAATGGTAGAGGAACCAACTAGGAAAGGTGCTATGCTGGACCTTGTTCTGACAAACAGGGAAGGACTAGTGACCAATGTAAGGCGGAGGGACAACCTTGGCTGTAGTGACCATGAAGCACTGGAATTCAAGATGTTCAGGGCTCATAAGAGGATATGTTCTAGGCTCGTGACCCTGGACTTTGGATGTGCAGACTTTGATCGCTTCAGGGATCTGATGGCCAAAGTACCATGGGATGAAGCCCTAGAGGGAAGGGGGCCCAGGACAGCTGGTCAGTTTTCAAGGATCACCTTCTCCTTGTCCAGGAGCTATGTATCCCAACAAAGAGAAAGGCAGGGAAGAATCCTAGGAGACCGGCATGAATGAACATGATGCTCCTGGACATGCTGTCTTGTAAAAAGAGTCTATATAAGGAGTGGAAGAAGGGTCAGCTAGAAGGGGGGGCGTACAGGGAAGCTGTCAGGAGAGCAAAGGAATTGTTTAGGAATACTAAAGCTCAGTGGGAGTTAAATCTAGCCAGGAAGATCAAGGGGAATAGTAAACATTTCTTCAAATATATTGTTGGAAAAAGGAAGATTAGGGAAGATGTGGGCCCCCTCAGAAAAGAGATGGGAGAACTGGTGACGGATGACATGGAGAAGGCTGAACTTCTCAATAGCTGCTTTGCTTCAGTTTTCACTGGCGCGGGCTCCTGCCACACCCCGAAGTCAAAGAAGATAATGGCAGGGGCACGAAGGTGGAACTGCCCTTGATAAGTGAAGATCAGCTTTGTGACCATCTGAAGAACCTGAAAGTTCACAAGTCCATGGGGCCCGATGGGATACACTCATGGGTAATGAGAGAATAGGCAGAAAAGGTTGCTAAGCCACTCTCTATTATGTTTCAAAAGTCATGGCAGTCTGGTGAAATCCCCACTGACTGGAAAAGAGGAAACATAACCCCCGTTTTTAAAAAGGGGAAGAAGGATGATCCTGCAAACTATAGGCCAGTCAGTCTCACCTCTGTGCCTGGTAAGATCATGGAGCAGATCCTTCTGCAGGAACTGCTGAGGCAGAAGAATAATGAAGAGGTTATTGGGTATAATCAGCATGGCTTCACCAAGGTTAAATTGTGCCTGACGAATCTGGTGGCTGTCTATGAAAAGGTCACAAAATCAACAGACAGGGGAAGAGCAACTGATGTCATTTACCTGGACCTGAGCAAAGCCTTCGACACCACATGACATCCTGGTCTCCAAGCTGGTGGAATATGGGTTTGATGGAAGGAGCACTCGCTGGATAAGGAATTGGCTTGACGGACGCACCGAAAGAGTGGCTGTCAATAGATCGACGTCCAGGTAGAGGCCAGTGACAAGTGTCCTCAAGGATCAGTACTAGGACCAGTCTTGTTCAATATCTCCATCGGCAACATGGCCAGTGGCATCGAGTGCTCCCTCAGCAAGTTTGCCGACGACACCAAGCTGCGTGGACCGGTTGATACACTGGAGGGGAGGGATGCCATCCAGAGGGACCAGGACAGGCTGGAGAGGTGGGCCCATGCCAACCTCAGGTAGTTCAACAAGACCAAGTGCAAGGACCTACATCTGGGTCGGGGCAATCCCAAGCACCAGTACAGGCTGGGTGAGGTTTAGCTTGAGAGCAGCCCTGCTGAAAGAGAGTTGGGGGTGCTGGTGGATGAGAAGCTCAACATGAGCTACCAGTGTGTGCTTGCAGCCCACAAGACAAACCATATCCTGGACTGCATCAAGAGAAGCGTGGCCAGCAGGTGGAGTGAAGTGATTCTCCTCATCTACTCTGCACTTGTGAGACCCCACCTGGAATATTGCGTCCAGTTCTGGAGCCCCTATTACAAGAGGGATACAGAAGTGCTGGAGTGAGTCGGGAGAAGGGTCACAAGAATGATCAGAGGACTGGAGCACTTCTCCTATGAGGACAGACTGAGAGAGTTGGGGTTGTTCAGTCTGCAGAGGAGAAGGCTCCGAGGACACCTTCTTGTGGCCTTCCAGTGTCTGAAGTGGGCCTACAAGAAAGCTGGTGAGGACTTTTTAGGAGGTCAGACAGTGATAGAACTAGGGGAAATGGGTGTAAGCTAGAGGAGGGTAGATTTAGGTTGGATATTAGGAAGAAGTTCTTCACTGTGAAGCTGGTTAGACAGTGGAACAGGTTGCCCAGAGAGATTGTGGCAGCTTTTAAGACAAGGCTTGACGGGGCCCTGGGTAACCTGATCTAGTGGATGGTGTCCCTGCCAGGAAGGGGGGTTGGAACTAGATGATCTTTGAGGTCCCTTCCAACTCTGACAATCCTATGATCCTATGATAAGTAAACAGCTTTGGGAAAGCAGGAGAGGTGGATAACTGAGAAAGTTTAGCAGAAAAACAGCCTGTTAACTGTTAAGTAATAATTAGCCAATCAAAGTGTTGTATCTAAAGGCTGTTTAATTCCATAACCAATAAACTTTTGTCAGCTGTGCCTAACAGGGTATTAAAAAAGGCCCAGGGCGGCTAGCTGTTAAAGATCATATTGTCTCTTTGTCCATCCGAACCTCAACATAGGTATGTCCCAGCTTTTGGCAGCAGTAGAGCTCTGTGCTTGACACTACTGGCTGCATTATTTTGTACTGTCATTGAGGAGTACTGCAGTAAGTTTGAGAAACTAGAATTCCCCACAGTCTTATCCAGTTGGTTGTACGAGTAGTGTTGTGTGGGACTGTAGTGATATGTAGAGGAGGTTTTTGGCTGGGGAGCAGAATAATACAGATGGAGAGTGGTGAGTGCATTAAGAGTTTAATTGTTTAACTGGACTATTTGAAATGAAAAATCTGCTAATGAAATATTCAGCTGAAAGACTGAATTTGTCTTCATCCATCAAATGTAATTTACAGCCTTTTAAGATTTATTTCTGCTTGTATTGTCCCTGTTATTGCAAATAAATTTTCTTTTAAATTCTATTGCTTATTCAACTCCAGCTCAGGAGTCTAATTCTTCCTGTCATCAGTGTATATTAATTTATCTACCTTTCACCAGTTATTATGCTGACTTTTTTTTGAAGAACTTGACTTTGCACTTATGTGGTCTAATTGGTGCTAATGGGCATACTCTGTTCATCTCCTTGATAGCCTTATTTAGAGCTAATATATCTATATTCAGGGATGCAAATAATATTGGTAAAAATGAAACTTGGGAATTCATTACCATTAGTTGGCTTTCTATGCAAAGTATTCTCAAGAAATGGTTCTGTTAGGTGGTCTAGTGGTTAGGACTCGGCGCTCTCATCTCCGGGACTCAGGTTCAATTCCTGGTCAGGGAAGCTTTCTTGTGACCTAAATTAGGGAATCCTGCTCTGGCAGCAGGGTTGGACTAGATGATCTTTCAAGATCCCTTCCAACTCCTAACATACTGTGATCTTATCAATGGATACAGACATATTCTGCCAGGTCTGCATTACCATGTGCCTTTATTAGTTACCATATATAAGTCATGCATGAAACCCCCACAAGATCTGTTCACATTATGAAAATTAATCAGCAGTGGCTATAAAACCAGTGTTGGGTCTGGAAGCAAATAGGCACTGAAAAGTGAATTACTGTCTGAAACTCCTTCAATAGTGTTAGCTACAGCATTTTCATATCTTGCTTGAAGATGGGATTTACATTTAGGTCATTGAGATAGTTTAAGAGTAGGAAGGTTTTAGCTGATTCTAGATGGTTTTGTTTCCAATTTGTGTCTCTGTGAGACTCAATCTGCAGGAGGCAGCTGTTTCAAACCTCTGTAAATGAGAGGAGAATCCTAATGACCAGAGGCAAAACTGGTGATCCACTGCTTGATGTAGTTCTCTCCATCATGTCACTTTTGCTTTTTCCTCTCCCTCCATTCTCTGTATTTCTATGGATATACTTAATGATGGCTTGCTGATTTTTAGTAACTGACTAAGTATCTTCTAAAGCTTTTCCTTTGGCCTGAGGCATTTTAAGGCTGTGCCTGGTACAGAATCTCCAGTGTCTACTGTGCTATAATGCTGAAGCTTTCCTCTTAGTGAGAAATTAATATGGCCTCTTTCTCCTATCCTACTGCCTCTTTTCATTAAATGTGTAGGAACAAAGGAATCATTGGATCTCCTGCCACTCTAACAAGTGGGACAGGCATTTACAAATAGCTATGGAAGCAGGGAGAGACACAGTAGCTTTGCTTGTAGGGCAAGTCTGTTTCCTTGTAGCCTTGAGTTGTGCTTTAGGAGTGCACCTAACACTTTTCAGATGGTAAGGGGAGTTCAATCTAGGGCACTAGCCTAGAGTTACTTCATGGTAAAACCCTTGCAACACGTCTGGATGTGCACTGTGATCTCCAGATCCACCTATATTGTACCACACACTTTCCTAATGCAGACATGGCCAAGTGTTCCAGGAATCAGGAAACATAAGTCTCTACAAGGTCTCCTCACTGCTGCTCATGACACATGATATTTTTCCTCAATGTGCCAGGGATCTTCAGTCATTCCTTGTGTTCAGACTGTCTGAGTATAGCTTCCTTTTGGGAATATAACTGACAGATAACCATTTCTTGTAATAGTCCTAATACATTTCTGGAGGAAAGTAAAAAGATCATCTTCTCTGAAGCTCAGCACCCAGAGCTTCACTGCTCTCTCTTCTAAAGCCCCTAACTAGCATTCTTCCAGACCAGACACAGGGGCAGCTGGCTGACCTTCCAGGAGTGCTTCTCACTGTGAGGGTCTGTGAGCTCCACTCATCTACATCTAATCTATAAAGAGGAGCCCTCTCATCCCTAGCTGTTAAAGATCAGACAGGGAGACAGCTGATACACTACATGAACAAGATTGGGTTTGAGACTGTTTCTAGGGCCAGGCACCCTGTGAGAAAAAGGTTGTTCCTAATTGTAATTTCTTGGCAGTTTTGCTGAGGCAATCTGCAGTCTCCTATGTGAAGTGTGTGGTGTCATGTATTATCTCAAGCTCTAAGAGTCATTTTGTACCAAGCAAGAGTTGATGTGATATGCAGGGTAATGTGCTGTGACTAATGCAACATTATAGGTAATTAGTGGTGTTGGCTAATCGGAGAATAGTGATTTAACTTCTTGTTTGTTATCCATTTATCCACCAGCTACTGTAGATCAACTATAAATTTTGAGTGCAGTGATACCATGTAAGATTTTTTCCCCCCATGTTTTATATAATGAATTTTACTTGAATTTTGGTTAGGGATCAAGTGAAAACATGAAGTTCTAGACATCACTTACAATTTTTGTGGATTGTTTTTCCCAAGTGTCCTATTTTCTGCTATTATTAAATAAATACATAATCAGTCATTAGACAGTCTTTTCCTTGAGTGGGGCTTTAGCCTTGAAACTATATCTAGTTTGATAGATGAGTTTTCACCTATGTTGAAATCCATTACTTCCTTTGGAAGTTTTTGTATTAAAGTACAAAGAAAGCCTCAGATGAAGTCACAAACCACATCCATGCAGCCATTTTCAAGTTTGGTGGAACTCTGGACAGCTGGAGAGGGTAAACCTTTTGTAAAAGCTAAGTCAGCATATCAGAATTTAAAACTGCCAGAAGTTCTAGTTTCACTTCTTTTTTTTCACAGTTCTTTGACAGTGAAAAAAGCTCATTTATGTAAATTTCAGCACACCCATCTGCAGTTAGTGTCAGTGTAAACTTTTAGTTTACTTTCTGCAGATTCCATGAAGTTCTTGACCAGTGTTACAGAGTTTGTCTCAGTGGTTGTGATTCAAGGAACCTAATTTTTTGTGGAAAAAAACCCAACCAATGAACAAGGCCACAAAATGAGCTGTAGCCCCAATGAAAATGTACAGCTTAAAGACTTTTGTCTTAAAATGCAGAGGAAAATGCATGATAACCAATACAAGCTGCAAAACATACAAGAATCTGGCTTCAAGGAGTGACTGTCAGAAAAATTTGAAGTTTTTAAAAAATAATGTATTTGGGCTTACTTTACTATAGTTTTATGGTCTTGGTTTTTTTCTGCAACCATGATGTTATACTTCTTTTTAATGGGAAAGCTTAATTTGTGAGTTAATTCTGTTAGCTAAGAGCTGTGATAATAAGAAAAGTTCCAAATAACAGAAGAGTTACAGTAAAAATTCTAATAGCAACATCAAAAAGTAGCAGCAGATTTATTCTTAAAATGCAGCACTTTTGGTTATCAGTGCTGTAGTTTCAGCACTTGTAAGAAGCCACAAACAAACTTTCCATGTCCTTAATAGTCAATTTTCTTCACTGTTGTGATCTTATAGCCTCTTTTTCTCTCCCCTCCTTGGGATGAATTATTAATCACAATATCACTGAGTGAGAACCCAAGGGAACAGCAGAATTTACAATCAGAATCTTTTTTTTTGGTCTTTTTATTTTTTTAACTTAGATATGAAGCTTATGCTGTCGTTTTTACAAACTGGCCATTGCTGTGCAGCAATTAGCAAACACTAAGCATGGAAAGGATGTAATTTATTCCAGCAGTAATATGCTACTACTGTTTCATATTAGTTATCTTGGAGAATACCATGAAACACAGGGTCCTTTCTCTTCCAGGTAGATAGGATAGTAAAGGGCAAGGCTTTGAACACTATAAATGCAGCCAATGTTTTGTGGCTAAGGTACAGGGGTTAGCACTTGTCAGAAAAGAAGGTGAAGGAAGAGAGGAAAACAAGGATTTGATGGTGATTTGCTTCCACATCCGAAGGCAGTCCCATCTTTAACTATCACAAGAACCCACATGTTTTAAAAAGTGTTCAGTGATCTTTGAAAATGAGTCCATAAGTTTTTGATTTCTCAAACCTAGATGTGGTGGGATCCATTTTTCAAAGGGCCAGAGGCCCATATGTTCTGCAAACAAGGATTCCTTTGGGCTTTTCACTGTTGGCCTGAGGTATCCACAGTGAGGGACTGCCTTAGAAAAGTCTTGTTCATTAAGGATTAAACTTGCAGGAGCAAGTGCTTACATAATGGAAAACTGAATTATGTAAAATTATCACTATTTCACAAGCTGTCTCCAAGCCCATTTCACAGAGTTTACTTTTGATCTCAAACAGCTGTTGTTTCCTAATGGCAAACCTTTGAGCTCTGCCACAGCGTGCTTCTGGTCTTAAAGGCTTAGTTGTTTCTAAGATACTAAGATACTAAGTTGTTTCTAAGATGCCTTTATGCATCAGAACATTCTCCTGGAAGCATCATTTGGGAACTGTGGTCTTGGACCAAGAGGCTTGTCCCTGGGCAGTCTCATGTATCTGGAAATACAGCATGGTTGGCAGATGATGAAATCAGAACACCATTTGATTTTACAATTGTGTGGACTATCTCAGTGTTTGTATGTCTGGAATGCACAACTCTTCAAGGAAAAAAAGCCATTTCCTTTGGTTGATTCCAGCACACCTTGCTCTGTGCCTCTATCAGTAATGCTCTGCTCATGTGCTGATAATTACTCTGGAAGATGTCGATGTGTTTCTTGTGCAAGGAAGTGTCAGGCTTGATTCCATCTGATACTGTGGCAACAAATGTCCATGCAGTTTCTGATTTGCTTCAGAGTTGTACCACAAGAAAAATATAACACAGGAAAGTGTAGAACATTTACCCACATTTTACTTTTGACTTATGAACAGTTTGGTCTTTACCTCTGTATGTGCTTGCTCTACCCCACAGTGTCTTTTTTACAGTATAGGTTTCAACAGCATAATAGTGGAGAATTCATTAAATGGCAAATTGTTGTACATTATAATAACCTCATTCAGTTAAATTTTATTCCCTTCTTCTGCTTTCCTTATAAGTGTCATGAAGTGGCAGTTACCCAAGGTTTTTAGCAGGTGAAACAGTAATGGTAATTCAACTTACAAGGCAATTTTCAATATCCATGGAGAATTAATGTTCTCCCCTTTGTTGGGTTTATCTGCTGTGGCAACCTTATAAAGATGTAGAAGAAAATAACACTTCAGCTGTTACTTGAATTGTATTTCTCTAATTATTTGTGTTTTTGCAGGGCCTGATTAACAGCCTATCTTATTTATAGAGGTTTCACTTGAAGCTGTTTGAACTAAGCATTTCTGAAAATTAGATCATGATTCAATAGACCAAGTAGTTTAGGGCTTATCTCCAGGTCTCACTAACCTAGAGCATGATTCTATTGTGCAGATTGGTTTCGGCAGTGGGAAAGCTAGAAGATCCTTTCATCAATCTTTATACTTACTTACTACATAAGTCTTCCAGTTCAATACTGACCTTTCAGTTAGGTGAACAGCAGTTTCAACACCTTTCCTACTGTTGCATACCACAGCAGAGATGTGCTTTTTGTGATTGATGATATTCTAGTAGAAGCAGATCTGTTTGGAAAAATGATTCAGTGGCCTGTGTCACCAGCTCCAAGCCTGTGCTGAATTTAGCTAGTATAGGACCAAGCAAAGCCAAGTTATCTGCTATATTTGGCATTCATTATTATTCCTAAATAGAGCTTTGCTTTCCCAGTGGGGACATCCCGACATCTCTATGTCCTAATGCTCCCATGCTTGGAAGCTGCTCCTACAACCTAAACCATAACTCATCTGTTTCTACCTCAGGTTTGCATGCACACAGTCTCTAAAAGCTGACTGAAATCATACTTGCAAATAAAAATAGATATTCTTAAAACTAGTTTGGGTGAGGTGGTGGTCACATGTTTCAAAGCCTTTGGTGATAACAACAGTTTTAGATGGTGTGGGTCCTATCTTCCCCAGTATTGTTTGTTCCAGTAGCCTGTGCCATGGCTTACCTTCTGGCTTAGCTCTGTGTGATGCCATGCTCTGAATCAGATTAGGCCATTGATCCTGACAAGCAATATTTTCAGAATTTTTCCTTTCTGATTTGGAGCAGGTGTGGGGAAGAGAGGGAGAGATTTCAAGATGTATCTGAAAACTGTGATCGTGTGTCCTTTACCTCACTAGATCCTCACTTCTCAATTGCTGAGGTGCACATCACAGCTGAAGTACTACAAATAACCAGTCAAATGTAAAGAGGACTCATTTCACTCGAAGGGAAATGCTGCCTAAACATCTCCCCAGGCTGCCAGTTCAGTTGTACTTAATGTGCAGCTGTTTAAATTTTGTAGGACTTGTGTGGTGAAAAAAAAGGAAAAAAACCAGCCATAATCTGTGCAATTACATTTAGGTCAGTAATCATTGCTACGGCAGAGTTCATTAGATTGCTGTAGGTGTACTGTCCTTAGCATTGGCATGACTTGTTTTGAGTGTTTGAATGCTACCAGGACATGAATAAAAGAAATTAATGCATTCCCCAAGCTTGATTCTGCAGCATTACACAGCCCCTATAGGGTGCTTTCACCTGCCTGCTTTGCAGCTAAGCTCTTGTTATTTCGCAGGCCTCTGCCTTGGGGTCCAAGGGTTGTTTCTATCCTGTGAACAAACCAGAGACTTACACAGGTCAATAAGTCACTAGCAACTGTGTCTTGATGTGACCCAGCCACAAGCTTCATGTTCTCTGCTTTTCCTTTTTTGCAGCAATTCAGCTTTGTCTCCCTGCCCACGGATGTCCTGGAAATAGAAGTTAAAGACAAATTTGCAAAGAGCCGACCGATCATCAAGCGTTTCCTGGGGAAACTCTCGATGCCAGTTCAACGCCTCTTGGAAAGACATGCCATAGGGTAAATTTACAGCTTATGCTACTTTCCATTGTTTAACAAGTGTTGCTGGTTTGAAGTCCCTGGTGACATATCATTATAGTGATATAATGATGTGGAAGGGCAGTTACTAAAGTGACAATTGTCTGACAAATGATGTTGGTCTTAATTAGAATTTATAGGACTACAGGCCAGACAAAGAGTTCCTTCTATAACCCTGTCCATTGCATTTGGAAAAGTGAAAGCTGGCTTTTAGGAAAGAGGACTGTTTTGTGTAACATGGCTGTGAATCTGGAGAGTGCAATATTTTCAATTTGAATATTCTTTTAATGTTATCAACAGGCTGTTTTCACGTTTCAGGGAATTACTTACTGAAATTATGCTGGATCTTTTCCTCCTCCCTTTAATTTCTGGACAGTAGAAATACTATTTGGAAAAGATACGTGGCATGTTTTATCTAAATCTTTCTGACTCTACTCTCCTGCTGAAGACTAACCAGTTCACTTGAGCTCACCAGCTCTGCCTTGCTTCCACTTTGCATGAAAGTCCAGGGAAGGTGT
Source organism: Galbula dea (assembly GCA_013399015.1). NCBI lineage: Eukaryota > Metazoa > Chordata > Aves > Piciformes > Galbulidae > Galbula > Galbula dea. Next base: position 244,486 of record VWZX01007568.1, read on the forward strand.
ATGCTGCCAAAGTAACATAAACTAATTTGAGGAAGATAGGTGCTATTCAGGCAAAGCCAAAAAGTTGGCTGTAAACTTTTAAGGTTCACACCTTGAGGAGGAGGGGGAGAAAGAGTCATCTCCTGAGAAGAGCATATGCAATGTAGTTTCCAAGAAGGCAAATCTGATCTCAATTCAGCAGAACAGCAGGAAGCTGAGCTTGTTGGAAGTGTTTTTGAACAGCTGGTTCAGAAACTGGCTGCAATATTGACAGCTGAATCTACCAGAAGGGACTAAGCTTCCTCTGTGTTTCTCAAGTAGTGAAGATAGAAAGGCTCTTTAGAAACCAGATGGAAAAGAACAGCTTGGGGAAGGTAGAGCCCTGTAACTGATACACTGGCTTCCCTCTATATGAGATGATTTCTCATCATCTTTTGATTATATCTTCCTAATTTACTTCCATATTGTAAACACTGTCTATCTAAGGATATACTTTGCCAAGAACAGTGCCTCCAACCTGCACCCAGATCTAGCTTAGCTTTAATACCATAGTGGCTTCTAAACCTAAGACAAGCTCAGAGAGAAGTATGCACACAAGTTCAGAAAGGTCAAAGACAAATCTTGAGATTTATGAGTTTTTGATGCATGTGAAACTATCCTAGCAAATATATTGAGCCCAACTTGAAGTGAGCTATGTTTCTTCAAAAGATGTATAAATATTATTTGTTAGTGAACACTCAAAAATGCTTTGCAAACATTGATTCAACCTCATTTTGGGCAGCTGGGAAGTTAATCTCTTCTATAGTTTCATTCTGTTCTGAGGGGTGGATGAAGTGTGGCAAAGGGAGGGACCTGCACAAGGACAGAATGGAGTCATTGATCAACCTTCTCAGGAAGGTGTTCTCCTGGTATTTCAGCTTCATAGAGGTAAGAGGGGTGGAAAGAGATGAAGAGCAGTCTTTCAGACGGTGTGAAAAGAGAAGGTGGTGAGTGGGGACTGGCCTGTACAGGATTCTGAAAGAAAGGACAGGAAAGCTGAATTTTATGCAGATGGTGAATGGAAGGAAATGCAGGAATGTGAGGTTCTACAGAAGAATATATTGTCAGATCAGCAGGGAGGTGCAAGTTACTATAGCTTAAGTGGGAGTTGTGTGCTTCCCATGTTGATATTTTCATACCCATACTGCAGAAGCTCCATTCCCACTGTTCTCTCTTTTTGTATATATATATACATACGTGCTTGTGTATCCCAGAAGCCTGTCTTACTGGCTTGGCTGTTCCATTGTAATTGAAGACATTGTCCTCTCCTTCTCTGCCATTCGTTCAATTGTATGCAAGTCAACATGCCCTCATGGCTGGGTTGAATAGCCTTTGGAAACCATTATGTATTTTTGTAGGACACAGCAGACATTGAGTAGGTTATAGTCTATTGTGACAATGTTTGTTTTCTTTCAGGGACAGGGTTGTAAGCTACACTCTGGGTCGCAGGCTTCCTACAGATCATGTCAGTGGCCAGCTGCAGTTTCGATTTGAGATCACTTCTTCCATCCATCCAGGTAATTCTCAGTCTTAACCCATCATTTATCTAGATTTTCTTTTTCTTTGCATTGTTTCTTCTCAGAAATCTGAATTCATTCATGGCTGCTCTGGGAATTTAAGTGCAGCCATGAGTAAAGGAAAGTGCATAAAGTCCCCCATCACAGGATGCATCCATGAGTCACAACTTCTTCCCTGGCTTCCCTCAGCTTAAAGCTACTGGTGTCTTACATCCCCCTGTTCATGACTGCTTCAAGTACTCTGCCACCACACTGTGAAAGAAGAGGGTGGAAAACTTAAAGTCTTACCTGTTTCTGTGTCAGCTGTCCTGGAGAAGTGCTAGATGGGCTGTGATTTCTAGAGTCATCTGTATTTAACCACTTCATAAGTAAAAATGAAGAATGCAATAATAGAGGTGATGAAAAACTTTCTCATATTGACTACTTTTAATGAAAAAAAGTAAACCAAATAATTCAGTGTTCCTCTTGTTCCCTTCCTTTTGGTTTGGTTTTGGTTGACAAGCTCTTGTAGTTAGTAGGATGTCATGATGACTGTCATGATGGTGAAAGTTCAAACCTTGGTTTTCATGTCAGTCTCAACAGTGTTGCTCAGAGACTTCTTGCCTCTCTAAGGTAGTTGTTTCTCAGATGCACTTTGTGAAGCCAGCAAGTTGTGACCTGTCCATTACTGGAAAACCCTGGCTTCTGTCTTTTGACTATTTGGATGGCATGAAATAACACAGGTTGTCTGGCATCTGGGAGGAGGCGGTACAGATGAGAGGATGACACCAAAAGATACTTTGGGGAGAGTTTTCACCTTTCAGGGGTGTGAAAACCAGTTTTTTAAGTTCTCTGTTGTGGAGTCCTATCAGATTCAACATGACAAGAAAAATGTCATTAAAACTTCAGGGAAGACTTCCTTGTCATTCCCATGATATTCCTTTCAAAATGTCAGTTTGGCTCAAAGAGGAGTTTCAAGAAGGTGTTACCTTCAGATTATGTTGCAAGGAGGCGGGGTGCTGCATGCAGATCACCATGAGTAAGCCCCATGATTGTTAAGCCCACTGTACAAAGGCTGCTTAGCAAAAAAAAATAAAAAATCAGCATTTCTTAATAATTTCTTAATAGTTGCTCAGTTGCCCACGCATTTCACACTGTAATTTATGCTTTTAATTTTCTCAGATTGCTGTGGATGCCTATGCACCCACAGCCAAGCTTTCTGGCTCAGTCAACACTCTTGTTAAAGGAGTGTTTTCTTTTCCTCTTTTATACAGATGATGAAGAGGTCTCCCTTAGTGCAGAACCTGAACCACCTGACCTCCAGGAAAGCCCTGTGAACAACCCCACGGAAGAAAGCCTGGGTGAGCCTCCATGCATCAACACAGTGACCTCAGAAAGTACAGCTCCAGAACAGCTAAATGGATACGTGAACAATGTGGATAGCCCAGGGGCTGTCAAACCACTTGGGGAAGTCAACCAGAACAGCTTAAATGAAGAGCTAGCAGGAGACGGGGAGGTTGACGTGATGCCAGTTCCTGAGCCCTTGGAATCCATCCCAGGAGAAGCACTGCCTTCTTTGAGTGCCACGGACCTCACGGAGCAGCTGGCTTTGCTGGCTTGCATGTCTCCTTCTGAAACTGAAGTTAGGGAAAATAACAAAGTCAATTCTGGTACTCAGGGAGATGATGGAGCCTTGACCCGCATAGAAGCATTAGATATTGATGAGGTGAGTGCAGATGTGCATGCTGGCAAGGACCTAGAGAAGAGTCAGGAAGAAGAAGGGGCTTCAGCCCAGGAGGAGGAAGACAACAAGCTACCACTGAGGACCACAGTGAAGAGGAAAAACAGGCCGTGCTCCTTGCCTGTGTCTGAACTTGAAACAGTCATAGCTTCTGCCTGTGGTGAGCCAGAGACCCCTCGCACACACTACATACGGATCCACAACCTCCTCCACAGCCTGCCTTCAGCACAGATGAACAGTGACGGGGAAGAAGAGCAAGATGGTGGCAACGATGTGGAGAACGATGAGGAGTCTACAGTCAAGGAGATGCTGGAGAAGGAGGCGGTCAGTGAGAGTGAGACAGTGGCAGCAGAGCCTCCTCTGGATAACGAGGCTGAAGATAACTTCAGCCAGAGAACAGTGCCTCCTGGGACCTTGGAGGAGCAACTCTCTGACTTAAATGATGGACTGTTGGATGAGGAACACCCCAGGACAGGAAGTGAAAGCGAGTCAAGCTCCAGGCCCAGTGGTGACAACGAATGCGAGGCGTGCGACACCTCGTGCTACAGCCCCTCTTGCTACAGCACTTCCTGCTACAGTACCTCCTGCTACAGTACTTCTTGCTACAGCACCTCCTGTTACGACAGTAACAATCGCTTCTCCAGCCATACCCGTTTCTCTTCTGTTGACAGTGCAAAGATATCTGAGAGCACGGTCTTTTCCTCACAAGATGAGGAGGAGGAGGAGAACAGTGCTTTTGAGTCAGTGCCAGATTCAGTACAGAGTCCTGAGCTGGACAGGGAGCAAGTGGATGGCTCCTCCCAGTGGCCAGATGAACTAGTAGCTCATGGTGGGAATACACAAAGAGCCACAGAAAGCCTAGACACCCCAATAGCAGGTCCAAGCAGCAGAAGAGAAGGTTAGATCCTGAGAAGCAATGCGTTGAGCAGCCCTGGTTATCTGGATGTCACAGGTGGCATCAGATAATCGAGGTTTCGGATATCTCACGGTTTGTTTCGTACAAATTTGGGAACTGTGAGCTGGGCCAGGTATCAGGGAGGGCTGGATAATTGAGCCTGTCACTAACAATCCCATCAAAACCAAATAAATTAGATGGGGATCTGTATATATGGATTCCTTTAGATATATGTGCATCATTACAAAATCAGGATTAGCTGCTGTAGTCATGTGGCAGATCAGCATTCTCACATCCACCAACTCATTTCTTATTTCCTGGGATTGTTACATTTCACACATCTGATGTGCTGCCATGTCTCTGATAGTAAGAGGACCAGCTTGAGCTTGTCAAAAGGGCAGATGTGCTGATTTACGCCAGCTAAAGATCTGGGCCAGTTTCTGTGTATGATTGGTAGCCAAGCACAGTCCTAAGTGTGTTGAAATGGAAATATTTGTCTCTTATGACCCTAATTTTCTAGCACTGTCTGTTCCACTTCCCCAGGTATCAAACAAGTCTACGTCAGACTTCACAAACCATAGAGGAAAATTTTTTTTAGATACTTTGAAAATTGAACTATATTGAAGAAAATTCTCATCTCCTTATCCTTCTGTAGAGATAAAACATTCTTAAAGTATTTTTTTTGTCTTTGTAATTTAGGTACTGTTTTTCCCAATCCCTCCAAACTGTTACATTCAATTCCTCCCTTTGGTAACTCATTTTATGTCATATGGGGTTGCATAAAGGGTGAGTTTGATCACTCATCTTTTCTCCAGCTAGTGTATCAGAAGTAGTAAAGGCCTCAACAGCAGCTAAGGAGTATATGGCAAGGTCAACAGGTAGTCTTTACATTCCCAGATTGTGAGTCATCTGTCTTCCATTATAAATTACATCAAAGTGGCACCAAAAAAATAACATATTTGAGGATCACTGGGAAGTGCCAACTAAAGCAGCATTCTACTTTTTCCTTCTCTATTTTCAATTTATTTACTCCCACCTTCCACTGCCACAGACCCTACCCTAGCAGGAAGGTGTTAAAAAGGATGGCTTTACACACTTGACTATGTAAAGACTTTGTGGACAGCAGGGCACTGACTCTCTGCAGAGTAGAATCTAGCCCAAAGAATTAACTTATCAGAAGTACACAGAGGTACATAAACCCAGTTTCCTCCCTCACAGGCAATGGTCTTTGCATGTAAGCAGTGTTTACATGAAAGCATATCTAAGTAGGCGTGAGTGAGTGAGTGTGTGTGTGTGTGTGTGTGTGTGTGAGACCATGGTTACAGACTTAATGGTTATTTTGGACTGTGTGTACTCTTGAGAGAGGAAGTATGGGGAGAGGATGTCTTCTGCATACAGATTCAGTACAGCTCCACAATTTCTGCCCCTGGAGACTGTATAAAGGGCACTGCAGTGATCATGGTGGCATTGCTTTGATTAGGAGAGAGAATGTCTAAAATGACATACTCTTAGCACTCTTGATATCACCAGGGGTACTTCAGTAAATGTGCACGTTGCTTCATGACTTGGTCACCTTCATCCGCTCCGGGTGACTGATGCTACCATGCTTCTACTGGCTTGGCGTAACTATCTTGACTAGGGGAGAGTCAATTATGGTGAGGTAAGTAAAGAAACGTAGTTGGATGATCTGGTAGTTGGTGTTACACCACCTGTAGTAACAGCACAGTTTTTAAGGCTGTGAGAGCTGGACTTCTAGCGCTGAGTAATAACTTACATAACTCTGCTCAGTGTTCAAAACATGCAGCAGATGCAACTGTGAGCTAACGCCTACACACGAGTGGTTTAATGAAGATGTTTAGCAGGCCATACGGTATCATCAGGGAACCTAGAAGAGGGACTCTTTTTCTCTAAGGGCTTTTTCTCACTTCTGGATGGTGTGAGATTGTTTTTTCAGTTTTGTACAAAATTGGCTTCTACCTTCTAGCTGTTGGTCGTTTAAAGAAAAACTATGGGGTTTGGTAAATGTTTTTTTACGTTTAATAGCTATAGGCTTGGGTTTTTAACAAAATATTCATTCTTAGGCTATGAAGATTCTGACATTAAAGACAGCTAAACCAGCCAGCACAGTGAGTTTGGCTTAACTGAGTGGTCTGCTTTGGAATTTTGAAGCATCTTTGTGTAATTTTCTGGTGATATTGGAAACGCTAAATATGGGGGGTTTTTTCCCAAGCCACATCTTTCTGATGCAGGCAAATGTAATATTTATACAATCAGGTTGTATTTTTATTAACAGGCCCACCTGGAGCTGGAGGTTATAGTGAAAACTGTTACCACACAGTATGAAAGCACGTTTGTTAGTAGGGTAATAGTTCTGGCTTCTAAGATTTTTAAAGACAGACCAAGAAATAATCTTTATTCTGGAACCTGTGGGATTATAACATTCTCACAGTTAAGTTTAAGATAAGGAATGCTTTTTCATCCCTGCTTTAACTTCTTAGTTTCTCAAAGGATTCTACAAACATTGACTGAATCTTAAGTTACTTGTTCCTTTCAACAGAACATGAGTGTGGACATTTGCATAGGTTTCATTTATTTCATATTTTGATATGTAGATATATACACAATGTTAGTGTTTAAAAACTTCCTCTACACTGTGTACTGTATCTCTCTTCTTATTTCCCTCTTCTGTATCTCAGGTCTTCCTTCTTTATCTCAGATCCTGACTATGTCTCACTGTCTTTTGTCCTCCTCTTCTACCACCTGTCTCCTACCTGTTTCTGGTCCTTCTCTCATTCTCCCTCCTTCCACCCACAACGGACTCTTTGAATTTTGAAAAACACTATAGAAGGGGTTGATCTGCTTTGCAGGGAGTGCAAAATTCTGCCATTCCAGTCCACTCAGACAACCATTGATCTTATGGAAAAGGCAGCTTTTAGCCTCGTGTTCCCCTGATGGGATAAATTAAAAGTTGGAGCCAGGATTTTACATGTTCCTGCCAATTTCTGCAGAAGCTTGTGTTTGGTTGTACATGCACAGTATTTCTCAGAGATCAAGCCTGGTTCTTCTCTCGCTTACACTTGTGTGTCTATGAGTCCAGAATCTGGCCCATAATAGTTTAGCATTGACTCAGACTTGACTGCATTATTTTAATAATTCTTTGGCATATGAGCTGTTGTTTAAATAGTGCCTGAAAATAGGAATAACCAGTGCTGCTAGTACACCAGGCTAACCTATTTTAAAATAATCACTTGTTTTACAGTAGCACATTTTTTGTACCACATTGTGAAAACAGTGAATGACTGTCAATGTCTTGAATATCTTGTCCATAGGTGATTGTCCTTTACTCCATAATTCTCAGCCAGTCAGCCAGCTTCCTTCTCTGAGGCCTGACCATCATCACTACCCAACTATCGATGAGCCTCTTCCACCAAGTAAGCTTTAGTTTTTTAATTTACTGCATTTTTCAGCTTTTCCTGTTAAGTCAAACAGTGTAGAGGTCAGTATGTCTTTCTAAATAACCCCATCTGTTCTGTATATACATTCTGCAGAACCCACACAATATGCCCTTTTGTTTCCCTTATGTAATCCTGACTTCAAGTGTTGTTATGTTATTTCGGACAAGCTCCATAAACTCCTTCTGCCTTGGTCTGTCATCTTCGGTATCTACCATGAAATGAAAATACTACTACTTCCCTGTTTCCAGTCAGTGTGTTTAGACAACAAGGAGTGGGTATCTGTCAGGTGTACCAGGACCTTCCTTGAGGTGTTGTATCAGCAAAGTACTCTGATTTTTCTCTAATGTCGGTCTCCACGTTCTCCATAACTAACTTCAAATGTGGTTTGGGACAACAGTCCCTGTGGTATGTCAGTTCTGCTTGCAGATCCAGCAGGAAACCTTTCACAATCAGGATGCTCCTGGGACAGACAAGCCCAAATCTGAGCAAAACCAGCAGGACCTGAGAAAAGGCAGCTCATGAGGAGTGATCTTGTTATACTGTGTCTTCCGTTGATAATCAGTGAATTTTATGTTCGTTATGGACTGTAATGGTGTCTGCAGTTGCAGTGGACAAAAATGAGAGCAGCATGATCGATTAGCAGCCTGATAATTTGGAATTTTTACCACGGAATCAACTGCTGACGATGTTTTCGCTGGTCTCTGGCCTTTCCTTGTGTATGCCTGGCGGATTACCCCACTTTTTGCATTGGCGTTAAGTGCCCAGCAGAGGGCACTCTATGCCCTTCAACGTGCTACTGTTCACCTTTCAACTTCAGCACATAATTTAACGGATAAAACGTGCAATGCCTCAGAAAAACAACCAAACATATAAACAAAGCATTCTATTTTCTTCAGAGCCCAAGAAAGGAACACACTTATTTGGCCTCTGGTGCCCTTGACAAATAATTCATCATTTACCAACCATGCTGTCAGTATTCCCTAAGCCAAAAATAGTCCCAGTGCTGGTGTCAGCTGTACAGTAGCATGAATGATTCAAATGCCTTTAGCCAGTGAAGTCTTATTAGAGCCCCACTGTGGCTTTCTCAGTGAATGATGAAATGGGAACACTTACCTCTGTAACAGGCAAATATTTCTCTTCCTCCCACTCTTACCTCTACACTTTGTCAATCAGACATACTCCCCATTAGATGACTTAATGCTAGAACACTGACAGTAGCTCACGTAAACAAAACATGCTCTGAATCTGTTGATATTCTTTGTTGCCAATTTAATACGTAATAGATAAATACTTCTTCAATCGTGTGAAAGAAAGACACATCATATTTTAAACTTAAGTTATATGATCAAACCTGGCTTACTTCTCACACACAGCATTAACTTCCATCCATAAGTAGAGCTGAAGATAATTTGGCAGTGCTGCAAGTTCAGCATTGACCGGTTTTACTTACATCATGGAGAATCTCCTGAACAGTCTTCTTTCTCTCTTGAATAGTTTTCTGAATAACTTTATTTCATCATAACTCCATAACAATTGGTCTCAGGGAGGAAATTTAATTTCAGACAGTTTTATTTATGAAGTAAGGTAGAAGAGATTCATTATTTTTGTAGGAATGTCATAATAACTAGTCTAAATGTTAAGGCCTATACGAGATTGACAGAAGATTTGCAGAGTTTGTACAGCCTCATGACAGCATTAATAGTCACCCTTTACTATGTATATGTTTTCTAGTACTGCTGGAAACCCTACAGAACTGAAGCCAAGAAAAATACGTATGCCCAGTTCAGAGCTGCTCTTTGCAAAGGTGTGACTGAGCTTAGAAAGGGAACGACAGCATATTTACTTTGCCCGCCAAGATTATGGCCCTGCCAGAAAAGTTGCGTCTTCTGGTATAAATCAGAGCAGTTTCAGAGGCTGCTGTGAAATATTGCTCAGCTGATGGAGGAGGATTGCTGGAGAACAGAACTAGTACTCTCCACTCCTCAGCCTGTGCTCCAGCATGCTTTTACTGTGAAGGTTAGGTGGAGGTTAGTCTTTGTAGTAGTCACGGTCATATTTTGCCTGGAAAACTAACAAAAGAACCTGAGGAGATTTGGCTGCTTCATAGATCACCTATGCTTCTGAAGTATCATGAAGGGACTGAAGCACAGCTCAGAAGCAGAGCTCTGTCTGCCAGTTCACCTGTCGGCCTGTTTGTCTCTCTGTAAAGGTATCTATATCCATCTGTCCACAAATCTGGTATCCTGTGCAGCTTCAGTGACTTGTGTGACTTGCACGTTGTCTTGTGGGAAGGCAGAAAGTGCACCTGCCACCTGTGTACAACAAAAGTATCGACACCTACCACCCTCTGACTGCCTTCTTTGGTGACCAAAAGAAGAGTTACTCAGCTGATGAGAAATGCTGTTGCAAGGAGCAGAATTGCTGCAGGTTTCTGGAGAGCCATGTGACACACAATTCCTAACATTTTAGCAGGCCAATGCAAGGTAGTTTTGGGTTTATATACCTATAAAGCAATGAATAAAGCAGCGCTCACAGATAGGTGTAGTTAATGTCTGTACCTACTGCTGCTGGATGTCTGATACATCCAACAGAGATAGCCTTCCTGAAGCTGTAATTCAGTCCACGTGATCCTAACCTGATGTTTTCACTGTGACCTCCAAGCTCTGGACAAGTTTTGTTACTCCTGTATTTCCAAGTATTATGCTTAGGAGCTCAGGAACTCTGAATTGCATTTAATTAGAGAGACACTGCAACATAGCCTCTAGAGCTGGTAGTGCACAGGTCTGCATTATGAGGAGCCCTTATTTTACTGTGTAATATTATTCTTAGTAAGTGTCCATCAGCAGGCTTCAGACGTTTATGACCTGTTGGTGTCTTCTGTAGGCTGTCTAGAGTGTAGATCTACAGCATTGTCTATAAGCTTCTAGTTACCCATCTGCCTTTATTATTTCAACTTGTTACATGCATACCACAATAGTGTGGGATGAAGTCTAGGATTTATCCTTTCCCAGACACCTGCAAGGAAAACAAAGATCTTCATGATGTTAACATACACCATGTCAACTTTGATCTGGCCAAGATTATTTCCTTGAGGATATTGCACATAATGCATAGCTCCTGAGTGACCATTTCCCACCATGGTGGCACACCTTCCACCAGTGACAGCATGCTCAGCAACATGTTGGCCTTTGGCCTGTTTTATGTGTCATTCTGACTTCCTTCAGCATGCATCTGTTGTACTTCATGTGCTATTTTGCACTGTCTCGTGTTTTAGACATCCTTTTAACAAAGCTGTGATCCTGTTCTTGAAACAGCTACAAAATCTTGGGCAATTTTACCTGGTAGGAGAAAAAGAGAGTCCTATCCTTAAAATTACATAGTGATGTTCACAGTGAGAGACACTGTGTGTGTGGACCTCTGGTGTGACTGTAGGTTTTACATCTGTAAGGACTGAGGTACTTATAGTCAGCTTTCAAAGAAGAAATGCATGTGCATATGGCTTTTGTTGTTTTGGAGTCTTACAGAAAATTCCTGCAAGGATTCCCAGTGCTGAATTTTTAAGTTTTGTGGGATTAACGTGTCAATGGCAGCCAGCCATAGGCTTCAGACAGCCTACCATTGCCTGAGAGCAGCCCAGATAAGGGAAATTAATTTAGCTAGGACCAGCACTCAAGGGATAGAAACTGCTTATGAAGGATCGGTTTCCAGATACAGCAAGAAGAGGTTACACTTCAGTCCTTCTCTTAGAAAGGAGGAGATAAAATGCATAAAGGACGTGAAATCCAGTTGATCCTGAATTTGGTCATAGAAAACCCTAGAAGAAGGATTGGACTCATCAGGGAGCAGGATATCATAGTAAGAATATGGGAATAAGAGGAAGTGTTTGCCCTTAAAGGTAATCACCATATGTGCGTTTGTGTGTGAATGTGAGTGAGGTTTGTATATAAACACATGTAGAAAGTATGTGCATATATTTACATAGATATGTCATCAGCTGGTAGATCATGTAGAAGCTAAGAAGTGTCATTTACATCACTACTCCATATGTTCCAACCTATTTGATATGTGGCTTTGCTAACTAACCCATTTCTGAATTTCTTCTGTTGCAAACACATTTTTTAATCAGCATTACCATTTTGCACAAGCCATCATCTACTAAATAACTTTTAATTTTCAGTCATGGGACAATGTAAACATTAGCAGGAAACAATAATGATTGAAGGCTCAATATTATGCTGCAAACTTTGAATCTAGTTGGCATTCATCAGAGCAACAGATTTATGATACTCATCTGTTTAGTGAGTTTTCTAAGGATATGTCCAACCAGGCTGTGCTCAGTTTTCAGGGGAGCCTTTAGTTGCTATGTGGTGTCCTTCGAAGCACTTTATAAAAAAGAGAGAAATGAAATATGTTTGCTCTGAAACATAATAAAAAAAAAGAAGTTTAGATTTGCCATACCAGCTCAGTTGTAATCCTTTTCTCCTAAGGGTCGGTTCTATGTGGCTACCATGACCTGCAGTGAATCCAGCCAACTAATATTACTAATTTTAAAATTATCTAGCCCTTTAAAAAAAATGTAGCCACTATGACACTTGGTTGTATAGTCTATGGTAGTGAATGCCATAGGCTACCTATGTGCTATGTGAAATATTTATGTGTATGCATATACTGCATATGCATATATGTAGACAAGCACATAGTATATATACACATTTGGATGTATACTTTCAATATATACACATAGTACCTGTTGCACACATGTAGACTATATGTATATTATCTCTCATGTGTATATACCCTGTCTCTGTATGTGTAGATGTATGTGTGTGTATATGTATCTCCCACATTTAGGTTTTCTGGAAGGCATCACCCTGACATCATCACCCTTTCCTTTGTTTCCAACTGCAGATTGGGAAGCTCGGATAGACAGCCATGGGAGGGTATTCTACGTTGACCATGTCAACCGAACCACCACGTGGCAGCGCCCCACAGCTGCAGCAATGCCAGATGGGATCCACAGGTCTGGCTCCATCCAGCAAATGGAGCAGCTGAACAGGCGGTGAGCTTTTGTACTGTATTCCTTTGAGATCTGCCCTCCCCTTTTTCCACACTGTCCCAGTAGCTTCCTTCTTCCCCAGTGCATTACACTGGGTCCCTAAGGATTTCTCTTTCCTCCTTGTCTAAGTCCAATGTACACATTCCTGTGCCCACTGCTGATCTCTTTCAGCCTGCTGGTGTGGCTGCTGTGGCTTTCTGGTGCCCAAACTTGCCCACATGAGAAGTGCTGTTGAGTCTAAGGTGTTGCAAAATATTTCAAGCAGCAAGAAAAGACTTTTGGAAAATTTTTTTGAAATTAATCCCAGAAGAGAAGAGAGCATTCTTCCAAAACACAGAAGTCACAGGTGCTACTAAACTGTAAGAGTAGCATCAATGAGTTCGCATCTAGTGCCACACTCCAGAGTTTTCTGACCTAGCTGGTGTTGAAATAGCATTGCCATTTCTACTCAAGGTCTGTCTCCTTTTCCAGGGCAGAGAACTGCTCTGATTAAACTGTACACATTTTCTAGACACAGACAGATCTGTTCAGTGTTGCATTGGGCCCTGTAAATCTGTCAGTTCATTCTGAGCTGGCTGAGATATCTCTTAGCACGTCACATATTTTCCCTTTGTTTGACTAGTCCACGCATAGATCTGCTTATCATTTCCTTCTCATGCTTACTTTTCAGACTGAATTTAAGAGGAAAGAGAAAAAATAAACAGTCAAAAATCTTCCTTTTTTGCTTTAGAAAAGGGGTTTTTTTAATTCCCTGTTTACTGTAATGGTTTCTAGAAAAGGACAAGTAAAACTAAAATTATATTCTAATTATAGCATGTAAAATGCCACAAGAGCTTTTTTGGTTGGTTTTCTTTTCATGTTAAGAGAAAGGTATGAGGCTGAGAGTAGGATGCAGAGTTTCAAAGTACTTTTTTCAGAGTGCAGAATATTTAGGGAGTTACTGTGAGTAAGGAGAACTGGATCCTGAATGACAACAACTAGAAAGCTAATTTAACTTGTGGAGAGTAAACTAGCCTTTTTAAAGTGCTTGTTTTGCAACTTAAGTTGACACCATCAACACACTCTTGAAGAATTTCTCAGTTTTTCACCAAAATTCATTATTTTGGATAGCTTTTCATAATGTGTTATGTCTTGCAGAAGTGAAAGAGCCTGCTCAGTATTTGTTTTCGTTATAGCTTTCCTCAAAATGTGTCAAGCTACCATGTTAATATTAAAAAAAAACCAACAAAAAACCACAAAACTAAAGAAAGTGAATGTTTAATGTCAATTCTTTCAAGGGATTTACTGACTTTTCTGCCATTAGCATTTGTCTTAATGATCAGAGGACTGGAGCACCTCTCCTATGAGGACAGGCTGAGAGAGTTGGGATTGTTCAGTCTGCAGAGGAGAAGGCTCCAAGGAGACCTGCTTGTGGCCTTCCAGTGTCTGAAGGGGGCCTACAAGAAAGCTGGGGAGAGACTTTTTAGGAGGTCAGATAGTGATAGAACTAGGGGAAATGGGTGTAAGCTAGAGGAGGGTAGATTTAGGTTGGATATTAGGAGGAAGTTCTTCACTATGAGGGTGGTTAGACAGTGAAACAGGTTGCCCAGAGAGGTTGTAGAAGCCCCATCCCTGGAAGCTTTTAAGACAAGGCTTGATGGGGCCCTGGGCAACCTGATCTAGTGGATGGTGTCCCTGCCAGGCAGGGGGATTGGAACTAGCTAATCTTCAAGGTCCCTTCCAACTCTGACGATTCTATGTCTTTAAGAGGGATTTGGGCCATGTCAAAGTTCAGACTGTTTGGCTGCCACTTAAGCAAGTTATCTGTCACAGAAAGCAGAAAGCTGTGTTGTGAACATACGTCAGCTTCTCCCTTGCCCCCCCTAGCCCCCCATATTTTATTTTGGTTTGGTTTTTGAGGTTGAACTCATGTAAGTGGGTTCAACAGGAAAAGGGCTAATGGTTTTAAACCAAAGAAGGATAGATATAGACTAAATGTAAGGAAGACATTTGTTACGATGAGGGTGGTGAAACACTGGCACAGGTTATCCATAGAAATACTAGATGCCCCATCCCTGGAACCATTCCAGGTCAGTTTGGACAGGGCTCTGAGTAACCTGATCTAGTCAAACATGTTCCTGCTCATTGCAGGGGGAGTTGGACTAGATGATTTTTAAATGTCCCTTCCCAACCAAATCATTCTATGATTCTACAACTCTAAATGCAGCACAGCCAGGAAAGGAGTAAGTGCTGGTGAAAGTCTGCATAGGAATTTACCATTCTGTTAGTTCACACAAGTTATTAAATTAGCTAGCTCAGCAGAAACTGAAGGGTAGGCATTGTCTTTCTGACCTCTTTGCTTCAAGCTTTATTATTCCATGCCTTCATGTAGGCTGCCTAGCTTTCTTGGTTATGACTTGATTACCTCTGGTTTGGGTTGGGAATTGACAGTTAATAGGGATGACATTCTTTGAATCTCTCTATTTTTGGTCTTCACAGATCCATTTGCAAAGTGAGAAGTGTAGAGGGTTTTCTGCAGTAGCATGTCTCTGCTTACCTGAGTCCCATTGGAGACTAAGCACTTGCAACTTATTAAACATGAACTGTCATGGCTTCTTGGGACAGAGGCAAAAAAGCTGATGATTCTCTACTGTCTGCCTGAGACCTCTATTGGTTTGAGAAGCTGAATATGGAGGTCTCCTATTGTTGCCAAGTTTGAGAACATTTGCTGAAATTCTAGTAAAAGAGGTTCATCCTGACTTTCTGAGCATTTGTCCAGTGGCAAATCGTGTTGGTCTCTTCTCTCTTGTGACTAGTGACAGGACTAGAGGGAATGGGCTTAAGTTGTGCCAGGGTAGGTTTAGATTGGATATTAGGAAGAATTTCTTTACTGAAAGAGTGGTGAGATATTGAAATAGGCTGCCCAGGGAGGTGGTGGAGTCACCATCCCCTGGAGGTTTTTAAGAAGAGGATAGATGTGTTTCTTCAGGGGATGATTTAGGGATAAGAGTAGTGTAGGGCTATCGGTTGGACTAGATGATCTTGAGGGTCCTTTCCAACTGTAATGATTCTGTGATTCTGTATTTTCAATGTGGCTGTTATAAATTTTAAAATTATTGCTGTCCTAAAGCTAATTTCAAATATTTGATGTCTCAATATTTTAAGGAGAACCACTTTCCATAAATGGTTATTATCATCACTAGGCTTTGTTTTAAGCACTCATTTTAGAAATACTGTTTTGTTGTGTTTCAAACTTCTTTATTTGAAATGTTCTTCAACAAACACACCTGAGAGTCAGTTTAGGTGAGGCAACAGCCAACATAGACCTTGCTTATAGAATTATGTAGCGGGCAGAGGCTGGGTCAGCCGCTGAGCCTGCAGACAGGCACCGTCTCCTCCCCCGCCTCCCTTCCCCCCCACGCTGGGAAAAGGCAGAGGATGAGAGAAGCACCAAAAAACCCCAAACTTGTGGATTGGAAAATAAAACTATAGCTACTTTAATAATAATAACAGTCAGCTGAAATGTATGCAAATATACAGAACCCAAACTGCGTCACCACCGAAGCTCCGGTAGGCTTCCGCAGCAGGGTAAATCCTCCGGTACCCGGGCGCACGTCCCCCACCTCCCCACTCCGAGTCCGAACTGCGTTCCCCGCTTCTCTCGGCGGAGGGTCCTAAAGCCCGCCCGCAGGATCCTAGGTGTCCCTCTAAGTGCCTGATGCAGAGCGATCCAGCAAGGGGACTGGCCCCCAGTTCTCTATTGAATGTGGTGTATATGGGATGGAATACTTTAGAGTAAAATCATTGAACAGAAATAGTTCTGTTCTAACTCAAACCAGGGCAAATGAGCATCAGCCTGAACTTTTGCTCTAACCTCAAACAATATTTGGTCTCAAAATCATTTAGCAGTTTGGAAAAAAATGGCAACGTTTTCTTTTTAAACCAATCTACTCACTTTTTTGGCTTCCTGGTTTCATTTGTGGAAGGGAATGGAAAGACCAAAATATTACAAGAAAGCTTGGTTATTTCTAGCCCAGCCAAAACCACAAAACTTTGGAAATTTAGCTTGACAAGAAAAACAAAAAAACAGCTGTGATTGAGCCTAGTCCTGCTTTCCTTCTGTGCTCCAAGCTTCCCATTAGCTATTGTAGTCACTTGAGGCTACAGGTAATGCAAAACTGGAATCCAGGTGTTGGGGAAACTCTAAAGAGACATCCATAGGTCTTATTTTAAAGACTTGCTCATTTTCTGTGGCACTACCTGACTCACTTACTTGTTGGCAAAGCAGGTAACAACAGATAACAACCTTTGTTCTTCAAGCTCTGTTAGAAAGATACTTTGCAGTATATGTAAATCTAGACTTGGCTTTGCACTTATTTAGAAAGTAATAAGTAACATAAATTATAACCATAAGAGCTGAGACAGCCACAGGGTGGTATTTCTAAGCCTCTATTTCTTTGACAAATTACTTTGAAAGGAGACTGGAATTTCCAGAAGCATTCCCATAACTTTTGCACTTTTAATGTTTTCTCCAATTACTTTGGCATTTTCTGATATTTATATAAGATGATTTTATAGCATTGAGACTCAAAAATGTAGCCTTTTGTTGGCATACAGCTAGTGTTACTCTTTAAGGTTGGCCAACAGGGATTTTTTACCATCTAATTAAATTTACAAAGGTTTTTCATATGTGTGCTTATATCCCTTGATTGTATGAACTTCCCCCCACTTTCAGTTGCATGTAGGTGTTGTAAAACTCCTCCAATACTAGAATGGAAAGTTCATTCTGTTGCCTGCAGTCAAGTGGATAAAAATGTAAAATGTAGGTCTAAACCAGAAGGTCTCAAACCCCAGTAAATTCATGCTGTTGCAAAACCTGCTATCAGAATTTCCTTGTCAAAATATACACTAAATGTGGCTTCAAATGCCTTTGAGTATTGGAGGACACACATGCTACTGTGGAAGTTTAGCATAAATTTATTAAAGCTTTTCATTATTTTCCTATTTAACTCCAGCCCTCCTGCCTAAGATTGGGTTGCAGTGAGCTACTGGAAATGATGTCTGTTAAGAGATGTAAAAGCCAAATTCAAACTACTTCTCTTTAATGATCCCATGTCACTTTGAGGAAATAACTCCTGACCAACTTCTGATTTGGAACAAAGTGTGCATTAACAAATGAAAATTTGTAAGTCAGAACTGGAGCTGAGAAAAGAAAAAAGAGCACGAATCAGGAAAACGAGAGACAAACAATGCTAGATCAGATTAAAAGCAGACAGTAAAGCCATCCTATTCTGTGTACATATGGAAATGCAATCCAGAAATAAGAATTAAAAACATTGGGGTGGAGTAAAAGCTAACTAAACTAGTTAAGAAAGCCTCTTTTCTTTCCCTCTCTTTCCGTCTTTCTGCTTCTTTCTTTCTCCTTACGCTTTTTCTTTTTTTTCTTCTGTCATCCTCCTCACTGCTATTTCCTTATCTCTGTATTGTTTCCTAAATCTTGTTCTGCAAAAAGTCACCACTTGTGTGAAGTGCCTCATCCCACTGATTTCCAAAAATGGACATAACACTTGCATCTTCGTGCAGTTCACTCAGCTCATGTGTTGCATCCTATTCTACTTTTCTGTGGCTGACATACCAATTAGAATGATCTAATCTAGTCTTTGAGGTCACACTACCCACTCACTGGTTTACATTCCATATATACTACCACAATGGATGTGTTCCCAACTGTTGGCCATGCAGTATCTTAATAAACATCTTGAGAACACTCTTAATAACCTTTACCATTTTAGGGTGTATATGCATCCAGTATTGTAATTGGAAAGACTGAAGGGTACTCAGTATGTCACAGGATTGATCCTTACTTTATTAGTTATGCTATTGAAAGACTAACTGAGAGGGTCCACCAGTAGTATTAGCTTCCAGATGTTTTAGAGGGAAGCTTGGTAGCAACCCATAGCCTAAACACATGTCTAAATTTCACCTTTGAGTATTTCTGGCTTTCACCTTCTATGGATATTTATTAGTGCAAAGTGCTGTATTTGCAAAGTAATGGCTGGCCCAAGTGTAGGTAGCTGCATCAGCTGAAGGAGAAGAGTTAGGCATGCTCTTACTGTGCTGTGTGATGGCTGAAGATACAAGTATTGGAATCATTCAAAACAAGCACTGATTGTTAAGGTAGAAAGCCATCAGAAAGCTCTTCTGTTAACTAAAGCATATTGTTCTTTTCTCTGAACATATGTAGATACCAAAATATCCAACGAACTATTGCAACAGAGCGGACTGAAGACGACTCTGTAGTAAACAACAGGGTGGAGAGAGTTCCTGCTGGAGGAGGAAGTGACTCTGAGGCAGAGCCTTCCCAGCCAAGTTCAGGTATGGGGGAAAAAAGCTACTAAGTGGCAAGTTCAGTGCCATTCAGTGATGACCCTCAGTTCTGAGGAAATCTGTCTTTCCATGAGAGACTGGAACTTTATTGTACGGGGTTGTAAAAGCTAATTAAAAGAAAAGAGCTTTAGACATCAAGCTATAGGTTTTGGACCTGAAGCTACAGGTACAAAGCTACATACAAAGGGCCTCAGTTCTTTTTAAACAACTACTAAGACAGACAAAGCATTTTTAGTTTAGTAAAGGGCTATTTGAAATTAAAATGGAAAAGACATCGTTTTTCTAATTCACCTCAGTAGTTGCAAAAAATGGTGCTGTCTTACTTTTGCTGCAATGTGATTTTTATCTTGGAACATTGCAGTTTATTCTCTCTGGGCTTGACTTCTGCACTGTCACATTTGCCTGTGTGGTCACACCTGAAGTGGCCCTGGCATCAAGTATGAAATAGTTGTGTTTTTAAAGCTGCAATTCTGTGATAGCTATGAGCTGCTCTCAGTGTAGGCTGCCACTGAATTTCTGCTCATCACCACCTTACGTAACAGGGCCCCATACCAGAGGAGAGAACTGATCTGCCTGAAAAATAAGCTTGTTTCTTGTACTTAATGTGCAGCCAGACTGGCACTTTCATCTTGCTCATTAGATGACCAGACAAAAATGAGTGTCACTCCAAAGGACTAAGAGGAGAATGTGTACCGGGCCAGGATGGGATGGCAGAAACCTCTTCTACACATTTTGGTGGTAGTCACAGCCATATTTACTTAAAACATTTGTGTAACCATAGCCCAAGTGTTTATTTCAGGTAAGAAACACCAGCAATCAGACTAGTGCCCACTGTGCAACTTGTGGACATGAAAAAAATGAGTGTCTGTTCTATTCGAGGACTTGCACCACTAAAATGAACAGCTAGTTCTCTTCCTTTGGGTCATTCTCACCTCCACCTAATTTTATGTTCTGTGTTGTCTGCTGGAAGCAAATCTGACTTCTTGCCACCCTTTTGCCATCCCTCTGTAAATAACATTGGTAAAGGGAAAGAACCAGCAGACTTGCTGCAATAGTGAATTTTTTTTTTAACAAGTTTAGAATAATAATCAATTTTGCCCATTCATTTTCCTGATCCATTAGGTGGCTTTAGCTTGAAAATCAGTTTTGATCAAGAATGTTTTATGGCTGATGTTCAAAGCTTCCCTGCAATTCTTTGTAGTTCAATTTATGGGAGCCTTTTATCTACACTGGATCTTACAAGGAGAAAGCAGTCCTCTCTGTTAATAGTTGAAATGGAAAAGGGGTACGCATTGTATTATTAGTATTGAAATGATAAGTAATGTAGTCACTACTTGTAGTATGCATAACTATTACTATCATAGCCTAGATTCTAAAATAGTAATTTAATAGGAATTGCTACCAGTAAGTATTTGGGTCAGATTATTATGTTTTGGTTTTGTACCTTTTTTGTTTTAACCACAAAACAATAATGAGTATGATATATGTCATCTTAAGTGATTAGGAAATGCTTTTTGCTGTAGGTAATCCCTTTGGTTGTAGGAGAAAAAGTCAATATAAAATGCCAATAACTGAAAGACCAAGGATAATTTAAACCACAGTAGAATAAGAAAAAGCCATGGCAAGATACATTAGCTATTTGCCTTTTAATGGAAATGAAAAATGTGAGAAGGAATACAATTTAGGTATTTTAATCCAGATTGTAAGCCAGTAGAAATTAATTAATCTCCAGCAATGGATCCAGTCTGCAGTTTTAAGTGGATAACATATGTGTCTATGAGGAAAAGTGATAAATGGTAAGGGGAAAAAAATGGAAATCTATATTTATTCTGTTGATGACATCTGCATCCAATTTCCTTGGACTGCAAATAAAAGTTGGCTTGTATTTAAAAATGCCACAACTGTGCACTCAAGCCATAATTCCGTGGTAGAAAGCATTTTTGTGGTGCCTGTAGAAGGTTGAGGAGTTCCCAACTCCATTACAGAGTTATATTCTCAAATGCAAAGTTCTGCTCCTGTGCTTCATAAATTGATACAGGCTAAAAATAATCCCTTTGTGTCTGGTTTTTTTTTGGTTTTTTTCTTTGCTATACAAGTCCCCAAGACCATGGACTTGCCAAAAATAATGCAATTACAAGTAAAGGACAATGCTTTGCAGCATCTACATTGTTGTGAGTGGCTGAGCAGGGGGCTTCCTTAACCCATTCTTGCTACCAAACTCTTTCTTCTGGTGAAACCCTCAGGCTGGATTGGGAAATCTGATCTCTCAGCAGTGGGGAAAACCAGTCCAAATCTGGGTGACAAAAACCAAACCATCAGCTGGTAAAAACTGTTGTGGTTACATTGATATTTAGAGGCAGCAGTAGATATGACACAGAGTTTTATAACAAACTACAGAAAAACTTCCAGCTCCTGCCCTGCTACTTTAAGCACTGTTATCACTAACCATGAGGAGAACATCAACCTCGTGAGGCTGCATCTGGAATATTGTGTGCAGTTCTGGGTCCCTCATTTTAAGAAGGATAGGGAACTGAGGGCAGAGCCACAAAGATGATGAAGGGGCTGGAACATCTTCCTGATGAGGAAAGGCTGAGGGAGCTGGGGGTCCTTAGCTTGGAGAAGAGGAGGCTAAGGGGTGACCTCATCTATGCTTATAAATATGTGCAGGGTGGGTGTCAGGAGGATGGGGTCAGGCTCTTCTCAGTGGAGCCCAGTGACAGGACAAGGGGTAATGGCTGTAAGCTGAAGCATAGGAGGTTCCATGGGAATACAAGAAAAAGTTTTTTCACAGTGAGGGTACCAGAGCCCTGGAACAGACTGCCCAGAGAGGTTGTGGTGTCTCCTTCTCTGGAGATAATCCAAACCCGTCTGGACACTCTTCTGTGTGAGCTGGTGTAGGGAATCCTGCTGTGGCAGGGGTTTTGGACGAGATGATCTTTCAAGGTCCCTTCAAACTCCTAACATTCTGTGATTCTGTGAACCAGCTGGCTTGTGTTGGAAATGCAAAGAAGGTAGGTTTCTTGGGTAGGATGGTGACTTTTTTTATACTGTCACTTTTGTAGCCTTTCAGTAAAGATTAGATAATTGAATGTGTTTTCCACTAGGTTAATAAGATTTTGCTGCCTTTCTTTTTCTTCTTTTGTCCAGAGATTAGGAGGGAAGGTTCCCTTTCTCCTGTGAATTCTCAAAAAATCACATTGTTGCTGCAGTCTCCAGCTGTGAAGTTCATCACCAATCCTGAGTTCTTCACTGTGCTGCATGCAAACTATGTGAGTAATTATGATTTGCTCTTTCACACTACTGATTTCTGAATCCAAATGCTACGCCCAAGGCCACTGGGGAGAATGCACGATCAATTTCTATTGTGTAACTCAGAGCTCAGGTGTCCTTTCTGAACACCAGACCAGGTAGGGGACAGTATAGGCAGACTGTTCCAAGGAGAAACTTCCTGGAATTTTGCCTCACACAAGGAATTCCCTGGTACAGAGAACCTCATTAATGTTATTCTTCCAGAATAAACAGGAACCCTTGAATTCAGCTTGTTTGATTCAGTTGTCTGTTGCTGCAGGGAGTGAGGTTGTTGCCTTTTGAGCCATGTTCCTGAGAAATCTTACCCAGGCACCACCAACTCTCAGGGTATTTCCCTCTATTTGAGGGAAAAAGATATTAACTCATGCAGTCTGCACTCCTGAGAAGTAGGGGAGCATAATGCAATGAAAGAAATGCTGACTTGAGTCAGTGTAGCTATTTTTGAAAAAAAAACCCAAGAATAAAAATGAATTTTTAAAAGTCAAATAACTTTTTTTTCCCCATTGATACAATAAATCAGCACCTCCTCTTGCACACCTGGTGTGGTGTGGGAAAACTGTAATAAAAGATCAAGCAGGAGGAAACATACAGAGAAGTCTCACAAGTTGCTGCAGTCCTAGTTTTCCATATCTTGAATGTAGTTCAGGTAGACATCTGTTACATCCTGAAGGTCTACCCTGGGTAGAGCCAGTGAAGTTTCTGTCAGGGCAAATTAAGGTGAAACGACACCAAATGGTCATAAAACAATAGGGTTTATTCATGTAAGAAAATTCTGTGGGAGTGTTGGGCAAGCATATGGTTCTATCATAAAAAGGAATAGAGGAGGGAGAGAGAAATGAGAAAGCAGAGAGGGAAAGAGAAAATAGAAGAACAAATGAAGTTTTACCACCCTTGGTTCCAGCAGTGTTTCATACAAGGTGTCTTAAATACCTCAGTTAATTTGTGTGCAAGATGAGAGAGGGTGTTCGATTTCATCTTTGTTTCCTCCTCCATTGGTTTCTCATGCTAATTAGGATGCTTGTGCTAATTAGGATGCCTTGGAATGTTCCAGAAATGTGTTGGTGGTACTCTAGGGTTTCCTGGTGATAGTGATCCCCCATACTTACAGTGACCACTCCATGACCTTGTTCTTGTTGTGCAACTCAGCAGTTTGTGGGAGGAAGTGATAACCCCACCTCTGTAGAGCTTATCTCTTCCACTGCTGTTGCAAACAAGCTGTTTAAGGCAGAACAACCATCCTTGGTACCATTCATCACAATGTCTACTGATGACTTCTGCATATTTAGAAAGTCATCCATTTCTGGGTAGGAATGAACTTTCCTTGTTTAAAAGGAGAAGAAGTTAAAACACTTCAGTGCAGGTCTTTAGCTAACAACAGATATAACTGTGATGCTTTGTGGGTTGAAGCCAGCTGTCCACCTCTGAGCATCTGCCAGAGATTATTGCCCATGGAATCCTGCAGAGGAAGGGATATATTAACTTATCTCACATTACCTGAACTAGGTTATGAAGTGTACATAATTTCTTCCACTAATAGGGTCATATCTGATAATCTATAGCTGGGAGCAGTACCATTTTCATTCAGCATAGTTGTTTGCAAAATGAGCAACTGATTCCACAGTGGTGTAAGGAACAGTTCACAAAAGACCGAAACCAAATTTTATTTCTCACTGAAATACAAAAAAGGCAAGAGAGTCCTTCAGTTTAAGCTTATAAAGTTGTCTCTAATATGAGAGCCAGAATAATCTATTGAAACATTTGTCAAGTGGTCATACAGATTCCACTTGTGCAGAAATAATAGCCCACATAAGTTTTGGCTTAACATTGTTGTAATATTTCAACCACAAGCCTCTATTAAAATTTCAAGCCTTTAATTATGCCAGTGAAGTTGGGATTGGAAAATATTATCCAGCAGTTAGAATTAAAAGGGAAAGGCTCTCATTTTTCAGATATTTTATTTCCATGGAGGGATAAAACTACATTCTTTTTGTTTCCCTAGTGTGTCTAAGAGATACAGTCAGTGATCACACATTAGATCAAAATACAGCTTCTGGCATGGAGTAGGCTGGAATCTTATCAGTTTGCGACTGTGAAGCTTTCTTGGGTTATAATCAGATCATACCTTCAGTGCAGAGATCATATCTCTGTGATTTCATAACATTTACCAACCCTCCTGTGCTGCAGGGAGTATTCTCAGTGCTACCACTCAATAAATCCTTACATAATAAAATGTTTTATTGCAGTATAGTGGTTAAAATACATTAAAAGTACATAGAAATTGAGAATTCAAAACTGTTGAGTCAGGTTCTCTGAAGAGATTACAGTTGGCACTCTCTTCACTGGAGAGGTAAGTCCTCCAGTGATCTTTTGTTACTCCAGTGGGTAATTAAATCCTTTGGGCTGACCATCAGAACCAATTCACTCATTTTTTCTGTAGTGAAGTCCTCAGTAGGGTTACAGATTTCTGTAAAGTTTCCTACCCTGTCTTGAGGAGCTTTTTCCCTGGAGTAAGGGATCCTGAGAGTAGCCTCTGGATGAGAAAGTGTTGTCATCACAAGTGTATTTTGTGGTGCTCTGTCACATGATTGAATATATACAGTAAATACACTGTGGCAATAAATATAATTTATTTTGGCCCCTATTCTGAAACCAGATCAGCACAAAACCACTTAGAACTGCATCAGCTCATGTTCCTCTAAGAAATGTAATTAATCCTCATTATGAGGTACAGGTAGCTGGCTGAGGGATGGTGTGCATCTGACTCACAAAACCATCTCCATCTGACATGCTTTGTAGTCATTGCAGAAACAAATGCTCAGTTCCAGGAAATTATTCCTATCTTCCAAAAATAGATGACTGAAAGTGTCTGTTTCTGTCCTGTGGCTACAAAGTGACTGTAAATAAAGTAACAAGTTTAGGTGTAGACTTCTGCACTGCAGACCTCTTTAGTTCATAAGATGCTATCACATACATTTCAATTATAGAATAAATACATGTTCAAAGATATCTTTGCATCTCTCTAGAGCATGCTCTCTAGCAGCATCCAGTCACAGAAGCAGTGTTTCTGTTAACCACTGAAAGCAATGAAACGGGCACAACTACGTGCCTCTTGTGTGAAGTGCACTAGAAAGGCAGTTTATGCACAAACTAACTGTGTACAATGATGTGTGAGATGTTTCACTTTCCAGATTGCATTTCTTCATTCCTGTTCATGTGAAGTAGTCATTCGAATCAAAGCAATGAGATGGAAATGATTCTTGACTCTAACAGAATTTGTTTCAGTCATTTGGTTATATGTCCCATGAAATAACCACCTATGTTGTTTTGATATCTGAACTGGTTTCCCTCCTGTTTTCCATCTGACAGAGTGCCTATAGAGTCTTCACTAACAGTACCTGCTTGAAGCATATGATTCTGAAGATCCGTAGAGATGCTCGTAATTTTGAGCGCTACCAGCACAATAGAGACCTAGTAAATTTTATCAACATGTTTGCTGATACTCGGCTGGAGCTTCCTCGTGGCTGGGAGATAAAAACTGACCAGCAGGGCAAGGTAAGAGTCCCAACAAAACTAATCACTTGTTCAACACAGCGCATGAGGCTACATGATTACTAAAGGTTCCTCCCTTCTTGATTCAAAATTGGTGAAAGTTTGGTTTTAAAACCACAAGCAGCAAGCAGAGTTATTTTAGAAGCAGAAAAAAGCTTCAGGAGCAAAAGTTTTGAAGCATAGTGGTGACCTTCTAGCTTTCTGTGAAATACCACACCATAGCCAAGGCAGCATTGGGAGTAACACAGAAGTTTAAGTCAGAGTTTAAATCTATCGTGACTGCAAAATTTGGCTTAGTGTCTCTGCTTCCAGTGAAACTTTGCTGATTGAATTCTGGAACCATCAAATAGTCTAAGGCAGTGTTCTCCAGTAATTTTATTCTCTTCTGTCTTGTTTACTTCCTGGCCATTACAAGTGATATTGACCTACATGGATTCAGGTATTTTCCAAGAGTTATTCTAAGAATGTCCTGTCAATTGCAGATGTCTTCCATTGGCTGTACCTAAACAGAGTATTTCCTGACACGCTATTGCCAGTGGTTTTTTACTTTATGATCCCACAATACCATCACAGTGTTGGCAGGCTTCTTACAAAGCACATTGTTCCTGTCTGTTTCAGTCTTTCTTCGTTGACCACAATAGCCGTGCTACTACTTTCATAGATCCCAGGATCCCACTGCAGAATGGTCGTCTCCCTAATCACCTGACTCACAGGCAACATCTTCAGCGACTTCGTAGCTACAGCGCTGGAGAGGTAACTGTGCTAGTATCTATACAGTTACTACTGACAGCAATCTTCTGTAGAATGAAAAGCACTTCTTATCCTTCAAATGCATTTAAACAGACTGTCTTGTGGATTTCTATTTTCCAAAGGAAATAAGGGATTTTTTCTTTCTGAAGGGTTTGTCTCGCAGCTTGCTGGCAATGAAGGTTTATATTTTGACCATTTTCAGTATAAAAAAAATAAACAAGTAGAACTAAATAACTGAAGTGAAATTGTGACAAAATAGACTTATAAAGAAGAATCAGTCTTTGACATCCTACTCTGGCTTTACTAAAGTCAAGTCATTCATTATTTTTATAGCCTGATATGTTTCTTCATTCCCCTGTCCACCTGAGTAGATTTTTTTATATTAAATATATAAAAAACTTGACATAAATACTACAGGTTCTTTAGTGAGTGCTTCTTTAAGTGTATCAGCCTTTTACAGGAAAAAAGTGTTTGATGCTACTCTTGGTTATCTGATTTTTGAAAGAAAAGTTCAGGTAGGTGTGTTGGCCATCAGTAACTTAAAGAGCATAGGTTAATAAGTGCCTTATTCCTTCTGCCACTGCTACAAACAGAACAGGTCAGAAACACTTTCCATTCCCTCTAAAGGACTTTCTATCTGCAATGGAACATGCATGATTACAGGGTAGAGATTTTAAAGACAAAAATAAAAAAGAAGCAGGCATCCATAATGGAAAGGGAAGAGATATATCAATCTACTGACCCAAACCACAATGAGCAAGTAGCAGGATTCAAAGCAGGAGCATCTCAAATCCAGCAGTGATATTAAAACCTTGGGAAAGGTATTATATCATTCAAATGCTCCTTGGTTTGGACTGTCCCCTCTGGTTGCAACATCCCAGTATCAATTGCAAAGCTGTTAAACTCTGCCATAAATCTGTCAGGTTACCCTACACTAGATGAACCAGGTCACTAAATCTTTAGAGGGGTCACTCTTTTAATTAGAGAATAATGTGCTAATCTAAATTAAATTATTCAGTTAGAAAGTCGAAGTAGATGAAGTGATCATGATTAAACACAGAATTGGAGCAATCAATTGTACTATATTACCTAAAAGATTGGAAAGAGGAGTGTTAGCAAAATGGAAGTTAATTATATGGCTCATGTTGTCAGAGAAAAATTGTTCAGAGGTGTAAATGTGTAAAGAATGTAATTCAAACAGCATTAGTGATGGCCGATCAAAATGATGAAGCACAGCATCACAGTGTGCACTTCTAATATATTAAGGTGCATACAGAACAGGATTCTAGATTCATCTAAATCTAGATCATTTTAGCTGTTCAACCAGAATTGGGAAGAAGGGAAGGGGGGAGTGAAGGTTTCTCTTTGTAGGCCCTGAACACATTTCCTTTCTGAATTCTTGCTGCAGAAGTATGTTCAGGCACACAACTCAGCAGCACTAGAAAGCTAGCCAGAAGGAAAAAAAAAATAATAGAAGATCAGGTGAAATGAGGAAGGGGAGGATCAAGCCCCAGGCTGGACAAAAGTGCCATGTAGTTCCCAAGTGCTAAGCAGATATCAACCAGTGCTAATTTTTGTGGGACACACATATTTAACTCCTCTGTTACGCTTTCCCCTTTGTATCTCTGGTCAGTAAATCTGTGTGTAGCAACAAGGGCATGGGATTTGTCTTTGTCAAGGATGAGTCAGACAACTACCCTTAAAAACAGGCTCAGCCACCATCTGCATTCCCATGCAAGTCCATTCTTCAAGGAACTGGGGAAGAGACCTCCTCACCTGATCTCCAGAGCTCCCTGGAAGTGGATAAGCTGAGCTCAAATCCTCCCTAATACAACTGATCACAGACCAGTGTGTGATCTTGACTGTGCTCCCCACAGAAAGCCCAAGAAATGGCTGTTCCCAAAAGAGCTTCATGCCCATTGTGGCAATGGATTATAGGACACATCTTGCACTTAAGCTTCTTCCTTCTTCTGCAGCAGAGTGAATGCCATAAAGGCCACATGGGGCCTGTCAGGGTGGGTGCCTGGGTAACCAGGCGAAAGCTGCCTAAACCTGAGCTATGCTTGCAGTGTCAGTTGGCCCATAGGGATGTGAGAACCACAGAATGTCAGGAGTTGGAAGGGACTTTAAAAGATCATCTAGTCCAACCCCACAGAGCAGGATTCCCTAGACCAGGTCACACAGAAACACATCCAGGCGGGTTTCACCATAGAAGGAGACTCCACAATGTCTCTGGGCAGTCTGTTCCAGTGCTCTGCCACCCTCACTGTGAAAAATCTTTTTCATATATTCACATGGAACCTCCTATGCTTCAGCTTACAGCCATTGCCCCTTGTGAGAAGGAGACAAAGGCAGAAGATTTAGCATAGAGGGACTTAATGACTTGTGTATGACCTGCTTGAAAGTTCTTCCTGTTTTGAAAGGTGAGAAGGGTTGGACCAAGGTTAGCACATCAGTCCCTTAAGTACTGCAGGCTTGACTGTTCTCCCTGACACTGGGATACCTCTCTTGTAGTCAACAGATGCATACTGATATAAAAAGGGTGCAAGTGAAATCATAATTGCGTAATGGAGCAAAATATTCACGATGCCAGCTTCACAGCAGTTTCATGATTTCAACTGAAATATGTTTTAATTAGAATCATTAAGATTTTTCATTGTTTAACCTGCATATTGACACATGTAAAGTGCATTGACTGGTATCTTGTTACATATAAACATTTAGTATTTTATATGCTCCAAAGGCAACTTGCCAGTCACATTTAATTTCTCAGTTTTCATTTATATCCAGTTGGAAGACCTGGCATTAGGCTGTACCACTGAAAATGAGTTGGCACCATTTGCTGGATGCAGAACTAAGCATATTTACTACTGTTGGTGTAGGGGCAATTTCTTCCTGAAGTGGTTGCCAAGTACTACAATTTGTGCAGTGAGAAAGGAGCAGCTGCTATTAGCCCAGTAGAATGGCAATTGGAATTCCTAATACATCTTGTCATGATACAGGGTGTCCTCACATTGATTTTGTAGCAGCACTCCTCTGTTGCCTTCACCATGTCCATATTCTGGAGGAACACATATGAGAGACTCACAGACTCACAGAATGGTTTGGGTCAGAAGGGACCTTTAAAAGTCATCTAGACCAAACCTCTGCCATGGGCAGAGATACCTTTCTCTAGATGAGGTTGCTCAAAGTGCCATCCAGCCTGATCTTCCACTAGACCAGGTTGCTCAAAGTGCCATCCAACCTGATCTTGAACACTTCCAATGATGGTGACAGCTTCTCTCAACAAGCTGGGACAGTGTCTCACCATCCTCAATATAAGTCCTTTTTGCTACAAGAGAATTCCCTTCCCTGCAGGCTTCTCTTTGCTTATGTGAAGTGTCCTCTCCTCTGCAGAGCTGACAGAGGAGCAGAAGGCAGGTGGATGTTACAGGCCTTGCTCATCTGTGCAGTGCAGGTGAGACCAGCACAGAGGCACGCCAGCCCTTCTCATTCCTCCCGTGCCTGACGCACCTCCAACTCACAAATAACCACATCCAGCTGCCCCCTTTGCCACAGCCTTGTAGCCCCTCCAGCTGTTCAACCTCATGTGAACACAGAAATACTACTGCAGAGTAAATCATGCTTTAATTTTCCTTTAATCTGGTTTTACACATTGCCCTTGTTATTCCTCATACTGTATTTAATCCCTGCAATTGCAGCTGAATCCCTAGGTGGCAACGTGACACTTCCCAGCAATCAGCCCTTACGTTGTCTTTCTGTGAGGGACCCCCAGGAACTAAGAGTGTTTCTTCCACACAAATGAATATCCACAGAATTAATGGAGTAGGAGCAGGAGTGCTTCTAGATGTCATCCAGGGTTACCAAATGATGGCAGTGACAAGCCTGCACTTCACAGGGCTGATGTTGGTTTTGCTTGGTTTGATTTTTAGTGGAGGAGGTTGCAACTCACCTGACTTTATATCTTTGATGTCATCATTTAGCCTGTTCCCTTCCATGCCTTCCAAGGATTAGCTTGAAAAATATTGATCCAGAATCTTACCTAGTTTCAGCTGAGCACTGGCTTCCCAAGTAGGGGCTGCTCCCTGCTCTAAGGACACTCAGCTTGCACAAGTCCCCATAGTGCTACCAAGCAAGTAATGACTTACTGAAGACAGGATTTCCAGACCTCATTGTATGGCTTTTAATCTCCCTTCACTAGATACTGCATTTCGGACAGTGGCATTCTTTAACTGCCTTGTTTAAGTAGTAGTAATAAATTTCCTTCTTACTACTCTCTCAGTCAGCTCTTCAGTTTATGTTCTTTTTTTAGTGTATACTATTGAACTTCTATTTCTGGTTAAGCACGTTAGGCAACCCCCTTTTGTGATGATACAGCCCTTTTCTGTCCTGTGATCTACATAGGCATACCTTCACATTACTGCCAATATTAAATTTTCCTTCAACAATGCTGAGTAACTGTGTTGCAGTGTTAGGTTGTTTTGTTTTTTCTTTTTTTCCAAATTAACAGTAATATAAAAACCTTGAAGGAAATGCAGTTATGCTTATGATATTACTGAGATTTTATTTGCATTGAACCAAAGAACTCCCTCACTGCAATACCTCAATACCTTTATTAACTTGCATTTACTTCTGGATTCTGCAGCATCAAAGAGGTGTAATAATTGTGAATGATGGTGTTCCTCCATTTGGAAGCACCTGCCTTTTTTAATTTGGCTGAAGTGTAAAGCTATAATTTTCATGAAGGCTTTCTGTCCTGCAATCAGTCAGCATCATGGACCATTCTGAAGGTCACAGAAGTAAGATGAGAAAGGTTTTTACTGACTGATGTGTTACCAATAGTCAGTTTTGGTCATTGTTTCCCTTTCCTCTGATGTTGTAGGCCTCTGAAGTTTCTCGAAACAGAGGAGTTACTCTGTTGGCCAGACCAGGCAATAGTCTTGTAACAGCTATTCGAAACCAGCACCATCATGACACATTACCTCTGGGTAAGCCAAGTTTCTGGTTTATTTTCAAAGCAGTGCTCACAAATATGCTTTTTAGAACTTCTCATCAACCACATGCGCTGCTTCACGTTGCCCTGTGCCTCACAAGCAGTGTGGTCAGTGTACCCCTGCACAGTCATGGTGATGTGACCAGGCCCCCTGAATGGTAATTAAAGCCTCTAATTGTTTGGGGTTTTTTCTTTTCCAGCTTACAATGACAAGATTGTTGCATTTCTACGGCAACCCAACATCTTTGAGATGCTTCAGGAGCGTCAGCCCAGCTTGGCCAGAAATCATGCACTCAGGTGGCACTTTTTTCTAGACTGCTGAAACCAAGTTCCAGGAAAGACTTTGGGCTGTGGGGAAAAACAAATTCTAGTAACTGTAGTAAATTAACTTGGGCTCCATATGGACCTGTCACCATTTAAGAGTAGGTGTGAACCAGCAGAATATATGTAGTTACTGTAGTTATTTTCCACAGAAACTCCAAAAGTAAGAAGAACCAAAATAACTGTGGGCACATAGATTTCCATTCTAAGTATTACTCCATAGCAGAAATTCCATCTTCACCTACAATTATTACTTTGCTTTTCAGAAGATAGGGTTAAAATTGTGTTTGGATGAAAGTCACCAGCAAAGTCCCAGAAACTTCAGCAGAACCAGGATTTTACCTCATGGCTGGATTTACACACATGCCATGGACACGGTCACCCTAGATCTTGTAAAGCAGTAGGAACTTTATGAAATAGATTGTATCCCTGTCTTTAATCTTTCTCACTTGCAGTAGTTCTTTCCAAAGTAATTAAATTATATCTTTCTTTTTCATATGTCCATTCCTTTCCTATTAGGTTTAAAAACAAAACAAACCAAAAAAGAAACCCCACAGACCCAAAAGCCAGTACAATTTAACAGTTTAAACTAATACCAAAGGTTACATTAATTGTTTTGGCCCAGAACCTAAACTGACATTAGTCTTAGTAATGCCAATGTGCACCAGCTAAGAGTTTGACCAAAAATTTACTTTGTACTGTGCAGTAAAAAGTGTGGCTGTGGGACTGGCGAAGGAGAGGACGAAGAGCAAGGGAAGGACCTTTGAGTTCCTGCAGTGCAGTTTCTGCTGATAGCCTTACTGACTTGCAGTTTACCTCTAGGGGCCAGACAGAGAGTTCTTTGGGTGTGAGGATTAGACTTTTAGCCTCATTATAGGAATTAATAAATTAAAATGAAATGAGAGAGGCAGAATTAAAAATGCTTACAGTATTCAAGATGTATGTTTCTGTAACTGAGAATTTTATCTTCACCATCAAATTATCCCAGACTGTTTTTTTTTTCCTCAGATGTAATTTGAATTCTCATTTCTCAGAGAACAGATGATGCTTTTACCTCATTTTGAGTAGAGAACAAAATTGACTAGGGATAGGGACTAGACAGCTTAGCCAGTACATAATGAGATTTGTAACAGGATATTGAGCCCTTTGCCTCCAGGTCATTGCTTTGATTATACCTTCAGTCAGGAATGGTCCCAAGCTACCATCTAATGCTTATAACAGGAGATATTAAGCAAACTAGGAGACAAATGTCCATCTTTTACAGGGCTTGATTTGGAAATATATTGCAGCCTAACCCAGCACAGGACTAAAGCACACTCTTGACTTGAGGCAGAATCCTTTGAATTGATACTAGAATAAGTATTCTTGGACATGTCAATGCTTTAGAAACACACCAGCAGATAGGGGTGTAGACTGTATCTTCCATGGTCTTAATCTGCTGAAAGGATCCTATCCTGTTTTCCACTCCTTAAAAGTACTCATTTAAGCAACAAAATGTATGATTTTACACATGTACTATATAATCCCTGTGTGGTCAATTAATATCAAGTATATGTTAGAGTGTTATTTGACAGCTAGAACTGACAGAGGTAAAGGAAGTGGTATTATGTGAAATTATGTTAATGAAAGGTTACATATTAGTTGTAGGCTGAAGCAAAAAGCTGTCTGTCTATGACCTTAGCTATAGAGCTGCACATGAGATTGGAGGACTAAGAATCATTCTGTTTTCTAAAGTAAGATATAAAATCTCTTGCTATGGGATCAGGAAACAGAGTGATATAAATAGATTCTTCTTCTGCAGTTTTGTTAGTGAGATTAGAAAATGAATCAGGCAGTTAAGATGTTTGACATTTTTGTAATGAGAGAAACAGAAACTAGGAAAAAACCCCAAAGAATAATAACTCTGTGCCTAGATCATGCCTTGATAATGGCATGTTTCTTTCTAGTTTTTTCTTTCTTCTCAGTAATGCAATTTCTGTTTCAGGGAGAAGATCCATTACATTCGGACAGAGGGTACACATGGGCTTGAAAAGTTGTCCTGTGATGCAGATTTAGTAATTCTGTTGAGGTAATCAATTTGATCAAAAGCATGATACCAGAGAAGCTGGCTGGCTTTTTCTCAACATAATTGAAAAGATTTTGTTAAGTCTTCCAGGTAATTTTTAATTAGAATAGGATTCATTTTTCTAATAGACACTCAAAACAATTTCTCTGGAGTATATCTGTCAACTTTTACTTCCTGGAGGGCAGCCTTCATCAGTGCAGCAAACTCCACCCCTAGCCAGTTCAATCAGTACAGCTATTACTATCAAGTGGCAGATAAAAAAAGAATCAGGTCAAAATGTTTCATTTCAATGGAAAAATTGTTGTTTCCTGGAGTATAGATTTTTTTAGAAAATAAAGAGGGAAAAAAAGTTGCCTTTCTCAGGACAAGTAAATAATGTAACTGCTCATGAAATTGCTTGCTTTACTGCAGCAGTGCTACCCACACACACAGGCCCATGTCACACTAACAAAACCTCAATATGCAGTGCAGTGAGCATTGTTTGGGTAATGTAGGTAAGGCTTCAAGTTCTACTGGGACCAGTACTGGGTCCTAGCTACTTTCGTTCAGCACAGATGAAGACTTGTTTTACTGTCTTCATCTTTACATGGGAAATGTTGCATTACCCAGATGGTTTTGGTATGTTATGTGGCACTGCCTGATGTAAGAAGGTTACAATTTGTCCTCATCTGCTTAATACAAATAGTCAAAGAGCCGAACTGTGTGAAAATATATGATCTAAGAAAAGCAACCTGGAAGAGAGATGTGTGTCATCTTTGCTTCTCAGTGCTAACATGTTTAAGTTGTCCCTGTTTACTACATAGCCTCAGATCTTTACTCTCTTATCAGTAGACTGAGCCCCTATGTTAGCATGAAATGTCCTAACAAAATTCATTTTGTTCTTCTTTATTACTGGTGACCATGCCTAATTTGGGAAACCTGTGGATTTTATGAGTTGATATGTTTAGATGTATACCCAAACTTATGACCATAGCAGACTTGCACCATACTGCACATTACCATTCTTTACTGTGATGAGTGTGAATCAAAGCTGTCCCTATCAATTTTTCCATGCAGCCTTTTTGAAGAAGATATTATGTCCTACATACCACTGCAGGCTGCCTTCCATCCTGGTTACAGTTTCTCTCCTCGCTGCTCACCCTGTTCATCACCCCAAAATTCTCCAGGTAAGAGGTGGGGTAAATAATGCAAGGTCTTATATTTGTGTCATTTCTCCTAGTAAATAAAAATGGGCAGATTTAGAGTCAGCATCAGCTGTCAGACTGATAATTGCAGTGCCTACTCTGAACCTGACCCCATCTGTTTTTCTCCTGGATCAGTTGCCATTGTTGTTACCTATCTGCTGAAATGTTAACAGTAGCTGAAACACAGAGATCAGAAATTGTCTATATGGAAGAAGATGTTTTCCTTCTTTAGTTGGAAGCCATTAGGGTAAGAGAATGGTGAACTCCAAACATAACTCATGACCTGGAAGTGCATTCAAGTTATGTGTCAGGACCAAAGAGTAGCTTCCAAATCAAAGGTGTATTGCAATACTTCCACTGCTCCAGTAAAGTCTCTCAGACCAGCCGGGTGACTGTCTGCGACTGATACATTCAGGCAGCAGAACGGGAAATTTGGAGGACTTTTGGCTCACCTGAGCAGATAACCTTGTGTGGCCGCATGCTAACCCCATCTAGCCCCAGTTTCTGTCCCCCGGCCAGTCTTCTCGTGAGGGAGGCAGGGTGGGAGTGTCGATCTGCTTGAGGGTAGGCAGGCTCTGCAGAGGGACCTAGACAGGCTGGATCGATGGGCAGAGGCCAATGGGATGAGTTTTAATAAGGGTAAATGTAGAGTCCTGCATTTTGGTCATAACAACCCCCAGCAGTGCTACCGGCTCAAGAAGGAGTGGCTGGAGAGCTCCCCAGCAGAGAAGGACCTGGGGGTGCTGATTGACAGCCGGTTGAACATGAGCCAGCAGTGTGCCCAGGTGGCTAAGAAGGCCAATGGCATCCTGGCTTATATCAGGAATAATGTGACCAGCAGGAGCAGGGAGGTGATCTTGCCACTGTACTCGGCACTGAGTGAGGGGCCTCCCACTGTGTGTGAAGAGCAGGTTCGGCACTACCTACTGAAACGTGACCAAAATAAGTCTATGGGCCCTGGTAACATACATCCTAGGGTCCTGAGGAAATTGGCTGATATTGTTGCAAGACCACTCTCCATCATATTTAGTAAATCGTGGAGGTCAGGTGAAGTTCCGGGGCACTGGAGGAAGGGTAACATCACCCCCATTTGTAAAAAGGGTAAAAAAGACAACCCAGGGAACTACAGACCAGTGAGCCTCACCTCTGTGCCTGGGAAGGTTATGGAGCAAATAGTAATGGAAGTGATGTTAAGGCACATACAAGATAAAGAGGTGATACTAAGTAGTCAACATGGATTCACTAAGGGCAAATCGTGCCTGACCAATCTGGTGGCCTTCTATGATGGAGCGATTGCAGCAGTTGATTAAGGGAGACTGACTGATGTGGTCTACTTGGATTTTTGTAAGGCCTTCGATAAGGTTCCTCATGACATCCTCATCTCAAAACTGGAGAGATGTGGATTTGATGAGTGGACTGTTTGATGGATAAGAAATTGGCTGGAAGGACGCTATCAGAGAGTTGTGGTTAATGACTCTTTGTCCAGGTGGAGAGCAGTGATGAGTGGTGTCCCTCAGGGCTCCATCTTGGGACCAGTGCTCTTCAACATCTTCATTAATGACCTGGACAAGGGTATCGAGTGCACCCTCAGCAAGTTTGCAGATGACACAAAGCTGAGTGGTGAGGTTGATACGCCAGAAGGGCGAGATGCCATCCAGAGAGACCTGGATAAATTTGAAGAATGGGCCCATGAGAATCAGATGAAGTTTAACAAGTCCAAGTGTAAAGTCCTGCACTTGGGTAGGAGTAATCCTAGATATGAGAACAGACAGGGTGAGGAACTCATTGAAAGCAGCCGTGCAGAGAAGGACTTGGGGGTCTTAATAGATGGAAAGCTGGATATGAGCCAGCAATGTATATTTGCAGCCCAGAAAGCCAACCGCATCCTGGGCTGCATCAGGGGGGGTGTGACCAGCAGGTCTAGGGAGGTGATTCTGCCTCTCTACTCTGCCCTTGTGAGGCCCCACCTGGAGTACTGTGTCCAGTTCTGGGCTCCTCAGCATGAAAAAGATGTGGATCTATTGGAGCGAGTCCAGAGGAGGGCCACAAAGATGATTAAAGGACTGGAGAACCTCCCCTACGAGGAAAGGCTGAAGGAATTGGGGTTGTTCAGCCTGGAAAAGAGAAGGCTTTAAGGGGATCTCATAGCTGCTTTCCAGTACCTAAAGGGGGACTATAGGATAGAAGGGAGAGACTTTTTAGGTGGTCAAATTGTGATAAGACAAGAGGGAATGGTTATAAACTAAAGGAGGGGAAATTTAGATTAGGGATTAAGAGGAATTTCTTTACCCGGAGGGTGGTTAGGCACTGGAACAGGTTGCCCAGAGAGGTTGTGGATGCCCCATCCCTGGCAGTGTTCAAGGCCAGGCTGGATTTGGCGCTGGGCGACCTGGTCTAGCGATTGGCATCCCTGTCCATGGTGGGGAGGTTGGAACTAGATGATCTTTAAGGTCCCTTCCAACCTGAGCCATTCTATGATTCTATGACCTTAACAATTCTTCTAGTGAAGAAGATACAACCCCGGGGTGTCATTGCAATCACTGAATTATAGGAACCTACAACTCCATTAATGCCAGGTAGAGCAAAACCAATACTGACTGCACTGTGTACCTGTAAAAAGTTCCTAATGCATTTGTTCACCAGTTCTGTCTGGAAATACCAGCTGCATGATGTGGAAAAATGTAAAGCTCCTTACACTTTAGGGTGTTGTTTATTTTCCCACCAGGACTGCAGCGAGCAAGTGCAAGAGCACCTTCTCCATACAGGAGGGACTTTGAAGCCAAGCTGCGCAATTTCTATCGAAAACTTGAAGCCAAAGGCTATGGGCAAGGTCCAGGTAAAATTAAGTGAGTATGACAAGTCACTCACATAGTCTAACGTTACGTGGCATTGTCTTTGATCATTGACCATGAATAAAGATACTGATAGGGAGTGGGAAACACACCAGAGATTGCATTTTGTACATGAACCATCAGGGCAAAATAAGATCTTAGCATGTCCTGGAGAAAAGTGACCTTCAAGATGCTTTCGTGTGGAAGTTTTATTTCTTATAGATTCATATTTTCTTGCACTCCCATTCCATACCTATTTAAAAGGGATGATGGTATTCCTACCTATAATTTGCTAGTAGGAAAACAATCTGTTCAGGAAAACATCCACCAAAGATTATTGACAGCTACATAATTGTAACCATGTAGTGAGTCCAAATCCTTTGGATCTGTAGCTCAGGACCAGAGAATGACCTTGCAGAAGTTAGCCTATACATGCACGTTTAACTTTCAGTAGTTCTTTGTGTTGGTAGCCCTCCTGGATTCGAGATAGAGAGATTTCTTTTTCTCTACGTGTCTTTTGAGGATCTCTGACACTTGGCTGTCAAGTTTTCTTTCCAGGAATTTTGTTGGCTTTTCAGTCTGTACCTACTTGTGCTCAATCTAGTTATCCATCTTGGCCAAAGGACTGCATGTTTTTAAGGTATTTCCTGGGCATCTAGTTGAATTTTTGAATCAGGTTGGCTTCCTACCAAATTGGATCTGTTGTGGAAAAAAAAAGTATGAAACCAAGCGATTTATTCCAGGCAAATGTCATCATCAACATATTTCTTCAGAGCTGGGCAGTCCTAGCTCTTAGTTAATCCCTTTAGGTGCCCTTCTAATTGTGTCCAAGGCAGACACAAAATACATTTTAGGTCTGTCTGAAAATGTCCATGAACATATGAACAGGAAGGATTTCTTGCATAGATGATAGTGTTTGAATATACTATTCATTAAGTTGTTTTAGAAGTTGGCAGGGGGGAGGTGTTTTGTATAAACAGAGGCTGATACTCTGTTTGCTTACCCTGCTACAGAAGCAGTGATTCTGTGGACATTCACTGGATTAAATCCAGGATGAGTTTGGGGCCAATATCAGAAAGCTGTGACCTTATATACACAGGAAATTCACAGCCAGTTTGTACATAGCAGGAGTTACAGCAAGTCATAGCAGTAGGGCAACAGTCTGAACCTCATCACAGCATTGTGAAGTATCAAGGGTCAGGGCTGGACCAGCCACCAAACCAATGACAGACGCCCCCTATTACCACCCCCAGGGAAGGGAAAAGGGATAAAAGAGAGAGAGAGACTTGTGGATTGGAAAAGAAAACTAAAACTACTTTAGTGATAATAATGATAAATGAAATACATACAAATACATACTAGTATGTACAAAACCCAGTACTGAACCCACTGCCCCCTGAGCCTGGCTCCCATTTGCTGCTGAGGCCTTCAGCTGCAGCATCAGTGGTGACAGTTCCTGGTACTGGATGCAGGAACTTAAGAATCAGGATCAAGGACAGAACAGACAGAGTTCTTCTCAAGTGCCAGCCATTGAAGCACAGGAGAACAAGAAGGAAAAAGAAGGAACTGACCCTCAGTTTTATGTGAAATATGATGTATATGAGATGGAATACTTAGTTGGTCAGTTTAGGGTCACCTGTCCTGTACATTCCTCCCTGTAGGTGCAGCTTTGATTCTGCACCACCCAATGTGAGACACAGGCTTCAGCAGTGACCTTGGTTTGCATACCAATCCCTGGTAGTATCTAAACATTAGGCCTTATCACTGCTAGAAACAGGCAGTGTCTGTAAAAACCTACTGTTAGTTTCAGAAAGTGCAGTTACTTAGAGGAGCTTTAGCTGAAAAATAAAATCATTGAACAGAATTCCAGGACATGAAGAAATTCACCTTTGAGGCAAATAGAAAAGCCTAATGAAACAACCCACAGAGACTCCATAATGGTCAAGTAGCATGGGAACCAGTGGATTCAACTTTTTAAAGTTCTCTGAGAATGAATGTTTCTCTCTAACAGCTCTTGCTTACCTTCAGCCTCACAGGCTCACACAAGACTTAATCATTGGATCTCTATTTCTGCCTCCCTTTGCAGGTTAATTATACGACGTGACCACTTGCTGGAGGGCACCTTCAACCAGGTAATGGCATATTCACGCAAGGAGCTCCAGAGGAACAAACTCTACGTCACGTTTGTTGGCGAGGAAGGGTAGGGAACCACTAAATGCTATCAGTTTTGAAGTAGCTGTCATGTTGCAAAACACAGAGCTGTCTAAGGCATAGCCTCTCTTGTATAATGTTTCTTCAGTTTTATTTTGCCTCTATTTCATCTTAATCAGCTTAAAACATTTGTTAAAACTAACGATAGCAATAGTGCTTCATTTTCCTGTAGCGCCTTCCACCTAGACATATCAAAGTGACAATTTAAGTAGTTAAATCTAATGTTATCTTATCACCATAGATATTTTGACTGGATGGATGGCAAAACTGAACTACAGACCGAGGTTTACACACTAAACAGTCCCAGGTCTATAATTAGAGACTAGACCTTTATCCCTTTTGTTACTCTAACTCTTCAAAATGGATCTGGTTTTACTTCAAAAATTTTGGCTTTGCATGCATCTAATGATCATTTGTTATCCATATGTGGACTTCTTGTTCCTGGCTGAAGTGAGAAATGTGAATGCTGTTCAGCCGTTTAAGTTTAATTCACCCAGTTGGAAGCAGAAAGTAATAGAAGTCTCTTGAGAGGGCCTTTTCTCAGAAAACTTTTTGCCAGCATTACAAATCCATGAGCCATTATGTGATTAAATCCAGCCCCTGACCTTTTGTTTCTGAATCTAACCAGAACCTTTCAAAGCCACCCTGGCTCACCTCAAAAGCTATGTTGCAATTGAGGCTTAATCCACATGCTTTTATAATGGAAAGACCATTGAGCGTATTTCCAATGTTCTGTATAACAAAGGCTTGAAATCATATTCCAATAGCTTTGCACATAAAATGTCTTTAAAAACAAAACAAAACAAAAAAACACAACAAAAAACCAGCCCAGACCCCTGCTCCAGCCCCCCCCCCCCAAAAAAACCAACAAACACAAAAAAAACCCATGATTAGGATTTCATTTCCAAAGGTACCAGAACAGCAACGCTCTGGGGCAGCACTCAGCATGTCCAGCAACTACTTACACTATCAGCTCAGAGATGGCATGTCAAGTGAAGAGCTTCTGCCAAGCTGAGTTTGTCTGAGGACATGTTAGGTCCAGTGCAAAACAGAAGTCACCAATCTCAGAGTCACTTAGTGACCTTGGTATCTGGGCTTTCCTCAGCTCTTACTTTTTGCACATCATGGGTTTGCTGTTATTTAACAGAGGTTGTCTTTCACAGCTAGTTTTGCCACTGCCTTGCATGTAAAACATAAGCATGCAGCATACCTCAGTTTGTGGTTTTGGAATAGTGTTCTAAGTATTCTAACACTGGCCAAAGTCATGTTGTTTTCCCCACATCTCGAATAACTTCTACTGTGTGTGGCACAGTATCCTCAGGAGAAATTACAAACCTATTTGATTTGCAGATTCATTTATTCTTCACTGATTCATTTACATCTGAAGATACATTCCCTCAGGGTTTCTACTGTTTAATGCTGTTATAGGCTCTGCTGGAGGGACTCCAAGATACCAATTCCCTACTGAAAACAAGACTCGATGCTTTGTGGTCATGTGATGGTGTATGGGCACAGCTTCCCATGTTTCAAAGCTAAAATTACATTTAAAATGAACTATGAAGGCTTTATGATGAGTTAATATGTTGCCCAGAAATAAAATACTTAGTTTCTCCTTGCAGGTTTTTGGCTATAGGCAGGTGTTGTTTGTGGTTCTTTACTCCAGCCATCATCTGGCTTAGCCCAGTATTTTAATGTCCATTGAACCAGATCTGTTAGATGGTTAGCACTAGTATTTGTGTGAGCTTATTACCATCCCCTTTCGCTGTTGTTGCTTTAGTCTCACCACATGACCCTAGAGCTGGAGCTGCTCAAAGAGAGAAGTACTGAATCTCTGGATGTAAAGCAGAGGATGGGCAAGCCTGCCCTTTAGCGTCTTTCTAGTTGCATGGATCAATCCTTCAACCACTTGTGGTGGTGTTTCCATAACTTCAAATACATTACAGAGCATTCTGATCCAGCTGCAGTTTTCCACCTACTTTCCATTTGGTTAACAGCAGGAATAGTGCCTACCTCAGAAAAATCTTTTGGCACATAATATATATAGGTTGTGGAGTCTTCTTTTCTGGAGGTATTCAAAACCCATCTGGACGTGCTTCTGCGTGACCTGGCCTAGGGAATCCTGCTGTGGCAGGGGGGTTGGACTAGATGATCTTTCAAGGTCCCTTCCAGCTCCTAACATTCTGTGATTCTGTGATATGGCAACAAAACGTTTGTATTGCTACATGTAGTTTATATTAGATTGAAAAACCTTCCTACCATTATTAGAGGATGATCTGTGATTAATAAATCCATCACAGTTGGGTTTAATGCATTCATGAATGTGTTTTCAGTTTGGTTTTCTTTTTCTGAAGTTGAGATAATTGGAAACTGCTAGATTTAAGAGTTGAGTTTAAGAAAAAAACAAAAAGACAAGGGGGAAAAATGACTAAAGAGCAAATTACAGTTTAAGTTGTACGACATGTATTTGAAAGTATCAGAAAAGTAAAAGAGCTTGGGTGGAACAGATGAGCAATCACCATTCTATCTTAAGAGATATAGTTCTGTTGGGACTTGCTCAACGTTGACCTTTAGGTTATACTTATAGCGAAGAAGGCATCCTTGGGGCTAGATTTTATCTTTGGTTACATGTAGGAGAGTAATTTCTACATCAGTCTGGGTGTCCAGTCTGTGAACCCACAGGCAGTTCAAACCCACTCACTAAAAAGCTAGCCCACTGCTAGCTGGCCATCTAAGGCAAGACTGAGCTTTGTACCGCCTTTGGAACAAATGAATAGAAACTATTTAAGCTGTGTGTCCAAGCTGTGATTCCTCCCAGACCAACCTGGATGCTGGTGAAATTTTAACCTTGTGACTTGTTCAGGGTTCAGAATCAAGTTTTGAGAGGAGATGTACACCATGTTAGAAACACTTGACTGCACAAGGGTAGGTGTTAGCAATCAATATAGGCAAAACCCAGGAAATTCATTCAAATAGGAATGAGCCTCATTTTATCATTTTCACCTTTTCCTTTCCAGGTTGGACTACAGTGGCCCCTCTCGAGAATTCTTCTTCCTTTTGTCTCAAGAGCTCTTCAATCCCTATTATGGGCTGTTTGAGTATTCAGCCAATGACACTTACACTGTACAGATCAGCCCCATGTCTGCCTTTGTTGAAAATCACCTGGAATGGTAAGAACATTTTATGCAGAATTGAACAATCCTTTTGGAACAATGCAGAAATGGAAGTGCAAAACACAAAAGCTGCCAGGTTAGACTGAACTATGTACAAATATATCATTGCTTCAAAAAAAAGCAGGAAAGCAGGTTGGGAGAAGGAAAAGAAGAAGTGTTAATAGAACAGCAGGCTCTGAAAAAGGAGTAGTGATACAGTACTATTGTTAAAATGACCTGCTCATATTACTTGGGACTTGATGTTTGTGTGCTGCTGTGTGAATGTGACAAGGACAGGGTAAAGAGCTCTGCTTAATCCAGGCCTCCTCTCCTTGGTCCTTTTCTAAAAATAGCAAGTGTAGTCTTTCTGTAAATGAAGCAGAATTGTGCTTGGAAGCTGTACAGTGTCCTCTAGGAAGGGCTTCTACAAATACATTCAAATACATTGCAGGAAAAACTAACATTAGAGGCAATGTAGGCCCTCTGCTGAATGAGGGCATGGTACTAACTTGTTTGTTATTATTTGTTCATGATGAGAGGGGTTTTCTGAAGTTCTTAGTCTTTCTCCAACTTTGTTGTAATCAAAGTCAGTGTTAGAACTGTTTCTCAGATTTACTTGATATGATTCCAACAGAGCCTCCTCCCTCTAACATGCAAGAAATAAAGACAATTTTGCTGTGCCCAAATCTTCTGTTAGACATCAGTTAACACAGATGGCTGAGTCAGTTTTGAGAGTCCCAAGGTCACAGATAATTAATATTCAGTCTTTTCAAAGCTTGAAGTTTGATGTCAGTCATGAAAACCACACAACCACAATTGGTTTAGATTTGCACGTTTCTTGAACTGTAAGCCTTTTAGTGCTGTGGGATTTATTATTTGTGTGGAATCTACCCTTGAAATGTTTTTCTGTGTAGTAATTCTTTTAAGGCCTATGCAGACATGGCTATATTAAGAAACAGAGCCAGAAAAAGAAATCTTCCTCAGAATTATGTTACTTTTTCTCTTCCTTAAGTGAACAGCGGCAAGTTTGGGATAAATACAACAAAACGCAAAGAGATGAAGTTTTGTTCATATTGGCAGAATGAGGAAGCACACTGCTCTTTTTCCCCTGCCTAAAAGTTCCCCTGCCCCTGTTAATGGCTTATTTCATGCCTTGCTCTTTGTACAAACAGCACTCCAAGTCCAAAATGAGCACATCAAAGCACAGAGTAGTTGT
Organism: Galbula dea; assembly: GCA_013399015.1. NCBI lineage: Eukaryota > Metazoa > Chordata > Aves > Piciformes > Galbulidae > Galbula > Galbula dea. The sequence continues at coordinate 289,091 of VWZX01007568.1, forward strand.
GCACATGCCAAGTTAAGAAAGAGACATAATGACTGGAAAATATTTCTCATTTATGGAGAAACTGAGATTTAACACCTTTCCTTCAAGCTTCCATTGAATAAGACTTTTTCCTTAAGTTAACATATGTGACTGCTGAACACACAAAATATAAGATATCACACATTTTCAGACTTTAAATCCTCCTATAGCTGAAAGGACACAGTCATATCTCTCCAGATCTAAGAAGTTTGATGATGCACATTTTTATCTGCGTGCTACTGGATGTACCTTAAGCTCATAGCTAGAAATCTGCTTTTTATCCATGTCAGTAATGAGCCATTCTGTCTGATCTAGGTAAAGGGTCTTGCTTTTTACCTGGATATTTGGAAACATCTAAAATACTGTTTACACCCCCACTTAAGGTGGTTTGCCCTTCTCCAAATATATGGGCAAAATGTGGTGGCAGTTGCTGTAGATTATTTCAGTGAAAAGAGTATGGTTTGGCCCAGAAATAGTATTCTCATCTTTGCTTTTGGTCAGGTGTTTGGGCAACTGAATTAGAGTGGGTCACTGAAGAATCTTTCTTCTCAAGTTTTGCTCAATATGCTGGGAGACAGAATAGTGGGAAACATTATATCCTTCTGTCACAACTTCAAGCAAACTTAGAGATGTAGTACTCAGTACTAATAAATTGCTCCCAATAGCTTGCCACATTAGCTTCTCACTATTTGTTGCTGCTAGCAGTTCTTCAAAAGATTTTAGGCTGGCTTTCTGTTCCCTGCAGCACTGAAGCACTGGGGTCCAGGATGGCCAGTATTAGAGGGTACACAAATATAGCTTTTTGCTGGGGTGAAATAGATTTCTGTCTCTGCTTTGAATGACTAAGGCTTGATTGAATATCATCATTCTCCTTTTCACCAAAAATAAGTAAATAATAAAAGGTTGGATGGGGAAATCAACCCTGGGAGGGGAAAAAAAAATCCTGGTGCATACTAGGTGGAGGAAATGTGTTTCTGAAGTATGGGAACAAAATATCTAGTTCCAGAGTTTGCATAGTCTCAAATCTTCATGTGGGTCCCTGGTTATTCTTCCTGTTGTCTTTATGGTACATGTTCAAGAGGTCTAGAGAGTTGCTGGCATCTCTTCACTGGGTCCCTTTCACTCTATATTGTAACAAAATGATTTGTCTAAACATGCAGTGATGCATTGTTGTTTTCCTTGGGTCTTTATTTTGTCTATCAGTTTCCATAATATTTCCCTATTCAGCTCTAGCTAAGCAAAATGGTAAACCTAATGCTTGTTTCCATGATGATTTCTGTATCATCTTCATCAAAACTGAGAAGTATTATATCTGTCTTGTTTCATTGTTTGTGTGGCTACTCATTTCAGATGTTATGATTTGGCTGTCATCATAATATCACATAAGAAGTTCTGCTTCTTACAATAAAGCAATTCTCAGTGTTTTCTCTTGAACTTCCCCTCCCTGCTTTGAGTACTGAATCTGACAGTGACAACAGAAGTGCCATTGTCTTTTCAGTTCACAAAACATTGTGTTGCCAATCTGCTGTCAGGTGGAAATCCAGTCTCTATTTTCCACATCTTCTGAGAGGGCCAGAGTTTTCCTTCACAGCAGTCTTGCCCTCAGGAGTAATCCAGGAAGGTAATGCAATGCACACTTCTTTGAGAGACAGCACTGTTCTGATGGCACAGTCATCTGGAAACGACTTTTTGTCCACAGATAACTTGCCTGGTCTTTTGTCCTGCTCACCTCAGCAATCCACTTCACATCATCCACTTCTGAATTTGTAGTTCATTGCATGTTTGTAAATACAGAATTGCAGCCAGAAATGTGAAAAGAAGCCCACTCTCTACGTAGAAGACCAGATGGCCTAGAGAGATAAAATCATTAACAGACATCATCTGGAGATATGAGAGATGCTAACTTGAAACATCTCTTTCTGTGTCTTCATAGAAAATCGATGGCAGCATGTTATTTTAAACAGTCTGACATTTGCAGATTGCTGTGGCATTTAGCCAGAGAGAAGTATTCCAATGTCACAGTTATCTTAGAGGTATTTACAGCTTGCTAATCATATTTAGCATTCTGTGTCCATCTCAGAAAAGTCTTGTTGTGGTTTGTTTCTTGTTCTTTAAATGATATTTAATACATGTATTTAGCAGAACCCTATTAGAAAGTTGAAGACTTGTGAGTAAAATGGTTTTGTACAGAACCCCACTGAAGACCACAAAGTCTACAGCTTCTGTGGACCTGGGTCACTGGGTCTGACTGATTCCTGGCTGCAGTGTCCTAATGAACTCCAGTAACTTGATGCTCATCTAGAACTGCTTTGGGGCAGGAGTTTCTTCATTCAGTTCCCACAGTAAACCTTTTTTTCTTCCCTCCAGTATCCTTTGTATTCTGGTCCATGTTGTTGAACAAAATCAGACAGAAAACTTGTATGTATTTCTACATGGTATTCTGCAGGCAGATGCAAGCCTGTCGCACCCACTCTCCATGCAGACAAGAGTCTGCTTTCCCTGTGCTCCAAGCCAGCTGACGTGGTAACTGCAGTGCTGAGCCAAGAAAATATATGCTGCCTCCCATCAGGGCTCATTACTTCAAGCTTGGCACTGCCTTAGTTGCTTTTAGATGGCTTGGCAAGCTTGGCACATGGGTAGAGCAAGCTCCTTTTTCCCCTGTGTGGGTATACCCTCAGCCAGACTCTGACCTTCCCTTTTCTTTATTTTGTGTAAACAAGACACCACATATACATCACTACCCATCTCAAGCATGCCAAAGAGTGCAGGATGTTTATTTCCTGGGGTTTTTTTTTCATTTTAATAAACCTGGAAGAACCAAGAATCATAGAATTGTCAGAGTTGGAAGGGACCTTAAAAATCATCTAGTTTCAACCAACCTTCCTGGCAGGGACACCATCCACTAGATCAGGTTGCCCAGAGCCCCACCCAGCCTTGCCTTAAAAAATTCCAGGGATGGGACTTCCACAACCTCTCTGGGCAACTTGTTCCACTGTCTAACCACCCTAACAGTGAAGAACTTCCTCCCACTAACCAATCTAAATCTACCCTCCTCTAGTTTATATCCATTCCGCTAATCCTATCAGTACCTAACCTCCTAAAAAGTCCCTCCCCAGCTTTCTTGGAGGCCCCCTTCAGATACTGGAAGGCCACAATAAGGTCTCCTCAGAGCCTTCTCTTCTCCAGACTGAATAACCCCAACTCTCTCACTCTGTCCTCACAGGAGAGGTCCTCCAGTCCTCTGATCATTCTCATGGCCCTTCTCTGGACTCACTCCAGCACTTCCATATCCCTCTTGGAATAGGGCTCCGGAGCTGGACACAATATTCTAGGTGGGGTCTCACAAGAGTGGAGTAGATGGGGAGAATCACTTCCCTCGACCTGCTGGCCATGCTCCTCTTGATGCAGCCCAGGATACGGTTGTCCCTCTGGGCTGCAAGCACACATTGGCAGCTCATGTTGAGCTTCTCATCCACCAGCACCCCCAAGTCTCTTTCCTCAGGGCTGCTCTCAAGCCAATCTTCACCCAGCCTGTATCGGTGCTTGAGACTGCAACTTAGATGTCCTTTCTCCTTAGAGAGCTTGATTGGGTTTGTTAACTCAGTTTCCTTAGGAGTTGTGCCATATGCAGTTGCCCTCCCTCTCCATCACTTTCCTAATCAGTTTGAGACCTATTAATCAGGAAGGTAAGCATCTCAGAGATAGTGATTTCCTAAAAGCTTTGCTAAACTTGTAGCTACATAAAGGACAGATATGCAGAAAAGTGCCTCGGTGAGTGTGGGGTGGTGAGCTCAACAGTTACCTGTTCTGTTTGGCCTCTCAACTGGCCAGTTAGCAGGAGTGAGTTGCCAGGTCCATCACTGACACAGGCTGCCAACCAGCTCTATCCTGTTGCTCAGTAGCTTAAAGATGTGTGGGAGAGCTGTGATAACTCAAGGGAGGCAGAAGGGAGAAACTGGAGATGCTCCGAAGTGCGGGAAGTGCTAGTAGAGATGTGTAGGAGGAACTAGAGCTGTTGCAGTGTGCTAATGTAGGGTCATCAGAGACAGATCTATAGGAAACAAAGCTCCATTAATCCTGCTACACAGAGGATGACTTTTTTCAGTTAAACTGTTTTTAGAGAAAGTGACAAATTGCCTCATAACCTAATGGATTGTATTCAGATGCTGACCAGCTCAAAGGATAGATTTAGGTACATTCTGTGGCTCTTCATAGAAACAGTGGAGAAATACAGTCATAGCACCTAAGCAGGAGTTCTGAAAACAGCCATTACTCCTCTCCACTGACTCAAAGTAGCTCTGGGGAGTATGTAGCCTGAACTACTTGCTTATCTCTTCATTTTTTTCGACTGTTGTGGCAGGCAACCTACATATGGCCCAATACCTGTTTTATTAAGGGAGTCAGAAACACCAGGTTTGGAGTTGGGCTCAAATGGGCCAGTTGCATGGGTTTGCATTTGGGTGAGGAATTAATTTAGAAGGCTGATTTTTCAGCCATCTTGAAGTCTATTTCTGCTAAATGCTGAAAAATCATCTTAAAAACCAGATCATACATAAAGTGGGGCATCCAGCAACATCCAGTTGCTTTTGAAATTAAATGATTACCTCTTTGCCTCAGTTTACATCTGAAGATATTTCCCAGTACATAATCAACCTGAAACCCATCTGATGTACACTACTGCTCTGAACTGCTTTGAAATGCTCAGATAAAAGGCACCATAGAAAACCAAAGCCTTTAATATTAGATTACACTATAAATTTGAATTACTAGCAAGATCTTATTTAAAATAAGTTATGTTTGCATGAGAAATTTTCAAGCACTATAGTAAATCTTCTGGACAAGTATGATATTTAAATATGCAGCTGAAATAATTTTATAAGACCTTTTCACTATGTGAAACAGATATGTTGCTGAAATGCCTTCTTGCTGCTGTACTGTGATCTCTCTCAATGCCTCCTGTACTTAAGTAAACTTTGATTTTCCTATTACATTTGATGTATGACTGTACTGCATAGGGCTTGCCTCAACATCTGGTTAATTATTTACTCAGGGTCAGGAGGAATTGGAAGATTAAAGGTAAACCAAACTGAAGGAGAGAAAAAACATTCTCCATAACTGAGCTTCCACTGCAACCATTTCTCTAAAAAATGATCTGCTTTCTAGTTACCTTATTCTTGATTTTCTGTCTCTTACTGGAGAATTTTGTCAAGTTCTTTTGAGGATCTGAATGGCAATGTCACATGAGTTGTGAGAGATGTCTCTCACAGTTTCTCCTCCTTTTCCCTTCCCTGGGTCACATAATGTCTAGCACTGCTTCCATAATTAGAGTTTGGTTTGAGGGAAAGGTGGATGCTCTGTTTTCTTGTGTTTTTGCAAAAGTCATCTTTATGGGTTTTTTCCCTTTGCTTAAAGCCATTTCATTTTTTGCCAAATTGTGGATTAAATTTGCCCAGAGATGGGAAGCTTCACATGAAAACCTTTGTACTGACTCCACCTTACATGTGGTAGAGAAGAGAATGGTAAAAAAAGTCTCTGAGCATGTGTGCCTGCAGGGAAGCATCAGGGTGGGCAGTGATTGTGTGTTTATTTGTAGTGGGAAGAAACTCCCAGGGAATGATGAATGTCCTTATATCTTGTGATCCAGCCACACTGGAACAGCAAGGCTGAGCTGTCCCCATGAAGTACTGCTCAGCTGTCATGGCCCCTCCTTATTTTGTACTACATTTAACTCAGCCTTTGGTAAGGTAAAGAAAAGTTAATTAGAGCAGGTGCAGAAATGCCAAAGTTAACCTTTTTTAGTAGTGAACCCAGTTCATACAACAAGAGAAAGATTGGTTGCAGAGAATTGTTTTCAGTAAATCAGCCAAATTCATTTTGGTTAATTTTGAGTTGAAAGACATTTCTTTCTGTGTAGGTCTCTCCCTGGAATAATTTAAAAGTTAGAAGTCTCCTTTGTCCATTGAATATTATTCCTTTTTTTCAGCATATTACCTTGTTACATTAAATTGCAGGAAAAAAGGAAGATTGAAGATTTCAATTGATCTGATCTGAATTTATTTAAAGGGAAAAGGGCAATGTCAAGTTTGTCCCAACTTGGGACAGGAATATTTTTCAAAATCTTAATAAAATTATGGAGATAAGGAAAAAGCCTGACCTGTCCACCTTCTAAGAAAAAAAAAATGTATTTAGTAACAAAAATACAGAAATGTAAATTCAGTATCTTGTGCTTGAAGGATTTTTTTTACATTGTCACTTATATATTCTGGAAAGACAGACTAGAGACTGGAATTATTTGAAAAGATTCCTAAAGGAAAAGTAAAAAAAATAATTTCTTGGACTTCAGAACAGCAACACAAGGGTCCAGGTCTGCTGCATTCTGCCTGCTTTCAGGAGAGGATGAGAGCTGTCAGTTTGCAATGGTTTTAATAAAAGTTAGAGGTGTTCAGTGGTTATCAAAACAAGACCTAAAATAGATCATCAAACAATTGACAGCATGTCTGAATTTTAGCACACAGGTTTCTGAGTTCACTCCATTGAGGAACCTCATCCCAGTAGGCAGGGATCATTAGCTGAATTGCAGCACAATGCAAACCCATATGTATGGCTTCTGGACCAGGGGTCCACATGGCTCTGCACTGCAGATGACCTGGTTGCAGTTAGCTCAAGGATGTCTGCATTCTGCTTTGTCACGTGGTGTAAACATTCCTGGGTGCTTTTATGATGATTAGTCTGTCTCCCCAGACAGGCTGGAAAAGATGGGCCTCCTCTGACTGAGAATAAGTCAGTTATTGTGGCTTTGGTGTTTGTAGTTAGCCATTGAAGGAAACTGTGCAGTCATTTGGCTGGTGCGTTCATGGCTCTCTTGGCTGGCAGATGACTAAATGATGGGGTTTCCTTGTGCTGACTAGTTTGTTTCAGCACATGGCAAAGCTATGGAAAGCAAATATAAATCATGCAGTGCATAAAACTTCACCAAGTCATAGGTTTGCAAAGTGCCCCCTTTCCTCCAGTTTTTCCAAAAGGTTTGACTGGGAAATCAAACTCTCTTGACAAACATGCTCTTTTGCTGACTGAAAAAAAAGCCAGCCCATATGGATCAGACTGAGTCAGTCCATAGGGAGCTGATCATAAACTACAGCTGATTCACAAAATCCTTGTCATTTTACAGAAGGTAAGAAAGTGAAAAATGTCAAACAGTCTAAACAACTAAAATGGAGCTGGGACTCAGAGTGATTACACTGCTGTCTCTACCACTTGTTTTCTGGATAACATTAGATAAGTCTTTTTACTTTTATACTTAAGTTTTCTCATTTGTCAAGTGAAATATTAGCACTGCTGTCCTCTGTAAGCTGATTTGAGACCTGCCAGTCAAAAATACAGTTCAAGATCTTGGAATCACAAAGTGTAGAGATTTGTAGTGTTCTAGCCAGCAGTCCATACCTCAGTCTGCACCTCCTCTGTAGTTAACTGGGCAGAACTGAAGGAAAGTCTGCCAACAGTCTTACAGTCCAGTGTGTTTTATCCATTGTACCAACAAGAGAAGTTAAACCCTGCAAGCAAACTGGTTTCTGATGAAGATGTTGTGTTTCTGCTGACATATTTTGCCATATTTTATCTCTCAGAGGAGAGAAATTGTGCATTATGGTCCATGAGGTTGGTAGCGCTGCAAGCAGCGATGGCCATTCCAGCACTCTGCCACATTCCTCCTCCTCCAAAATGCTACTTATGGAACTTCTTCATTACTGCTAAAATGACACATAGCACAGATTTCTTGTTGTAGAGAGACCATCTACTTTACTAATCTCCATTTCCTGGGCCTGGAGTCTCTGGTGCTCAGGCAACCTATGACACCAAGACTGCTGTGCTTGCAATGACTCCACACAGTGGAAGTCCAAGAGCTAGGTTTGCTTAATTCTGCATCCGGAGCAATAACTTCTGACAGACTTTAGCTGATGTGCAAGGAGCCACCACAGTTGCTGATGTAGTGCTGTGCAAATGTGGCTGTAACTGTTTCTGTGGGTGAGCATTTACCTGGAGCCACTGTGTTCTTAAACTAAGTTTCCTCCTGTGCAGGGTAGGGAGCTGGAATAGATGATCCTGGTGGTCCCTTCCATCCCAGAATACTCTGTGATTCTATGATAAGCAGCTGTTTGAATTGTATTGATCATACTGAAGAGAAACCTAAGAGGATGCCATGAATTTCCCTTGTTTACACTGTCTTTGTTTTCCATATGTCTGGATAAAGCAGACCAGCCTTCAGCTTTCCTGATAAAATCATCTTTTTTCTTTTCTTTTCTCTGTCACACAATTAGTCTCTTAATCTTCCCTTCTTATAGCCAGGATAGAAGGAAGATGAAAAAAAAAAATTCAGTGAATATGCAGCAGAGCTATGTTAGAGACCTGGAAAAGACTTGAAAGATTCAATTAGGTTAAATAAAGAAACAATAACGTTTGCATTATCTCATTGTTTTTCAGTTATTGGTAAAATAAGCTTCATGAATGGTTTGAGGTTTAGTAGCCCATTCAGGGTATGTGAGCTCCACAGAATGACATGGATAGTTCCCATTTCCATCACATGTGAGCAATGGCTTTTTTTCTTGTGGTTACTCTTTGGTACTGAAACATAACTGTTGTGTTCTATTTGCAAACAGATCCAGAAGATAAGAATAGAGCAAGCACTTACTGCAATGTCAAGTGATGCACTGGCCTTTTGCAGCAGAAAATTTATATGCAATGTAGCAATAAACTGAGAGGTTGGCTCACATAAATATGTTCATCACATGAAAGTCAGGTGCCCAGCAAAAGTACCTGAAGGAAGTATCTTTTGATGCCTGAACGAAATGCCTTGGCTCTGAGTAGCATGTATCCTCTATTAAGTCCCAGTAACATTTGTAGGGGCTGCAGGGATGAATCCCTGTAGGGGATTTAAGTATTTAACATCTATCAGCTTCCAGGCTGGAAATCAGCATGAACAGTTGCTCCATGTCAGCACTCCTATATGTTTCCTTTCAATCTGAATTTGGAAAATGGACTGAACATGAAGTTTCTCTGACAGAATTTGATATGGTTTCATAGTAAGGAAGTATGGAGTTTCCCCTTGAAAACAACTGAGTGTGAAATCCTGGAATGAATTTTGACTATATGTGAGATAAGATGCATTTCAGTATTTTGAACAAAACTCAAAGGAGGTTAAAAAGAAAACAAACAAATCTTGTTTGGGTGGATCATTACCATTCCTTCAGAAGACATGTGTGGGGAGCCAGAGCAAGTTGCCAAAGTGGGATGCCAGTGTGGTTAGGTATCAAAAGTCAGTCCTCAGCACAGCTTTGGAAGATGCTACATATAGGTGACCCAACATTGTATCTTTGTCTCTCTGAGAATTCTTCATATTAGAGACAGCTATAAGAAAAGAAAATGAGCCACCAATAATGTTATTGCTCCCTATATTGGAATTCTCCAGGATTAATTTAGGAATTATTTTACCTTTTCTCTTTAATGTGCTGTGACTATGTAGACTTCTGTCTTCTGTCCATTGTAAGAGCTATTCCTTTCATATTAATGACACATGAGCTCATCAGATTCCTGAACTGAAGAGGCATAGTGCTGGAATGCTACAGCATCCACCTCTGAGCCTGCAGATATGCAGAGCAAATTTGCCACAACACCAAATGACACGGTGGCAAAGAGACAGTCTGCAAAGTTTGCAGATGGAAGTCAGATAAACAAGACAGTGTTAGCTATCCCAGCTTGCATGGCTAACCTTTCTGACAATAGATTGCTTCACATCATCACATTACTCCATTCAAATGTTCTGTCATTTTTGTGAGTGGGGGTTAAATATGCACACCAAAGTAAGGAAAGGCATTTGTTAATGAAGGCTGATGGAGGTGTGAATTTGATCCACTGCCAATGTTTTGTAGAGAAGATCTGATCTACTGCTAGGTTATTGCTCTGTAGATGTAGCTCATACAGGACACATTGGTCATGTCCTGTACAGAGCCAACACAAGCTTGTGTGCTGCTGCACTTCTGGTGCATATGCCTGACATGCTGCTGGTTTTGCTTCAAATTCATAGTGTATGAGGCCAGGCAGAGTTGCTGTAACCATCTGGCCAGCAATTCTTAGACCTCTCTTACAGAAAGGAAGGGGAGAGGAGGAAGGGGAGAGGAAAAAAAAGTCTTCATTTTTAAAGCACTGTTGTTGGTGATTCTACCAAAATTCGGAAACCATGAATCAGCACATTTTCCTCTGTATGTTGTTCCTTGCCCCAAAATAGCAAGATTGCAAATTGCAATAATTTAGGCTATAAGAATGGATTTTTAGTTCCTTTACTCAGCAGTTTCTGGCCTTCAGGAGGCTCATGAGTGTCTTTGTAACAATGGAAGTTTTAACTGTCCTGCTTTCTTACAAATTTGAGTTTCATGACTGAATTCTCTGTTGTCTAATAAGATGCATGTTCAGAGTGAAGCCTTTCTCATGACTAGGCCCTTCTAAATACTTTCTCCTCTTTAGATTCTCTGGCATCTAATAATGGCTGAAATTAGGTCCAATCTCTCCCACTGTGGAAGAACTAATAGGCTGTCCAGCTGCATCCACCTGCTAAATATCATTCTCCATTAGAAGAGCTGTCCAGGGCAGAAATCCTGCACTGCAGTACAGCCTCATTTGTTCATCTTGTCTTTCAGGTGGCCAAAAGTTCATCTGCACAATTAAACAGTCAAAAATCCTTAAAACTGGTGCAACAGAATGTGTAAATTTGTCTTACAGATGAAAGAATATTTTCAGTAGTCTCAAGAAAGGAAAATGTCACTTTCAAATTTGATGTGAACCATGTTATTTTCATCTCTCTTGAGCCCTTCATTTAATATTTTTCCACAAACTACTGAATCAAGAAGGGTATGCTTAAGCCCAGCTTCTGTGTCTGAGTGAGATAAGGTTTGTAAGATTCTCAATCTTATTAATCCCATAGGCTGCTTCCTCTATTTAGGATTTAAAGTTTCTCATACTGTAGCAAATTTAGCCCACAAGACATGGTTACCAAAGCATCACCTATAGAATGATAAAAACCATTCTTCCCTATACACATATGACAATTTTGTCAAGGTACATCATTCTCCATCTGAATCAAGGAAGGACTGTCTAATAAAGCTGTGTTCATTCAACCAGTTAAGAGAAAGGGTCGTTCTGAGTCCTGCCCTACTCTGCTGCTACATGATAAGGACCAGAGTAAATTAAATTTTGTGTGACTCACCTGCAATTGGAGAAATATTTTTTGCTTAGTTGCTGCTACAGCATATGGATTTGTCTCTCCCTGTGTACACAGACATGGAGTAAGCATGCATAGAGTCCCACTGAGGAGAAAGAGCACATGATTTTGCAACAGGCTGCTGTGAAAACAGGCTGTTTCAGGAGCACCTGCAGCCTCCAGAAGGAAAGGAAGTTAGCTGATTAGTGTGGAAACTTCTGCAAATGGGGCAAAGAGTAGTGCTGTTAAAAGCCAGAAAGCAGGTGCACACAATGTCCTTTTTGAGTGGATGAACAGTGTCAATAGGCAGGCAAACCAGAGCAGCTCTCCTGCTTATTAATTCTGTCTCTCCTTCCACCATTTCCTGTTCATTGACTCCCTCTCATGTTTCCCCTCTCTGCCAGAGCACATTACTCAGACTCAATCATTGTCTCCAAAAGGGAAGGGTGTTGAAAGAAAAGGCCAGAGCAAGACCTTACATTCCCCACTTCTCCTAAACTATCTTTCTTGCTAGAAAGAAATCAAACAAGCATTTCACACTTTCTTCGAATGATAAACCTAAGTCAGGAAGGTATGTGCCCTCCAGCCAGGATTTACCTTTGTGCTGCTTATTGTGTCAAGAAAACTTGTTTTTTTCTGAAGGGACTGTCTCACCCACCTCTGAATCTCACCCATGCTCTAAATCCTTCAGGAAGAAATAAACACAAAAGTCTGGTTTCATTTTAACTAGCTTTTGTAAGGCAGGCAGTTTGTTTCTTGCTGCTTTATGGTAAGTTTTGATATATTTCAAGTGGGACTGTTATGCTTGGCTGATTGTGGTGGCAGTTTGATGGGCTGTGTGGACACAGACATTAGATAGACTGGATAGTTGTTCTCTGAGGATAGTAGCAAATGTGTCCCTTTTGACTTGCCATGGTCCATGTTACTCAGGAAACTTCTGGACCAAAGAAGTGTAACCTATGGTCACAAGCCTTGTCCAGAATGGACAAGGGGCCAGAGGACTTTCTCTTACACCACTCTTCAGACCAGAGAGCCAAATACAGTCAGTCTCAGCAGAGGTAGAAAAGATGCATGCAGGGAAGGAAGGGTCTGTGGGCTGTAAAACTCCCATGCTTTGACCACAAAGCACTGTTTTATGCTGGAGTGATATGTAGCTGCCAAGAAATACAGTCTTGCAATATAAGAGGTTTTCTATCCATTGTATTGACAGGCACCAGGAAGGGCAATTTCTTGTTAATTATTTCTTCTCCTTTATCCAGACCAGTTAGTACTGGATTTGTTTTCCTACACAGTACCATTCCAAGAGCTGAGACTGGAACTACAGTCCTGGCATGTCCCAGAATGCAAGGCCAGACTGATGAACCACACAACCTAAGGTTGCTCCGTTCACGTTTCCTTGGGCTGCCCCACCAGACTTGGTCTTTTCAAACAGAAATACTGTCCATGGTCTTTGGATGGATTGATATAGTTCTGTCATAAGGCACTGATTCAAATTAAACTCACCATTAACATCTGCCTTAACATGTGCTTGTGATGGTAAACACCTTGGTCTAGGTACACTACCCTATCATGTCAGCTTTGCATAAATGCCCTCAAAGCCATATAGAGGTACAGAAGTGATATAAGCAGTAAGGACAAAACCAATGCTGTTCACACTCAAGCAATTTCTTAGGAGCAACAGCATTCCCAAATCAGTGAGACTTTTCTTGCCAATTTACTTTCAGCTTTACTTTATTCCAAATGGTTCCTCCCTGCCCAGCCCTGCACAGTTGAGTAACCATGGGGTGAGCATTGTGATGAGGAACACCCAGTGTTCATAGTATGTTCATTCAGTATTCACTTTCATAAATGTGTAGGGATGGATGAGGGTAGTGAGGAACAAAGGCAAAAAACCCACCATGCATTATTTAGGACAAACAGACCTGATCCTGAAGGTGCTATAAAACTGATGGATTACAGGCTCAAAGTTTCTGAGATTTGAGCTGTCTGGCTTCCACTGTGCTTCCATTGTGTCAGCTCCCCCTCTTTTCATTGCTTTTCACGGGAAACATTGCACCAGGGCACAAGTGAAGTGAAGCAGGTCCTAACTAGACCCAACAGCTGCCTTTTGTTGCTTCTGTAGAAACAGCTGTAAGAAGGTAATATAATCACTCTTCTATTGCCAGTCAGCTGCATATCATAAGCACCTTTCTCGAATGCAAGGGACCTGGAGGCAGCTCCTGTGGTGATGTAAATGCTAATTGGGCCCATAGCATGCTATTTTGTGCCCCATTGACATACTAAGCACTTGTTGTTCTGTCCCCTGAGGATAAAGTTGGCTGAACTGATATTCTGTGCTACTTCTATTGCAATGAGACTCATGTTTCATTCGTGTACAGCAGGGGTCTTAGCACTGGTTCCTGCAGTGGAATGAATGATTTCTTGGGAGTCCTTACATTTGGGATGTTGAATTTTTTTCTTTTCCTTATTTACAAATAAGCAGGTTTTGGATGGGTGATGATAATTGTTTTTACAGAAGAGAAACTTACCTGGACTTACATCAGTTCTGTATTTTTCTGTCTGAGGTTACTGGTTAAAAACTGTATTTAATGGAAGAATGTCTAATAAGTCATAGAAGAAATCGTAGAAAGAAAAATTTAACAGTTTATCATCACAAGTCACAGATTGTCATGGAAAGGGCACTATCTGAGTGTACTTGAAGAAAGGCTAGGGGTTGTTCTTAAAAACCAGAAACAACACAAGAGTATGTAAATAGTGAAGACTGCTGAGCATCACCATTAAGGCAGTGGTGTGTGGGCAGCTTGCCTGTACTTTGGATACTGATTTCATTGTGTGTCCTTGGTCATAGCAGTTACCTTATTTGAACTTCAGTTTCCCCCTATAAAGACAATTTGGTACCCCTTTAAAGTTATTCAAAGCCTCACCTTGGAAAGGGTTGTAACCAGTCTGAAACTGGAAGTGCTGATTCACCAAATAATCCTTTGCAGCTGTTTTGATAGTATGTTTTCTGCTGAGATGGAGTATTACAGTACGTCACTGGCTAAATACTGTGTTTGATGCAGTCAGTCTGTATCAGAACATTCAATTAAGGATCACAGAAGGTGAGTCTTCAGAGAGGGGAGCATATACCATGCCAGCTGCATGTATGGGTACTGCAGGAGATGGATCAAGAAGAGATCTGTTGTTGATCAGAGGTGCAAGGGGCGGTGCCAGGTATCTGCTCGGAAAAAAAGAGGTAAATGAATAAACATAAGAAACTAAGTCAAAACCAAAATGCAGTTGCTACCTGTGTACATTTCTGTGCTGAATATCTTGAGTTACACTTTATTTACTCTACATTTGTATATCCCAGGTTCAGGTTCAGCGGTCGTATTCTTGGCCTTGCTCTCATTCATCAGTACCTTCTAGATGCTTTCTTCACGAGGCCGTTCTACAAAGCACTACTAAGGCTGTAAGTATAAGCATGCAATCATCCAGAAACAGTGAGTCCTAGAGAGACCCAGACCCTCATGGAGTTGCTCTGTGCACTCTGACCTTCAAGTTCTTTCCACTCTTGGTTGGCTCGTCTGTGATAGAAAGCAAACACGTTTTAGTTTTCCTTTACTTTCCCCAGGAACTTGTCTCTCATAAATACTATGTTGATAAAGAAGCATAATAAGTATGGTATTTAGGAATATAGATTTGGAAGTACAGACTTATTCTGAAAGTAATTTGAGAGTTTACTACTGATGAAAAGTTATCAAACTTCAGCTTTGATGTGTGGAAGACTGAAAAGCATCTTTGAATGAAAAGAAAACGACAAGAAAGAAAGGAGGGAGGTCATGTTAAGAAAAAAGCATATTTCTCATGCCTCAATGGTTTTCAGTCTAAAAAATTCAGGTTAATTAGGAATGATAATATGGAGATAAACAGTGAATATTTCTTGTTGGTCTTCTACTGCCTTTTATATACTGACTGGAAAAGGGGAAACATAACCCCCATTTTCAAAAAGGAAAAAAAGGATGATCCAGCAAACTATAGGCCAGTCGATCCCACCTCCATGCCTGGTAAGATCATGGAGCAGATCCACCTGGAGGCACTGCTGAGGCAGAAGGATAATGAAGAGGTGGTTGGTTATAATCAACATGGCTTCACCAAGGGTAAATCGTGCCTGAGGAATCTGGTGGCCTTCTATGAAAATGTCACAACATCAATAGAAAGGGGAAGAGCAACTGACATTATTTACCTGGACCTGAGCAAAGCCTTCAACACTGTCCCATGTGACATTGTGGTCTCCAAGCTAGTGGAATATGGGTTTGATGGACAGACCACTCAGTGGACAAAGAATTGGCTCAATGGCCACACCCAAAGAGTGGCTGTCAATGCATTCATGTCCAGGTAGAGGCCAGTGACAAGTGGAGTCCCTCGAGGATCAGTACTGGGACCAGTCTTGTTCAACATCTTCGTCGGCGACAAAGACAGTGGCATTAAGTGCTCCCTCAGCAAGTTTGCTGATGACACCAAACTGTGTGGTACAGTTGACACACTGGAGGGGAGGGATGCCATCCAGAGGGACCAGGACAGGCTGGAGAGGTGGGCCCATACCAACCTCATGAAGTTCAACAAGACCAAGTGCAAGGTCCTACATCTGGGTGGGGGCAATCACAAGCAGCGATACAGGGTGGGTGAGGATTGGCTTGAGAGCAGCCCTGAGGGAAGAGACTTGGGGGTGCTGGTGGATGAGAAGCTCAACATGAGCTACCAGCGTGCATTTGCAGCCCAGAAGGCCAACCGTATCCTGGGCTGCATCAAGGGAAGCATGGCCAGCAGGTCGAGGGAAGTGATTCTCCCCATCAACTCTGCACTCGTGAGACCCCACCTGGAATATTGCATCCAGTTCTGGAGCCCCTATTACAAGAGGGATACAGGGGTGCTGGAGTGAGTCCAGAGAAGGGCCAGGAGAATGATCAGAGGGCTGGAGGACCTCTCCTATGAGGACAGAGTGAGAGAGTTGGGGTTATTCAGTCTGGAGAAGAACAGGCTCCGAGGACACCTTCTTGTGGCCTTCCAGTATCTGAAGGGGGCCTACAAGAAAGCTTGCGTGGGACTTTTTAGGAGGCCAGACAGTGATAGAACCAGGGAAAATGGGTGTAAACTAGAGGAGGGTAGATTTAGATTAGACATTAGGAGGAGGTTCTTCACTATGAGGGTGGTTAGACAGTGGAACAGGTTGCCCAGAGAGGTTGTGGAAAGCCCATCCCTGGAAGCTTTTGAGACAAGGCTGGATGGGGCTCTGGGCAACCTGATGTAGTGGATGGTGTCCCTGCCAGGCAGGGGGGTTGGAACTAGATGATCTTTAAGGTCCCTTCCAACTCTGACAATTCTATGATTCTATATTAGTAAGCAGAAGGTACCAGTAATGTCTAACTTTCAGTGTCAAGCTTTTCACAGAATCATAGAATCATAGAATAGATTGGGTTGGAAAAGACCTCAGAGATCATCAAGTCCAACCCTTGGTCCAACTCCAGTCTGTTTACTAGATCATGGCACTCAGTGACATGTCCAATCTCAGTTTAAAAACCTCCAGGGATGGTGAATGCACCACCTCCCTGGGCAGGCCATTCCAATGCCTGACCACTCTCTCTGTAAAGAATTTCTTTAATTGATAATCTGTCCCTGTTTACTTAAGAAGCTACAGTAAGACAAGGTACATAAAATTTACAGCAATTAAAAAAAAGCCATTAGTAAGTAAAGACTGCAATTAAATGACAGAGCAGAATAAAGCTTAGCTGAAATAGCGTGTCAAGTAAGATGATTTCAAATCAGCAAAGATATTTATATTAACAGTTCTTTGAGTGCTTTAACATGGTTTTGTTTTGTTTGTTTAAGCAATGAGTATTGCTGGGACCCAAACACACTTGTCTATGTTGTATCTGAACTGGTCTGTAAATAGGCTAGAGTGCTGCCTGCATCCTTATTGCCCCTGTAGGGGATCTGAAACCAGACTGCTCCTAACATTCACCTGTCCTTTCAGCAAACGAGGCTGGCTCCTTATTAACAGAAATTTAGGCTACCTTGTGTGCTCACCTACAGGATGATAGACACAAGGAAGCAGCCAGGCACAGCATGGTGGGGCTCATCCAGACTGGAGGTAAGCATGTGCTCTGAAGTGTAGGGCATCCTGAAGAGACACATAAAATCAAGCCCCAGGGTTGCCTTCTGAAAGCCAATAGTGCAGGCAGCCAACAGATTTGGCTCTTAGCCCAGCCATGCAAGGCAGACAGTTGCAGAACCCCTGTAAGGGGTCTTCTGTAACAGGCTTTGATGTTAAAAAATCCAAATGAGCACCAGCTTTATGTTACATCTTTGGCATAAATTTGTTCATGATCTTAGCAGGAAATTACCCTGCCAGTAGTCATGGGGTCATATATTAAGCTACATCTTTTTTTCTTGCCTTGCAATCAGGCCATGTGATTTAAGTGACTTAGAGTACCTGGATGAAGAGTTCCATCAGAGTTTGCAGTGGATGAAGGATAATAACATCACAGATATCCTGGATCTAACCTTCACAGTGAACGAGGAGGTGTTTGGACAGGTGAGCACAGCTATGCAAAACATCTGAAAAGCAAATTTGAAGCTGACAGAGCTGAGCATGATGAAAATCTTTCTGTCAGAACAGATCCTTTACTATTTCAATAACATTTTCTTGTCCTACCTTCTGTTTCTTTCAAGCCACCTGTTTCCATGCAGGTGTTTATTCTTTAGGGTGTATAATATAAAATACCAGCCCCCCTACAGGCCTATTGAGCCACACACTGATGAGCATGAGGAATTCTCTGGAGTGCAGCTCTTATCTGCAGGGTTTAGTTCACACAGATGTGGCATTTGGTGAATGCAAGCAATGTAACTTAAAGCTAATGTGACTGAAAGGATGAGGTGGGTTAGGAAGGAAGAAAAACATTTGGCATGGTGTAATGATGAGACCTGGCAGCTCTTACCATTATTTTGTTTGGTATCTCCTAGATAGATTCTGTGTGTCTCACTTAACCTTGCACCTACTTAACAGCTCAGTATGTACATGCATTTGTTATGCTTTCTACCACTCCACCTTAGTCAGACAATTCTCTTTAACCTAGCTCATCTAGATAACTATAGGCTTAAATAGGGTGCAGCCCTGGCTTCAGTGCAGACTGGCACCCAGAACAAGTGTCTCCTATAGGGGTTCTTTGACTTCCACTGAAGACCTGGTGGTCTTTGCTGTTATAACCCATGCTGGATTGTTATTGTCACTGGAAAGCCTTGAAGGGACCTGAAGCAATATTCAGACCAAGATTCCAAAGAGATACTGAAAACTAGAGAGGCTGAAGAATCCAGCTCACCAAATACTGCAGAAGCTCAAGGGATGGAAGTTAGCTTGTGTAAGGAGTGTGCACACAGTGTCAAAGGGAGCAGAGAGATCAGGTGGAATGTACAAAGTGTGGCTCTTAGCCCTTCAAAATAAAATTGACAGGAGGAGTTTGCACAGAGCTAGGGTGGCTCTGCAAGCTAGGGGAGAGCTAAACTAGTTTCTGAGGGGAGGAATTTTGGCTCTAAGAGTAAAAGGGCTTCTCAGCTATAGCTTGAAAGTAACAGAAAGCAAGCAAGACTTCAGGGGATATTTTCAAAAGTGTACTTAGTCTGCTTACAGTACAAGATCATGAAGGATGAGCAGAGTCAAGGGTGGATGACATGAAAAGGATAAGGCAGAAGAATGGAAGTAAGAAGCCCCTGTAGGAGTGATAGCACTGTTTTTCCACAGATTTAAATGCAGGGGGAGTTCATGGGCTTTGAGCTGAGAGCTTGTGTGACATTCAGTTGACAGTACAGTGATTTCCCTGGAAGGTATGGCTATATAAGACTAATACACAAAGACAGACAGAAACATGCAGACATATTCACAAAGACAGATGGGACAAGTTTGTGTTTACATTAGAAGACTACAAAGTTGAATAAGAATCTCAGCCTGAATTGCCCTGGTATATCTCAAGGTAACATTTGTTATGCTCCCCTTCAGAAAAAACCTAGACAATTGCATAGGAGTCTGTTGTGGAAGATAAGAGCTCCAAAAAGAATATAAAAAAAAAATCACTGTCTGTTGTAGATACTGTGATATGAAAGCAAAAAAACTCTTTAAGAGCCAGATTTTGATACCAGTTCACATGTTGTCTGGTTCTTTATTTCATGTGTACTAATCCTAGCCTCGCTAGATCTCATGATGGGGGAGAAAAAGTAGTTCTCACTGTGAATTACAGCTGTCAGAATCCAAGAGTCATAAGTAAAAGTGAGACTTTCTCCCTTCTGAAATTTGCTAAGTGCTGACAACAAAATACAAAGAAATCACAGTCACATTTTATGCTTACAGATCAATCCCAGTTGGAAATTCATGCATGCCAAAAGTATCTGCCCACTGAAGTGCCATCTGAGCATTGCTTTGCTGGATACATGTGCAAGTGTAGATCACAGTGGGAACTCTGCTAATATTTAGGAAGCTGCTTTTCAAGGTTTGGATAGGGGGAAA
This sequence comes from Galbula dea, assembly GCA_013399015.1. Classification (NCBI taxonomy): domain Eukaryota; kingdom Metazoa; phylum Chordata; class Aves; order Piciformes; family Galbulidae; genus Galbula; species Galbula dea. The sequence goes on from VWZX01007568.1 coordinate 308,890, forward strand.
CAAGATATTCTGGCTCTGAGAAACTGTGTGGTAGATGGGTTACAGACCTTTTGTGCTGCTTCCACAATGACTTTATTATGGACCAGTCACTATTTCTTTCATTTTTTCGTGTTTCATCTCTGGAATGTATTTAGCTTTTAAGCCTTTTGGGCCAAGTCATTGGTCTTGGTACCTTTTAATTAGAATTTACTGGTGAGGAGTCCTAGCCTTCTTGCACACAGGAGCCCAGAGCACTACTGTAATAGCAAAGGTACAGTGTCAAACCAAACATTACACATTTTTACTGGTGGGGACTTGATGCCAGTTTGAGAAATTCACTTATAAGACAGAGAGAGATGTCAGTTTCTTCTGACCCTAAGTACTTTCTCATGCTTTTACCCAGTAGAAAGTGTTCTTCCAGGCCTGTTTCAGAGCTCTGTATGTGGATACATCCTGTTTCTGAGCCCTGGCAGGTAAAAGGAGTGGGCTAGATTGGTTGAAATGTCTCCTTGCTACTCTGAAACCTGATTCTGAATTCTAGCTCACAGCTGTGGTTACTGCCTCTATTAGCAAAAAAAGAAAAACATAACTGGATAACTAATAGTATTTGAAATTATATAGATAATGAGAGGTTGAAGAAATCACCAGTATGTCTAGGTGTTTGTGGGAAGTCATGCAGGAGACTGAAAATATCTGGACCTTATGGTCATGCTTAAAGCTAGACAACATTTTGTCCTTGGTTTTGACAAACGTATCTGAATGCCACACACTCTTGAAAGATACAGGATAGCAGCTGGGCTAGAGTCTTATGCTCTGGACAATGCAAATGTTGCTTGTATAAAGGTGATGCAGTGTTTTACATTTGGGAATTTGACCTGAGCCAGCTAAGAATTCCTAACTCATTACTCCCAATCTTACTTGTTCTTACTGTTTCTCAACAATGCTACAGATTAGATGACTCATTCAGTGTTTTCATAATTCATAATGTTACAACAGTGACCTAAGTGGCCTAAATATTATATATGCTGTATGCTGTCTGTTGGGCTAATAAAAAGATAATAATATAAATAATATGTAAATAATACAAATAATGAATATGTACTCATGCAGCTCATTTACTATCTGTGCTAAACATCATTGTTATAGCAGCAGAAAACTGAAGAGGAGAGCAAAACATTATTCCTTTTAAATCCACTAGATTGGATGTGAAAATAATTGCAAGATAATATTTATCTTGCAGTAAGTAATAATATTTTCTCTCATGTGTGAGGAGTATGTGCTTGCTGGGTAGAATCTAGATTAATTCCTTAAATCCCTTCTCATTCTTAACTCTTAGTAACCAAAGCCAACTACATTAACCATTAATATACAATGAAATGCTGTAGCTTTTGATTTAAAAAAAAATATTTAGAACACTTCCCAGATTTGGATGGCTGGTACAAAACTCTGAATCCCACAGTGACTATATTTGTCACCCTGTGCAGGGTGCTGTACAGGTCTTGTTTAGGTACTCTACTGGGAGTATTCATTTTGTGATAATTTCTTTGGCTTCTGGCATTTCTGAGTAAATACTTCTTTTAGGGAAGGGTAATACTTTGCCTAAGAGACAAGTAGATATCCCTTTCATTTTGTGGAACATTCTGACTATTCCATTACTGTCATTGCCTCTTCATCCTGTTGTTTCCCAAACTGTTGCTTGGATAATCTACAGCAAGTAGCAAGCTGGTGTGGTTGTCACCCTGTCTGCAGAAGGGGAAAAAGGGGGGAGGAGGATGGCAAGATGGGCCAGAGTGGCACATTGTACATGGCTTACAGATGCTGCTCTCCAATCTTTGCTGGTACAGTTTGGAGTAACCTAAAGGTCAATGCAGCTTCAGCTGGGAATAAGGCTGGGGCAAGGGCTGAAGGAGTGTCCTTCATTATCCTTTTTGTTTCTACTGCAAATGGATAAGAGGCCAGAACTACAAATATGGCTGTTAATGTTTTTCACTTAGATCTTTAAAGTACTACTTCAATCTGAAACACAGTGTGTTCCCTACATTGCTACACCTCTCTTTATCTTTGTTCTGTAGGTGACAGAGAGAGAGTTGAAATCTGGAGGGGCAAATACAGCAGTGACAGAAAAGAACAAAAAAGAGTATATCGAGAGAATGGTTAAGTGGCGAGTGGAACGAGGAGTGGTTCAGCAGACAGAGGCCCTGGTCCGTGGCTTCTACGAAGTAAGTAACAAAACAATGCTCCCACAACCTTCACTTCCTCATCTGAATGAGGTGGCCCCATGGTTAGACTGTGCTTCATCAGTACCCTAGGAAATAGCTACACAGACACAGATGACAAGGAATTGGAGTGCCTGGATCTATAGAGACAGGGACTTGGGATATAGCGTCTTTAGCATTAAGGGAGAAAGGAATGTATATTCTGAATCTGATAAAACATAAAGATGAAGAGTTAAGAAAGATACTGCTTTCTATTTGCATGGTAAGAGAAGTAGGAATTTGCAAATTTTTATTTACCCTGCTACAATACAAAAGAATACCATGAAGAATTGTACACTTCAGTGAGGAGGTGGTGTAGCACACTTGCCTTCAGGGCCTCATTCCAATAAAGTTGGTCCTAGGATGAAATCAGCTATTATCTTATGGGTGTTCATGGATGTTGCTCCACTGTTGTCCTTGGATTTTGCTGATTTATTTTTGCTGAAGACCTGGATCTGAGAGCACCCTTCTGGTGGGTCTACTATAAGGTCTGCCAAAGCCTGGGTGAAAACCCTTGGCTTTGCTGCCCAACCCACATAGTCACCTATTCTTGCCCCTTACTAATAATATTCAAACACGTATCTTGCCCTGGCATCTGTATAATGTAAGTAGAAGTTGAAGGCTGGCTTTTGGAGGGAAATAAGTGGAAGGAAAGGCACCAGCAGATAATGGACATGCAGAATAATACTGATAATGGAGGGTTCCAAGCAGTCATGCACTGGCAGTTACTGGGGATGGAAGCCAGCTAGGGTGACTTTGTAGCCAAATAAACTTAGAATCATAGAATGGTCTGGGTCTGAAGGGACCTTAAAGACTAGCTAATTCCAATCCTTCTGCCATGGGCAGGGACACCTTCCACTAGACCAGAGTACTCAAGGCCTCATCCAAGCTGGTTTTGAAAACTACCAGGCAGGGGATAGTCACAACTTCTGTGGGTAACCTGTTCAAGTGCCTCACCACCCTCACAGTAAATAATGTCTTCTTAATATCTAATTTAAATCTACCCACTTTCAGTTTAAAACCACTACCCATTATCCTATGATAAAGACACTCCCTGATAAAGAGTTTCTTCCCATCTTTTCTGTAGGCCCCCTTTAAGTACTGGAAGACTACTATAAGGTCCCCCCAGAGCTTTCTCTTCTCCAGGCTGAACAGCCCCAACTCTCATAGGGGAGCTTCTCCAGCCCTCTGATCAATTTTGTAGCTCTCCCCTGGACCTGATCAAGCAGGTCCATGTCTTTCTTATGCTGGGGGCCCCAAAGCTGAACACAATACTCCAGCAGAGTAGAGAGGGAGAATCACCTCCCTGGACCTGCTGGCCATGCTTCTTTTGATGCAGCCCAGGATGTGATTGGCTTTCTGGTCTGCAACTGCACATTGCTGGCTCATATTCAGTTTTTCATCCACTGACACCCTCTACAGGGCATGGTGGGGGAGTTGCTCTTTACATGAGAGAGCAACTGGAATGTATTGAGTTCTGTCCAGGGGTGAATGAGGGGAGAGTTGAGAGTTTATGGGTGTGAATTAAGGGGCAGGCTGGCATGGGTGACATTGTTGTGGGTGTTTATTACAGGCTACCTGGTCAGGATGAGGAAGCTGATGAGGCTTTCTCCAGGCAGCTGACAGTGGCCTTGCACTCACAGGCCTTGGTTCTCATGGGGGATTCTAACTGCCCAGATATTTGCTGGAAAGCCTCCTCAGGCAGCCATTCCCAGTCCAGGAGGTTCCTCCAATGCATTGATGATACCTTCCTGATGCAAATGGTGGATGAGCCTACTAGGAGGGGAGT